>CM017439.1:55730445-56307980 GCA_007726485.1 Eragrostis curvula
AATCAATGCAAGGAATCAGGGCTTTCTACCCGAAAAAAAGTGGTCCTGAGCATTGGGCAAAGAACAGAGACATTCAATCTGTGCGAGCATACTAACAAATACCTGGTGTGCATTAAAGCAGGACAAGCTAATCTATAATACAAAAGACGCAAATCGTGAGCCGCATGGCCTGCGGAGATGATGAAGGACACTTAGAACATCTTCAGCAATGGACCTCAAAATAAAATTTTACTTTGGTTTTAACTTCAGCAGTAAAGTAGCCCAAAATTCTATTTTGTGGAAAAAAGTGATGGAACTCATAAATGAGAGGGAGGATTGGAAGACCTTAGAATGAGGGCTTGGAGTGGAATTTGAGGGGGCTGCAAAAAAAAAGCTCAAGTAAAGTTCCTGTTAGAGATAATATTTTGGTTCAAAAGCCTAAATAATAGAGTAGAAGCCAAGTTAGAGTGTTTGTTGGAGATGCTATTAGGCGTATTATGCAATCAGCTTGTCAATGATCCTGCGCCTCCTCCACGGTCGATGCCACATTGCCCACGCCTGCTTCACGGGCAGCACCACTCCTCTGCCAGCCATCTTGAAGCTTGCGAATCTTTCGAGTGCTGGACAAAACTATTCCAGGCATCGATGGGCGAGGCGCGAGCCGAGGAGTATGGTCAAGGGAGCGGCTCTCTCCGGAGCACCCGCAGCGCGCTATTGGTTGGAGGCCTTTCGCGCCTGACGGCGTGATTTCGCGGGAACGGCTGAGTTTCCGCCTGAGGGCAGCACTCCGCAGCAACGGTTTTTTTTTTTTTTTTTTTTTGAGAAACTCCCGCAGCAACGGTGGTAATGAGCGTTGGGCTTTATTGTCGTTTGGGCCGAGCTAATAGGGGATAACCATCCCATTTCCTTCAAGATTTACTTTGCGATTCAGTGGTTTCCTTTACTGTCTGTTCATTCCTGAATCCTGATTTACCCTATGCACACGCATTTCAGTTAAACAGGAAAGCAAAGCGCATGTGCTCCGGTTCCCAGCTCAACGCCTCGTGTTGCTGCAACAGTAAGCAGTACACAAGTGGCTCGCATCACCTCCGCCTAAAGGCAACGCAGTGTCAGGTCTGCACGGACGGACGGTGACGAAAGTTACAGCCCGGTCTAAAGCAACAACGCAGCGGAGCCGTGCGGTTGTATTGCAATGCTGCAGTGCTGGAGTAGTACTATGCAAAATGAAAAAAAAATATTGCGTTGCGTGTATATGGAGATAGATCTGCGCAGTCTTAAAGCTGGTATGTGACACAAAGGGCAGCTCTGAAACTTTTGCTCGTGATCTGCGATGCGTCATGCATCCGGTTCGGGACCCAAGAGAAAGTGCTAAAATGGCACGGTGTTCTTTTATCGCTCTTCTCCGAACAAAATCTGACGAATGTGTGTACGTTTACCCAACTTGCAAGCTGGATTTTGGACGGAATACAACTATGCAACAAGTAGGCATGTACTTTTTTTCAAAAAAGAACTTTTATACGTACAACAGAACTGCAGTGAGTAGCGTGCACTAGATTAGCATTCGTCGACGACGAAGAAAAGCTGGAGGTTTTGTGACCGGTCGCCGGCCTTGGGCTCGGAGATGACTGCGCACGCAATACTTGGGCACTAAGTAATGCCACATGTAAGAAAGAGACGAGTAAGCGATGGTCGTCGTGTCGATTGACGCACATACATAGCCCGAAAGTGTTGATCAAACGGTGATTTGTCTGGTAGTCGTGTTCGTCGAAAGTACCATCAATTTACGGCTGAAACTTAAGCAGGGGCGAAGCTACATGTGCCATGCTGAGTGCACTGGCACCAAGGTGAGAAGCAAAGTTTAGTGATTAGAACTAATGTTTCACCACATGTGCACCACCTAGAATCAAATATTGGCACCACCCAAGCAGGCACGCAGGCTTAAGAAGCAGGTCTAGCATGCGTTCAGCTTAAAGCGGCACTCGGGATGCTGTGCCGCTAGCTTCGCCACTGAACTTAAGCATCCCAACATGCATGAACGTTATATGATTATTGATTAATATTATCAAATGAAGTATGTATATACTGACACTACACAGATTCTGTTACATCCTTTAGTTTATACTGCATTAAAGAAGGCTAACAATTACCACGCTTTTTCTCACCCTCGCCTTTTGCCACCCTTGTGAGGGCAAAGCAGATCACCGAGCCCAGTATGCACGCAGCATTGCTTAGTGCTCTATAAAGCAGTCTACCCACCTAAAGAGACACACACACGCAGATTCATCACCTCATGACTCATCACACTACCAACAAGCAGGAAATAGATAAAGAAAGAAGGAAAGAAAAAAGAGATCACCTTAAACAAAGATGGGAAGAAAGAAAGAGATGAGCAGTCTAATCTCACTCACCAGGCACCAGCCAGTCACCACTGGACCGTCACCCACGCCACAACAGTAAACCAAAGCAAAGGGGCCGGCCCACCGCTGCTAGCTTTGACACTGACAAAGCCAGCCCCAATCCGAACGTTCGTTCAAAAAGCCGTTGCCGTTGCCCCCCTCCCTCCCTCCCCCGCCTCCTTTGCTTCTCCTCCCCTTCCTCCCCTCCCCACCCCACCAATCCTCGCAACCCAAACAAGCCACGGCAGATCAAAAAGCAGGGTCCAGGCGATCGATAAAGCCGCCTCGATCTGTGGCAAAAGCGGTAAAGCTTAGCGGCGAAGGCGAAAGCCAAGCGGAGGAGGAGCGCGGCCGATAAAAGCCGCGCGATCGCGATGGCGCGCTTGCTGGCGCTGGTGAACTGGTGCTGGCCGCCACCACCACTACACTTCCTCCTCCTCGGACCTCGGCAGCTCCCTCTCCTCCCGCGCCACGCCGCGTCAAGGAGGGATGGAGCTCGAGATCGTCGAGGTGGGCCCGTCGAGCCGGCCGCTGCGCTACGTCTCGCGGCCGCCGCCGCCTCCGCCCCCGATGCAGTGGCCTCCGCCTCCGCCCCCGATGCCGCCGCCGCCTCCTCCCCCGCCTCCGGGGATGATGGGCGGGCCCACGAGCAGCGCGGGCGTGGTCGCGGGGGACGCGAGTGGCCCTGGGGCAGCGGCCGCGGCGCACCAGTTCGACAGCGAGAAGATCCCGCAGACGCTGGTCTCGGAGGTCCGCCCGTTCCTCCGCGTCGCCAACAAGGTCGAGGCCGAGTCGCCGCGCGTCGCCTACCTCTGTAAGCGCCCGCGGCCCTGCCTCTGTTTCCTCCGCATTTCATTTTTCCCGGTGGGCGTGGCACTGGCGCGCGGCACGTGTTTGTGGAAATGCCCAGTGGGCGAGGAACCTGCCGGTGTGAGCTTGCCGCGTGATCGAATTCAAACGCCTGGAGGTTTTATGCTTCGGGTGGTATGGCACACCTGAATGCATGGACGTCGTTCTCATTTTGATTCTGATTCTGCTGGAACTGGTGTCTGCTGGGCAAGGGACCAGCGAGAAGATTCTGTGGTTTTGGTGCCAACTTGTCTCCATTTCGGAATATTCTGTCTGTCCATCCCTGCGTCTTCCGATGCTGGAAACTGATATAGTTGGTGACGATGGGTTTCTCAATTCCCATGCTTGGGCATCTGCAGATCGTGAATATTACTTTGGAGATTCTACAGAGTAGGAAGAGTGGGGAGAACACATCGTCCCCTGGAATATTCTGCAAGTTATGCTTTGTTGGAAAGGATAATATGCTACGGACTCAGATTTGCTTGTTTCGAGACTGGTTATTTCGGCAAACCAATAGAAGTTTTCTTGTTGCTTCTCTTGCATAGGGGAGTCCCTTGTTGGAGACCTTGAAAGTAGAGCTTGTTAGATCAGAATCTAAGTCACAACACCTTAATATGCGCTGAATTGTACCAGTCATCCGCCTCAGGTGGTTCTAATCCTAGCGTGTCATCAACTAAGATCTTACAGGGGAAGCCTTGGCTCATGAAGCACCACAATTAACAGTTGTCACAGTTCCAAGAAAATATGAAAAGAATATAATGGTTCAATGGATATTGAAGCAACATGAGCTGTTCCAGACTTATCTTCATACTACAACCAATATTTACAGCAGGTTTCTTTTTCAGGTCGATTCCATGCTTTTGAAAAGGCTCATATGATGGATCCACGTTCAACGGGGAGGGGAGTTCGGCAATTTAAAACTGCACTTCTTCAAAGACTTGAGCAGGTGCATACCATGCAGATGAACTTCATGCTTATAATACATTTACTTTCCATCCAATTTTCTGTGATGGAGGTTCAAGGGTCACAGATGTACGTAACATATTGAAAACCTTGCCTACCCTTATATTTTGCTTTGGGAATCTCAGATGAATGTCAAAGGTCAATACTTTTTGTTGGTTAAGGATGCACCTGATATTGGATTTAATTCTGAACAGGATGAGAACAGCACCAAATCCAAGAGGACACAAAAAAGTGATGCTCGAGAGATTAAATCTTTCTATGAGAAGTAAGATTATTTGTCAACTAAAGATCAGTACTGTAGATTACTTTCCTATGCAAACATTGTCAAACCCCTAAACCTAAAATGGTATTCTCGCTTTACTCTGATTTTTTTAACAGGAAAAAGCAAGCCAATGATCAAGAACTCATGCCTGTCTTGGCAGAAGTGCTGAAGGCTCTACTCATCGGGACTGGCTTGGAGGTTTTGTGATTTTGGACAAAATAAGATTTGTTTTCCGTGACAATGTTTTCTTTGTGACACTTCATAAAACTGCAGAGATTTGTTGCTACTGAAGATTATGCGGACAAATCAGGCTTATTCATATATAATATTCTTCCGCTCCATCCTAGATCAAGCCAAAAACCAATTATGCTTCTCCCAGAGGTTTTTCTCTTTGCACCAAGTCAAATTTCATGTAATTCAAGCAGTACATGTTGTTTTCATTAAAATAGTAAGCTGGAAATTTGTGTTTCAAGCAGCAGCTTTTATTATCAGTTATAAGAATTAGCTTGCATAAATTTAGTCATGATGTATTCTTATACAGATCAGAGTTGCAAGGTCTGCGGTGTTTAATGTCCGCAGCCTTCCATCAGCTAACAATAACATCAAGGATGAAAAATCTCATACAGATATTCTTCGATGGCTGCAAAGTTGGTTTGGATTCCAGGTAGATTAGCTGTGTAGTTCTGTCTGCAATTCCCAGATTAGTTTCATGGTATTTTCTCTTGTACCACAACTACATGATTTGCCTTTTTTTTTTTGGTTTTTTTCTCGCTCTCTGATTAGAAAGGAAACGTTGCCAACCAAAGGGAGCATCTTATCCTTTTGCTTGCAAATATGCATGCTCGATTGAATCCAAAGTCATCCTCTGCTCCAATGGTACCGATACATGAGTAATTCTGTTCATATCTTTAATGAGAATTCCTTTTTAATAGATATCTTTATAGCTTGATGACAGGGCAGTGGATGAATTATTGGCAAAACATTTGAGAACTATCTGACATGGTGTAAATTTTGGGGCGAAGAAGCAACATATGGTAAAACTATCCAGTGCTTCAACTTTATAGACTTTACTGGAATTAATTGAAAATCAGCTCCAGTTAGTTTTTGTGATGTATATTGTCTTTCTTGCACTACAACTCGTGTTGCGTCTTCAGGTTGCCCTCTGTGAAGCAGGAAATTCAGCAACATAAACTGCTATACATAGCTCTTTATCTTCTTATATGGGGCGAAGCATCCAATTTACGCCTTATGCCGGAATGCTTATGCTATATTTTTCATCATGTAAGTAAAATATTATGGTTTTGAATTTTTTTATGCTAAAGCTATGTTAATAGTTTAGACCACATATATTCCTCCATTATTAGTGAAATCATTTCAAGAATCTGTTATCTGCTGACCGTACAATATTGCATGTCTGGTAAACAGAAAACATCAGGTAAATGTTTCAGCCAGAACAATCTGATACAAAATCGCCTTTTAATGACCAGTGCTTGTTACTGTACTTAACAAAGGCATAGAATCAGGAAGAAGCCTTTTTTAGAATCAACCTGTTCATTATATGAAAATCAATTTGCCGGTAGGTGTACATGAATGTTACACTTTTGTCAGAATGTTAACTATGGTTAAACTTTTTTTAGTTCTACAAAGCCGTGGTTTCATGTTATAGTATCCTCAGATACTGGAATGTGTCTGTAGAAAGATGCAGTAACAATTTATCTAGATAACATGAGAATTTGTAGCTTATGTTTTCTCTTTTTTCAGTTCGTTTTGTTTGCTTTTTCCATTTTTAAACATCATAATCCATTCAGAAACAACATACATGCCAATCATCCACAATTTCATTTCATTATATTTTTCTCATAAGCCACTATAAACGGATTCTGAAGTGATAGACATCATATCTAAACTAAGAGGAGAAAAATTGGAGATATCAGAAGGAATTGATGTGTATATATAACTGTCAGTACATAGATGAGTATCATTTTTGTAGGTTGAGCTGCATTTCTTGCCAATTGACATCAATTTCGAAGTTTTCTCTCGACTGCGGGGAGGAGATGAAGTTAAATTTTTTGAATGTGAACACTTCAAATTTGAACATTGAGGGAAATCCCCTATTGCTAGTAGGTTGATGGGTCGCACGCCCGGCACACATGTATTGGCCCCTCTAGTCGCCTTCTCGATCCTTCAAACATTTTAAGCTGTAAAATAATATAGCAAAGTTGGGCAGCTGCCTATGCGGGCAGGACTTCCCCATTTTTCTAGTAAACTTTTTATGCTTGCTTAGCATTTGCCTTTCTAGGAGAGATTCATGCAACTGGAAGTTGGACAACTGATTGTTATGTTTTTCTTTAAACACATGAATTATATTTTAACTAGTTTTCACAGCAAATTTACATAAAAGTAATATCTGCTCCCAAATAGAGCATCTGGATTCTGCTTCCGCACACTCCCCACCTCATTTGTTTAGGACTCTGGCCCAAAGTGGACCTCACCAAAAGATAATCACACTTCTTGTTTCAGATGTCATATGAGCTATATGGAGTACTCTCTGGATCTGTCAGTTTAATTACCGGCGAAAAAGTTCGACCTGCATATGGAGGAGATGCCGAATCATTTCTTAACAATGTAGTGACGCCACTGTATAATGTTATATACGAGGTTCACATCATTTAACTTTCAACCCTTAGTTTCACACAGCTTGGAAGTATTTTGTAAATAATGGCCTTTTCCTTTCTAATGAAGGAGGCACAAAAGAACAAGGACGGAGTATCTGATCACTCAACATGGAGAAACTATGATGACCTCAATGAATTCTTTTGGTTAGATACTATGATTTCTTGCTGTACAGCTTTAGCTACAAAAGTGTACTAAATATGTCATGATGCAGGTCTACTGATTGCTTTAAGATTGGTTGGCCTATGCGTCTTAACAACGATTTCTTTTTCACATCAAGTTCAAAGAAGAACTCTCAGGTTTCCTTTGACAAAAAGTTGCCTTTTTTGCCCCCATACATCTTGTTTTTCTGTTTTACTTTATTGCCAGCTTATATCTTCCAATTCTTTCTTGTAGCATTATGTCATCTATGCAAATTCTATATAGGTGTTCTGGCCGAAATAGAAACATTTATTTATTATTTGCCCTCAAATATATTGACTGTAAAGGTGCAAAACAAATACCATTCTTGTTTGTAGGAAGCTATAGAACTGTCGCAACTAGCTTCATGATAACTGCAGAAACATAAGGAGAGCTGAAATCTTTAACCATTTTCAGATGAATAACACTTAATTATTTTTTTCTTGAGGGGTGTACCTGGCTTAACTGTCTATTTAGCAAAAACCATAGATGCATAGATTGTATCTCTCAAGGGCTTATTCAAGCTTAGCTAATGGTGTGGATTTCCAAGTGGTCATTTTATGTAGATGGTCCATATTGAAAGTTAAAGCTAACTGTGCTTAGTATGTTTCATGTGGGAATAGGCTGAAGAGCACTTGGATGCTGGGGCATTAGCTGCAACACAATTAAAATACACAACCTAAATATTTAGCTGTAATCTTGTCATGTCCAGTGCACATCTGATAGACCTAGGGACGGCGCCCTGTGAATAGCAACCATGTGACTTTCGGATTCTTTGTTTAATTAGAGATAAGGTTAGATCGATTTGTTTCATTATTTTTAGATATTCATTCCTTAAGCATCAAGTCATCCCTGTATGTGCAGATTTCATTAAGCAAGAAATATATCAGTCCTTGGTATCTCGTCTATTATCTATCCCTGCCCTTGTGTTGTGGCCTCTGAGTAATGGCATGTTCATGCTGCATGGGTTCAGGGCTATCTGAAGTATGCTCAAGACATTTCTCTTGTACAAAGTTCTAATTTTTGTTAACCCTTTGTACTCTATAGATTCTTTGCGGATCAAGATTACCAAGGTCACTGCATGATTCTGCTACCACTGTTCCACTAGTGTCTGGAGACACATCTCAGCAAGCCGAGCAGCCAAATCCCCAAATGACTCACGAGTCCTCATCAACAGAAATTTTAGTTAATTCACAAGCTATTGAGCAAAGACAACAGGTACATTTTATCTGAAGATGACCACCTCTCAAAATTACGCTACTTTATATTCCACAAACGCGCAGGAGAGCTGTGCATCATTTCATGAGAAAGACAGAAAAAGTATAAGGGAGGACATACCCTTAACACACCCACCCAAGTAAACAAAAACTAGTATATACGCACCACATGTAAATCTTTGACGACAAGCACATTCACACACCAAGTGGAGTCATTCTATTGGTAACACCCACGGAGCAGTTAACGAAGTATTGAGGCTCCAGCCAAACATCAGAGGGAACTCTCATGCCACTGTCTGAAAATTACATTACTTGAATCATATAATGATGCTTATGTACTTATTTTTACCCTGAGCAATCTTATTCACCGAACTTGAGACCAAACTGAATGGTTATATATTCACTGTACTTCATGTGCTGGTCGCTTCCCACATAGACTACATATAATGTTTAATATTTACTCAAGATTTCCGTTTCATGTTCCACGTAGTACTTTTATGTTGTAGTGATTTGCTATGATCAAACTTAAGAGAGCTGTAGAATGTAATAAGGGAGGCATTTGCATGTATATCATCTGAACGTTTAGTTTTTCACGTCTACATCCACAGCGCACTGAAAAAGCTCAGGCTTGAGTACATTTCTTTCACTTGATTTCTTTTACTAATTTCTCTTCTTTTCATTTTTGGGGTATGGATATAGCAACCCACAACTCATGCTTCTCAACAGAGGTGGTTGGGGAAGACAAATTTTGTTGAGGTCCGTTCCTTTTGGCATCTCTTCAGAAGCTTTGACAGGATGTGGACACTCCTTACGCTTGGGCTTCAGGTTTGGTTCTTCTAACATTACTGTTTGAGCAGCTGCAGTTAGGCTTACCTTCACGATTCTGTCAGGCCTTACATATCCTTATTTCATTCATTTCCAGGTTCTCATAATTATGGCATGGCATGGATTAGAAAGCCCTCTTCAGTTGCTTGATCCAATAATTTTTGAGGATGTATTGAGTATTTTCATTACAAATGCAGTACTTCGAGTTATTCAAGGTAGTTACAAATTCCGTACTGTGTGAAAATATATTATTAATGGTGATGTACGGCAAATGAGTGCTTACCAAGTGAAAGATAACCTACTTGTCTTTTCTTTTTCTTTGCCTTGTCATTCTTCATCAACAGACCTACTTTTGTTGCAGTGATACTCGACATTGCTTTCTCATGGAGAACCAAGCGAACTATGAGATTCAATCGCATGCTAAGATTTATTGTCAAACTTTCTCTTGCGGTGTCATGGGCAATCATTCTTCCTATATTTTATGTCAGTTCTAAAAAATACAAGGCTTGTTCAGCTGGAAGATCTAAAACCTTTCTGGGGATGTTCTGTTTATCCAAATATATGGTGGTTGTTGCATTGTACCTTGCAAGCAATGTGATTGGGATGGCATTATTTTTTGTTCCAGCTGTCACCAGCTACATAGAGACATCTAGTTGGCGAGTTTGCAAAATTTTGTCCTGGTGGTGCCAGGTATGTTATTTCCTTGCTCTAAATAAATCTTTTTAGACTTCTATTTTAATATCAGAAATTATATTTTGTCACAAATCTAATCGAAAGGAATACATTATTATATCCATATAACTTCAGTAAGTCCATAGTTTTATGATATTCTGATTTTTTTAATCGTGACACACACCTATTTGTATTTGACCACATGGCCTGCATATCATATTACTGTGCCCTAATGATAATTACTTGTGCAGCCTCAATTATATGTTGGACGAGGAATGCAAGAAGGCCTTGTACCTTTACTGAAGTAAACTATCTGTTATATATTTGCTTTACTCTGTTGTGGCCATTTGATGTGAGCTAAATCATTATTTTCACTTCTCGCAGGTACACATCATTTTGGATGGTTCTCTTGTCAAGTAAATTTTTATTTAGCTACTACTTTGAGGTAAGATCTCTCTCACACAGACAGGCACTGCATGTGAACATAGTTGCAACTTTAAAAGTTCTGTTTGATATTTTGTACATATGCATCCTTTCTTTTGATTCATTGTTTCGTGTACAAAACATATACAGATTAAGCCTCTTGTCGAACCTACAAAGGAGATTATGAGGATCAACGTGAAAAAATATGAGTGGCATGAATTCTTCCCTCAAGGTCCTCCATATGCTGTCTTGATTTTTGTGTCTCCTTTTTTTTTACCTTAATGTTTCTTTCATTCTCATATCAATTTTTAGTTAAATTAATTAGTCTATACATTTGGTCTTGCACCAGTTAAGAGCAATGCTGGCGCTATTCTTGCTGTATGGGCCCCTATTATTCTTGTGAGAACTCCACATACTTAAATACTTGTTTGTGCTTGTGCATATGGTTCAGAAGTTAGGATTATCCTTAATTTTTCCCTTTGATTTGCAACAGGTCTATTTCATGGACACACAGATATGGTATTCTGTATTTTGTACTATTTTTGGTGGTATGTGTGGTATTATTCATCATCTTGGTGAGGTGAGATGAGTCACCATGTAATTTATTTCGGATGTCCATACACTGCATGTTCTTACTTTTTATCTCTGAAACTCATCTAGATTCGCACTATGGGAATGGTGAGAAGCCGATTTTGTACCTTACCAGAGGCTTTCAATACTTCTCTTGTTCCTCGTTCCATTCCTAAAGAGAAAAATGGAATTTTGCCTAGTTTCTTGGAGAAGAAAATATTCAAGGTGAAAGATGCTCGTTTAAATTCCAGAAAGTGCATTTTTCCCAATGTGCGAGTTGCCTTTTCTTAAAAACATTTTTTTCCTGCCCAGAAATTAGGTAAAGATGAAAGACATGATCCAACGAAGTTTGCTCTTGTTTGGAATCAGATAATAAATAGCTTCCGCTCAGAGGACCTAATAAGCAACAGGTTTGCTTTGATTACTCTACTGCAACTTAAGTTTCACCAGATTTGTAAATAGAGTTTGTTGCATTTCCAGAGAGTTGGATTTGATGATAATGCCCATGTCACTAGAGCATAGTTCTGGTTCTATTCGGTGGCCATTGTTTTTACTTGCCAAAAAGGTATGCTGATCTGTCCATAGTACACCTTGTGGCTTGAATAAAATATACTCATCTTTTTCTTGGATACTTCCACTGTTGAAGTTGACAAGATCAATGTTTTTTATAAAATAATAATTTTCTTCATATGAAAAAGTTTTCAGAACAAGCGCTTCAGCATGTAAATACAATGGGGCAGCTATCTTTAATACAATGTTTTTTTTTGAAAATAATCAGGATAAAAATTGGCTATGGACTTTTATCCATTTGAATATGAACAATTGGAAACTTTACTTAACATAGACAAAGATTTCTAGTATTGCACCTGTATTTTTTTTAAGCGTCATTGAGAATGCCCACACCACCACCCACTGAAAACTTATCTCATCTTTGTTTTGATTACATTCTAGTTTTCAGAAGCGGTGGATATGGCAGCAAATTTCAAAGGAAAAGGTGCAGTCCTTTTTGGGAAAATTAAGAAGGATAGATACATGTTTTGTGCTATCAACGATTTCTACGAATTGACAAATAGCATTTTCAAATTTCTCATTATTGGCGAACCAGAGAAGATGTAAGTCAGTTTATTCCACAACTAGTTCTTTCCCTCAAGCTTGCAGTTTTCGTAGTATATGATGCCTACAGATTCTGTTCAGGGTGATAGCTGCCATTTTTGAGAAGATCGAAAACAGTGTCCAGAACTCAAGTTTGCTGATCGATTTTAGGATGGGTCATTTGCCTTCCTTGCTAAGCAAATTTGACCGTTTGGCTGAGCTTCTGGTAACCACTAAACCAATCTACTATCTATTTTCTATCTGTTGTGGTCTACTAGCTGTTTGTCACTGTGTTCTCGTGATATCCATGTTGATTGTAGATTATACTTTGGCAATCTTGATGCCCAACTGTTTATCTATTTATCGCTGCAACCCGTACATTAGTGTTCTGTTATATTCATGCTGATAATGTCAGCTTCTGAAACAGAACAAATAGTTTTTGCATCGCAATATATTTGCTAAGCTTTTCTTCATATTCTTCTTTCTTGGTTTTTGGAATAGGTAGGATGATGCTTACCCTCACATTGGTCACTGGTTAGGACTAAGGCAACAAATGGTGATGGTAGAGATGAGTGGAGTTAATAATTAGTGAGTAGGGGATACTAATTACCAATGTTCATCCGATAGGGTATCAAGAGTTATGTTTTAGAGTTCAGGAATTAGTTAATTATGGCTGAATTAAGGATAATGAAGAGGTATTGGTGTGTCAATCTATAAGGCAATGTTTTCCTCTCCTTTTTCTTTTACTGAGTGTCACATACCTTGTGTTTCTTTTTGCTAGATTTAAGTATGTAATCTACTTAGTGTAACAGTTTGAAAGTTTCAAAGAGTGGACAACTCTTTCCTCTTCTGTTGACCTCGCTATACTGACGGACAGAGGGTATTACTGTTTCAGTTATCGTGAATCCTACTAATGCAAGTGCAGACAGCCCTTTTCTTCTCGTTGAATCTTATTTATAACCCACTCCACATAATGAACTTTTCTGCATGTGTTAACTAGTATACGAACAAACAAGAACTGAGATATGAGGTGACAATTCTACTCCAAGATATTGTTGACATTCTAATTCAAGATATGATTGTGGATGCTCAAAGGTAAGAGTATGTTTGATATTTTTTTCTTGGTGATATCACTATACTAACTGCCTCTTTGGACAGTATATTGGATGCGATTAATTCATCCGAGAGACGGTTCTCTGATAATGATGGCGCATTCGAGTATTATGAACCAGAGCTCTTTGCATCAGTCAGCTCAAAATCAAACATTAGAATGCCATTTCCTGATAGTGGTCCACTACGAGAACAGGTCTGATCTAACCTTAAATTCCAAGGGCATTGGAAAAGACTCTTTGAATGAATGAACAATGTTGTGTATTCAGGTTAAACGCCTCTATCTTCTGCTCAATACAAAAGAAAAGGTTGTGGAAATACCATCAAATTTGGAGGCTAGGCGACGCATTTCGTTTTTTGCCACATCTCTCTTTATGGATATGCCTGCTGCTCCTAAAGTCCGCAATATGTTGTCATTTAGGTAATTCTTCTGTTTTTGGAATCTAACTCCAACATATCTCAAATTACCTTGAATGGTCCAAATTTCGATAGATGAGTTATTTGTTTATTCTTTTTGTTGCTTAGATGTATAGCCGAGAAAGGGGTCCTTTGTTGACTGTTAGAATTATCTCTGAATTATCCGAATATGCATAAGGATTCAGGCTTATCGTGACTAACAAAAATAACAACATATGCACATAGTATAATCTAATAGCTGAATCAGGTTTGTACTATCCGATGATAATAATAACAGTCTACTTGATTGACACTATCTCTGAAAGAGCAGTTAGATCACCTTACTTTCTTTATTAATTTCAGAGTTAGTAGGCACCTGTTTTGTCAAGGTAATATCTAAGTCCATTGCACACTTTGGTTATAGAAGTCGCTTCTGTAAATCAATTATGCCAATTTTTATGATCTCGGTGCTTTTTTCCATGAGGCAAGTCTCTCAATGAGATAATTGCCAGTAAGAGTTGACATAAATATAAGCATTTTGTACTCAACTGTAGTTCTTTGACAATTCTCACATCTCAATCCATCACTCCGGAAAAAAAACATGAGTGTATTCCAGAAAACAACACTGTCAAGAATTAATTTATAGAAATAAGCATGTATTGAATATTATTGACAAAACACTAGTACCAAAACCAACATCGTGAAACTTCACTTGTTGTTCTACTGTATCAAAAAAGTTTCGTACTTTATCACAGAACTACACTTTGGAGCACTCATGATACTTCAGTTTTGTGATATATACAAACAACAATGAATGGTTCTGTAATAAGAGCTTTGTAGAAGTGTAGTTTTTCAAAATTGAATCTAAAGTGCGTAGTTTTGCAATCTGATGCCTGTTTTGTTAAACTGGTACTGAAAAGTGTAGTTTGGAGACAGTTTTCTCAAGTGCAATGTGGTTTTAGAAACTTTAGTCTACTTGTAGTTTACATCTCAGTCTCCTGATGTTATCATACTTCATCCAGCATAATAACTCCATACTTCATGGAAGAAGTGAAGTTTTCGGATGAAGAACTTCATTCAAATCAAGATGAATCATCCATCCTTTCCTACATGCAAAAGATATATCCAGGTCATTTATGTTGCAAAACTTACCTTTTTCTGATTCAATACAATTTCTTGCAATAATTTACATAAAAAAGTATGGCACTAGGTTTTCATATATTACCATAATCATCATATTCTTGTTATTCTAGACGAATGGAAAAACTTTCGGGAACGCCTTGGTTCAAAGTTAACAAGTGAAGAAATTAGATACTGGGCTTCTTTCCGTGGTCAAACATTGAGCCGTACTGGTAATTCATTGTATTCTTCCATTTTCTGTAAATATGTTGTTGAAACCCATGGCTACAACTGGTCTCATTCTTTGTTTTATTGTGCACTATCTAGTGCGGGGAATGATGTACTACAGAAAGGCACTCAGACTACAGGCTTTCTTAGACAGGACAAACGATCAAGGTGCGTATAGATGTTCCTGTCATCGTAATGAAATTCACAAAAAACTTCCCATTTGGTGGAAACTTATAACCAACTGAACATTGAAACATTTAAAGTTCTGTCAATAATTTTGATGATTTAACAGCGTCATATTTTTTGTAAGTGTTATATTGCCACTAATTAATTTCCTAAAGCTGGCGCAGAATTATACAAAGGACCTATAGTGACTGAGCGAGGACAAAATAAGAGAAGCATTCACCCATCATTATCATCTGAATTAGATGCGCTTGCAGATATAAAATTTTCATATGTCATTTCTTGTCAGAAGTTTGGGGAGCAAAAAATCAAAGGTGATCCCCGTGCTCAAGACATCATAGATCTGATGACAAGGTATGCATCAGAAACTTAAAAGAGCAGGAAAACATGGTCACTATGGTTGTCTTGATTTTTTTTCTCACATGTGATCAATGAAGGTATCCAGCTCTGCGTGTCGCATATATTGAAGAGAAGGAAGTCATAGTAAATAATAGAACTCATAAGGTTTATTCCTCGGTTTTGATAAAAGGAGAAAATAATTTTGACCAGGTAATGATCCTTTCATTTTGAGAATAAGGTTACTAAGTTGAAAATCTTAATCTCCTTGTGTCTAAGATCTCTTGAGTTCTGCTCTCTCCTTTCATTTTTTCTTAAAGGGATCTCTCCTTTTATTTTATCACCATGATTAACTATTGTTTAACATAATAACCATCTCCATTAATATCCTTGCTTATAAATGCATGCAAAGTGTTATTGTATTCAACTTCTGATATCCCTTGCCTTTATTGTCATGTTGTTTACGTTCATAGGAGATCTACCGTATAAAGTTGCCTGGTCCACCCATCATTGGAGAAGGGAAGCCTGAAAATCAGAATCATGCCATTATTTTTACCCGTGGAGAAGCTCTACAAGCGATCGATATGAATCAAGTAATCAACTGCACATGCTTCTATATTTTAGTTTCTTTGGTTAAGTTTTGTGTCCATTTATATGTGCTGCTATCAGGACAACTATCTGGAAGAAGCCTACAAAATGAGGAATGTCCTTCAAGAGTTTGTTAGGCATCCTAAGGACCAAGCTCCAACCATCCTGGGCCTTAGAGAGCATATCTTCACTGGAAGGTTGGTTATTTTCAGTTGTAGATCTTTGAAACTAATGTTTACATAGCTTATTAATTATGATATTACTGTTTGTGCAGTGTTTCATCTCTTGCTGGCTTCATGTCATATCAAGAGACAAGCTTTGTTACAATTGGGCAAAGATTTCTTGCAGATCCCCTTAGGTGAAAGCATCCTTCTTATTAATCTTTTAGTATAGGTTCTAAGTTACTAATCTCTCGACATTGTGTGAAATGTTACTTTTGTCCTTCCATGGTATAAAACTTGCCTAGCGATCTGCTTCTAGTAATTTTAACGAAACCTTTAAATGGATAGCAACTTCTTGATTTCTGGCCAAGTTTCGCCACTGGTTATGTCGTGTGCATGAGTGTGGCCACTGAAGTAGCAAGATTGGTTTT
Source organism: Eragrostis curvula (assembly GCA_007726485.1). Taxonomy (NCBI): domain Eukaryota; kingdom Viridiplantae; phylum Streptophyta; class Magnoliopsida; order Poales; family Poaceae; genus Eragrostis; species Eragrostis curvula. Next base: position 55,747,099 of record CM017439.1, read on the forward strand.
CTTTCTTGCAAGACTTGTCCACATGATTCGAATGTGACAGTTGCAACAACACAGAGTGGCATAGCTCAGGACATTTTTTAATAGGACCGAAACTACAATGGTTATGTGAATGGGTAGCAATAGGGGAGGAGGGTGGAAGAAGGGTCAAGGATTTTTGGAGATTCAGAAATTTTAGATTTACATTTTGAAAAGAAAGTTTTAAATTAGCTCTAATGTTTTCCTTTTCCCCATTATAGATGGCATGTTCAGCATTGGTGGAACTCGGATAGCATTTTAAAAACTTTACCTTTCGTTTTATGGTATATTTTGACATGTAACAGATCGACAGCATCGATCTTAGTAACAAAGTCAAGAGTTCCTACTGTCTCTAGGTCCCGCTTCCTAAATTTCGAGATGTTTATGTTAGGCCCATTCTACAATCAGTTTTTTATTGCTCATATGGCTATTTTTCCTGGCTGTAGGGTACGGTTTCACTATGGTCATCCAGACATTTTTGATCGGATATTTCATTTAACAAGAGGCGGTGTAAGTAAAGCATCTAAAACTATCAACTTAAGTGAGGATGTGTTTGGTGGTAAGTTGAAATTTTCCTTATGTCAAAATTGAATTGCTCGTATCGTTTTTAAATAAATATTGTTTCAAAATTTACTTTTCAGGGTATAATTCCATATTGCGCCGTGGACATATAACTTACAACGAGTACATTCAAGTTGGAAAAGGGCGTGATGTTGGTCTTAATCAGATATCAAAATTTGAAGCTAAAGTGGCAAATGGGAATAGCGAACAAACACTTAGTCGTGATATTTACCGGCTTGGACGGCGATTTGATTTTTTCAGAATGCTTTCGTGCTATTTCACAACAGTGGGATTTTACTTCAATAGCCTGGTATGCTTTTTGTTTTTGTGTGCTTAAAAAGTTCTTCGCAATAAATTTATGTCATGTAACCTAATTTGCATTTTTGTTATCAATTTTTTCTTAAATCAACTTAACTTATTTACTACTTATTTCTCTGATGTTTGCTTGAGTTCGCTGGATTAGTTACGAAAATTAATGTCATAGAACACATGTATAAAGATCATCCAATATATGATGAAAATTTGGGTGTTAAGAATTTATATGATTATACTATATTCTTTCTTGATATCATGATTGGTGGGGCACCTCAGAAAAATATTGTTCGTCTTTCTTTTTCTTTATGAGCTCATCTTTTAGGGTACTTGGGGAGCCAATAGATTCTCTTTGTTAACAGAAACCTGTGGGGAAAATCCTCCCAGCGAAGGGAAGAGGAAAGTAACTGTACAGATAAACCTGCCCTGCTGAGGCAGAGCCAATGGTTTCTGTTACTATAATAGTAGAGCTTAGCATTAACCATCAATCTTATTGTTTCTTTTGATCCTATGTTTTGCAGCTATCTATTGTTGGTGTTTACGTTTTCCTCTATGGGCAGCTGTACTTAGTTCTCAGTGGCCTTCAGAGGGCTTTGTTAAATGATGCCCGGACTCAAAATATTAAGTCCTTAGAAACAGCCCTTGCATCTCAGTCTTTTCTTCAGCTGGGACTGCTTACAGGATTGCCTATGGTGATGGAACTTGGACTGGAAAAGGGTTTCCGTGCAGCTCTGAGCGATTTTATCCTCATGCAATTGCAGTTGGCTTCCGTTTTCTTCACATTTTCCCTTGGAACAAAAGCGCACTCCTATGGACGTACTATTCTCCATGGGGGTGCTAAATACCGGCCAACAGGGCGTCAATTTGTAGTTTTCCACGCAAGCTTTACTGAAAATTATCAGTTGTATTCAAGAAGTCACTTCGTCAAAGGATTTGAGCTGATCTTCCTTTTGATAGTCTACCATATTTTTAGGAGGTCTTATGTGAGCACTGTGGTACATGTGATGATCACTTATTCAACATGGTTTATGGCAGTTACTTGGCTGTTTGCACCTTTTCTTTTTAATCCAGCTGGTTTTGCTTGGCAAAAAATTGTTGATGACTGGTTTGGCTGGAACCAGTGGATGAGGAACCAAGGGGGTATAGGAGTGCAGCCAGAAAAGAGCTGGGAATCGTGGTGGAATGCTGAAAATGCACATCTACGTCATGCAGTATTGAGTTCTAGGGTACTTGAAGTGTTGCTCTCTTTACGCTTCTTCATATCAGTATGGACTTGTCTATCACCTTAACATATCCCAAGACAACAAAAATTTCCTCGTTTATTTGCTTTCATGGGTTGTAATAGTTGCTATTATTGGTTTCGTCAAGGTACATAGCTCATCTCCCATATTCATCTTGCATCATGCAGTTTTGCTTTTTTATGCTTATGGCTATTCCTTATGTTTTTGTAAATTTACTGCAGCTTGTTAATTGTGCTAGCCGTCAGTTAAGCTCGAAGCACCAACTTGTCTTCAGGCTTATAAAATTATTGATATTCCTGGCAGTTGTTACTTCTTTAATTCTTCTCTCTTGTCTCTGTCGATTATCCATCATGGATTTGATCATCTGTTGCCTCGCATTCATACCAACTGGTTGGGGTATCCTCCTTGTAAGTATCATTGTGCAATTACCAATTATTATAATATCATTCTCTTTGTTGTGGTTCACCCAAATTCTTCCTTATCTTACAGATTGTGCAAGTTTTGAGGCCAAAAATAGAATACTATGCAATATGGGAGCCTATTCAGGTCATAGCGTATGCTTACGATTATGGAATGGGAACTCTGCTCTTTTCGCCAATTGCTATACTTGCATGGATGCCTATTGTCTCGGCCATCCAAACTCGAGTTCTTTTCAACAGAGCATTTTCACGGCAACTACAGATCCAACCTTTCATTGTAGGCAAAACCAAGCGGAGATAGGCTAACTGATAATTTTAGGTGCAGATTGCAATTGTGAATATGATCCATTGGTCGGTCAGGGTAATAAATTTCTGTGTTCTGTTGTAAATATTATGTAGTGTGATCCATCATTCTTTGGCCTATGCCTTTGACCTGTCTGCTAACACCTTAGTTTCTCTTTATTTTGTTATGACTTAGCATACAGTTACTGTAAAAACTTCTATACGATTGCTGAGCCATGATAAGTACAGTTACATCTCTCCTTCCAAGTGAAATGCCACCGCTCACTGCACTTGTCTATTATGCTTTACACTTCTCAATGTATGTAATACCAATTGTTGCCCACCCCTTACTCATGAATAAGGACATTTACGTAGTATACTATCTTTAGAAGCTATTTATTATAGTCATTCGTGGTTCTCATTGTTTTTGTTGTTTGCATGTTCTTTTTCCCATTTCCCCTTTTTTCAGAGAATTTGCATATCTTCTAAGCTGTGGCCTGTGACAGTATCTTATGGACCTTTACCAGAACTACTGCCTCTCTATTTTTTTGTTATTGTCTTTCTAGATAAAAGATCAAAGTTTCTTTTTTCCCTTGTCTAGCATAGATCACACTTCAATATATTTCTTCCGATTCTCTGTATACGTCGTTGTTAGCTCAAAATCGAAGGAATGCTATGGTTGATATATATGTCCAGCTAGTACAAAAAAGGCTATCCTAGAATAAGTGGTAGAATTAACTAAAGGCTACTCTTTATAGAAGTTGTCGAATTAAGCAATGTACATCGATTTTTAATGGCTGAACTATCTAGAAATGCATTTTGATTGTGATTACGGAACGATTGGAGTTGGCTCTAGTATGTATTGGTTACTGTAGCATCTTTCTGAACTGAGTTGGATGCCTGTTTGGAACACATGATTCCCTTGTCATGATCCCTGTTGGAGCTAAATAGTTTGCTGCCAAATTCTAATGCACCAAATGGGCATGCGCTGATATGTTATTGGCTTGTTGGAGCTTAACCCATCAATCGTATTATTTGACATTGTTTATATCAAATCAAGTGACAAAAGCAGATGAAAACCTGTCACTCCTAAATAAAGGAGACCCTCTCCTACATAAAGAACTGGACGGTCAGTGGATGGCCATGCCCTGTTTCACCCTAATCCTGAACACAATCTGCAAGGTGACGGGTGATTTAACATCACGATCGAGCAAGCAGGGGGCCGCCACGCATGTGCTGCTGTTGGCTGGCAAAAGGAAACATGTTCACGAGCAGTACAACTCTGCTATACTACTTGGGTTAAAGAAAAATAGAACAGCAAGGACAGCCGTAGGACAGCAAGAGGCGCGTATTGAGGGAGAGAGAGACGCGGCAATGGCGATTGGCGAGCAGCAGGCACAAGGGATAGAAAAATGGTGGAAGAATATTTTATATGGTCATATTGTGTGCATTGCAGTGCAAGGAAGGCACCATGCATGCAAAGCGAAGGCCAGGGCAGATGCGAGTAACTAGCTAGTGAACACACGTTAGGAGCAAGCTAGCAAAGCAGAGGCCGGTGCATGTGACGTGCATGTGGGACGATCGGGCCCTGTTTGTGAGAATGTCCTACGGCCAGCGGGCACATGGCCATGGGGCACAACGCATTATTTGAGCCTTCGAGACTCCAGCACTTTGCATATGCTCTCTCTGAAATCTGAGAGCACGAGAATCTTTTATGGAACAGTTCAATTGTGTTACAGGAATCGAGAAATTCTGTGTTCCAAACGGGCCCTGAAGAGGGAAAGGTTATGGACTTTGTTGGAGTCAGAATAATCTATACGATCTCATGCTAACCACTTCGCAAGCAGGCAACCATACCTAATTGCATCTTTTCTCGGCCACGTTGGGCAATGTTCTCATGTCATGTGCCCGCTATGCTTTATCTTCGATATGATCCTCTTAACAGACAGCTAGCGCATGCCAGAAGGGAAGAATATATAAATAAAGAATCATACATATATTGGGTCCGCCGTTTCATTATCTCAATCTGAACTTCAACTGTCTCAGTCACGTACATTATCTAGTTAAAACCCTGTAATTTCCTTTTTCGAACGAAGCCTGTAACAAATCTTAAGAATATCACACCTTTTAAGGTAGTAACAGACAACATTTTTGGTATTGTCCTTTGTCCATGCAAGAATTATCTGGATCTGGAATGTATATTGATGCCAAATTTGAACGCGAGGCTTGGTAGCGCAGAAGCAAGAAGCAAGAGCGGCAGCAACTAGCAAGTGAAAGCACCTCTCTCTGTGGACCGGCACGTGGCTGCTGCAACCAGTTAAAACTGCCTCGCCGATGAGCTCATTCCGAAATCCAGAAGCGTGTCCCTCCCTGCAGCTCCATGATAAACTACTGTGATTCTACTCACACCTTGTTCCTCAGTCTCTCACTTAGCTGTTGCTAGCTGTCTCTCCTTCCCCCATCATGTGACCTCCAGTCTTGTTCCTACTACTCCAGCTTGCAACCTTTTCCATAAAACAAAGAAATGGATCCTAACTAACTAGGGCTCTACAGTTACCTATCGATAACTAATTACAGGTTACATCAATGCATACGCAACATGGTAACCATCTATAATTCCCAAGCTCTATGTAAAGAAGCCAACACTTATACATAGCAGCATAAACATCATATATATTTTCTTAAACTAACAAAACAATCAGGCTGCAGCTACTGCTGCGGCTGCAGAAAAATAACTGCGAACACTGTAGCTGCTGCTGAAGAAATAAATACGAACACTGTAGCCGCTGCAAAGCAGCGAGGCGAACCGGGTGAATGTTGTAAGGCCAGTAACTTCATTTGCACATGACTGGCATGGGGATGAAATTATTGTCCAAGCTAGTACTAACCACCTAACTACCCTACCATATCCCTTGGATCTTGATATGCATAGCCCTAAACACATGCATGATACTGCAGAAAATTGGCCTCTAAAGCCACCAGCTTATGGCCTGCACTCACATTGTAACACTAATGCAATATAATGTGACCCACCATGCATGTGCACTCAAACACCACAATATATACACACACATGCCTCCACCGCCTACACTCTTGCACAGCCAGCCAATACATACGCTGTATACATCTTAGCACGGCACAGCACTAGTCCAGGACTCCAGCAGTAGCGTCGTTTGCCAAGAAGTGAGCAAGACATGGCGCATCTGCCTCCCAGGGCGCCGAGCGCGGGGCCGGGGGCGCAGGACCACTGGTCGGCGGCGGGCGAGTTCCACGGCTTCGCGGCGGCGCGGCGCGGCGCGCACCGCCGCTCGGCCAGCGACTCGGCGGCGTTCCTCGAGACCGTGCCCATGGACGACGTCATCGGCGGCGGCGACGAGTTCGACCGCCTCGACGACGAGCAGCTCATGTCCATGTTCTCCGACGTCGACGCGCCGGCCGTCTCCGACGGCGCCGGCGACAGGGCGGGGGAGGCGCAGCTCATGGACATGGGGGACGCGGAGGACACGTCGCCGGCCGGCGCGCGGGCGGCCGCTGCGGCGGCGCAGGCGACCGCGGACGGCTCCGCTGACCCCAAGAGGGTCAAGAGGTTGGTTCCATTGTCTGACACATTAACACTGTGCAGTTTACCTTTCTATCCACCAATCTACCGTGGTAAAAGCAGTAGTTTTTATTTTTTGTGAACAATGCCTTTGTGATTTTGCTCAGCCTGTGGAATTTTGATGTTCATTTCATAGTCCAACATTACGAATTAACATCCCATAGACACAGGCAGGAAGCAGTAACAATGGAGTCAACTTCCATGCCATTGAAAAAACAAACTTGATATTTTGACTACATTTTGGGGAATGAAGAAAAGATTCCGAACTCTGTTGATAAATTTCCAGGCTTTGCACCATTGCACGTCTTACTTCTGAACAACAAAGCATTGTACATTTCAAAGTTTGCATCATGTAACTTTGCAAAGTAAAAATAACACATTTAGGTAGATTTCAGTTCAAAATTGCTGATTGACAGTTACATTTTGCTAGCAGTAATAAAAAAATTCACATTTTTCATTCTCAATTTCTTTACTGAGATAGAGAAATGTGTCCAATTATTACTATGTATGACCGTAAATTAAATATAGTTCTAATGTTTCCTTCGTCCTTCGGATCATTCTGTTTCAGGATATTGGCAAACAGGCAGTCAGCTCAGAGGTCAAGAGTTAGGAAGTTGCAGTACATCTCAGAGCTTGAGCGCAGTGTCACCAGTCTCCAGGTGATCACATCTGTTACATTGCGTACTCATAACAACAAAAACGAATTCAAAAGCAAAATAGGCCATAAACTGAATTTCCACATGATCACTTGTTCTAGTTATTACCAAATAATTTGTTCTCCACTTTTTTCTTGATGTGGAAATTCAATTATACCATTTCTTCATCATAATTATTCATTGCTACTTGAAGCATTTCAGATGCAGCAGAAACAAAAGCATAGCATCTGGATTTCTGAGATCTGTTTGTCTAATAGATCGATCGATATTGCAGATGGAGGTGTCAGCATTGTCCCCTCGCGTGGCCTTCCTCGATCACCAGCGGTCACTGCTCACAGTCGGCAACAGCCATCTCAAGCAAAGAATTGCAGCACTCGCCCAAGACAAGATCTTCAAAGATGGTACCAGATCTTCTTTTGTTCATTTTGGCTAGAATTTTTCTGTTGCTATTCAACATACTAACTTTCATCAAATAGGCTTCTGGATATCATCCTTAGTTTCATGAACCAATTGACAAACTAAAAGAAAGAAATCAGGGCACTGTGAAAAGGCATAACTTCTACACATGTTTGAGGACTCCCAGTTAGTGCTATGTTAATGCCAACTAGTAACAAACATTGAATTTACGAATAATGCATTTGACATCACCCATGTGTACATTTTCTCAAAGTGAAGAAGCTAACCATGCCAAATTTGTGGTGTAATGCAGCTCACCAAGAGGCACTGAAGAAGGAGATCGAGCGGCTACGCCAACTGTACCACCAGCAGCAGATCAAGGCCACCGGCGGTGCCAACATCGCCACAGCCGCTTCGATGCAGGCCAGGCAAGAGCTCCTCGCGTGTGAGGGCGCTGCCATCCGATAGCCGGGGACGATCGCGCGGACCAACTTGTGGCGATTTTTTTGGGGGCAATTCATAATTGTGTAGCTTTGTGCAGTCTGATGATAAAATTCGTTCGTTTGTTTCTTGCTCATTTGTAATGTTCGCTCGCTCTAGCCGAAAGTTGCGCTGGGGTGGGAGAAATTTGTTGTGGATGTATTGTTTGGACGGCCTCACATTTGTGTTGGTAAAGATTTTTCAAGGGATGGTTGCTTTCTTCTGTTGTTGTTTGGGTCGCGGAAACAGATGGAGGTACTTCAGAGATTTCGGATAGTTAGGTGACCAGATGCTTATGTAAAACTGGAAAAAAAAACGAGGAAAAGAAACTAAGCGCTGCAGGCATATCAGAATGAATCCGGTAGCAACAGATCAGATCACTAGCCGGCGGTGCAGATTGCAGACTATGCTATGATCGGAACCATGCCTGATCGGAACAGAGGACACGACAGGATAGTTGGTGCGAAGTTACCGAGCAGTAGCGCAGGACCGTGCAATGCATTTTCGCTGCTTCCTCGACGCGGCGGCGGCGGCGGTGGCGTTGTCGGTGAGGAGCGAGAGGCGAGACGTCTCGGGGAGGGAGGGAGATGGAGAATGGAGGATTTCGTCGAATGGGCCTGGCAACATAATTTTGTCTTGGACTCTTGCGGCCCGGAAACTGGCCCAGACGAACACGACTAATCATTAGGCCTAAACAGCACAAATGGCCTCTACGCCTGTGGGCTTTCTGGCAGGCACGCGGGAAGAGGAAGCAAACAAAATCTTTGTTTTTTAAGGAAAAAGTCCTTTTCGCCTCCCTCAACTATAGGGGGTAGCGCAATCTACACCTTAAATTACAAAACCGGGTAACTGCAGTCCTCCAACTATAAAGGTAGGTGCAATTTGACTCTCTGGGCGGTTTTGAGAGCGGTTTTATCTTACGTGGCACCGTGGGTCTCACATGTCAGGTGCCACGTCATTAATTTTTTTTTCTTTTTCTCTCTTCCTCTCTTCTTTCTTTTTTCTCTTCCCTGAGATGTTGGCCGCCGTCCCACTCTCTCCTTCTCCACTGCGATGCCTCCGTCTCCCTCCCGCCTCCTCCAGCTCCAGCTCCCCCTCCGCCGCCGCGGGCAGAGCCTGGCCCCGCTCCGCTCCCCCTCCCCTTCCTCCTCGCTACGCGGCTCCTCTCCTCCCCCTACCCAGCCGCGGGGTCGGCCTCCTCCCCCTCCCCTTCCTTCTCATCGCGTGAGTCCTCTCCTCCGCCTCGAGGCCGCCAAGCGCTGCTGCAATTCAAGGCCGCGGTCACCTCAGACCTGGGCATGGGCTGTGCGCGGCATGAGTGCGTGGAGGTGTCGGGCGCATGCGTAGGCAGCGCGCTGCCGCAGGAGCTGGCGGCGCGCAGCGCGTGGGCCAAGCACGTGACTGCGCGGACCAGCACGACGAGCGGGGCACGAATGAGCTGTTGCTGCTGTCCGTGGTGTGCGATAGGAAGAAACGAAAGGAAAGTGAAGGAGAAGACAGGGTGCGAGCAAGATTGAGCACTTGTGCTCCTACTGCTGCGAGGTATGGAGATTGGAGAGAAGGTGACCATGGCAGCAGCGTGCGGTGAAGGCATGGCGGCAGCGTGCAGCTTGCGCGCAGAGGCGGGCGGTGCATGGGGGAGCGCGAGCGGAGGCGGCGGCAAGGATGGCGGCCCGAGCACGACCACCGCGGCATGGGGAGTGGACGTCGGGGCTGCTCCGAACAGCGCAATGGTTCACGCCCACATGATGCTCGACGAAATGCTAGACACCCGACATGTTCACCAGGAAGAGAGAGAAAAAGAAAAAATTGTGACGTGGCGGCTGACATGTGGGGCCCACGATGCCACGTAGGACAAAATCGCTCTGAAAACCGCCAAAGGAGGTAAATTGCACCCACCCCTATACTTGGAGGATTGCGGTTACCCGATTTTGTAATTCAGGGTGTAGATTGCGCTACCCTCTATAGTTGAGGGAGGCGAAAAGGATTTTTCTCTTTTTTAAGGAGGAAGCAAACAAAATGGATGCAGTCGCAACGCACCCCTATCCAAAAAAAAAAAAGTCGCAACGCACTGCCACGCCCACGCCTGTCATTCTCGAACCGTTATACGTACACCTGTTCAGAGCATATCACCTCATGCCTTATCAACACGTGTCAGTTACCCAGCGCCCAGAACCTCACAGCTGTTCCTCCGTCTTCTTTCGGGCGTACTTTAAGCGATGCCTAACTTGAGAGAGAGCTGACACATCTTTCCATTTCCGTGCCAAGGCCGAGACGTGTCAGCATGTCAATCGCCAGCGCGCGCGCTGCACCCGCACGCGTCCGCACCACGCGCATGCCAACCCCGAACCCGGCGCGCGCGACAAATCGTATCCCCGTGCGGCCGCGCCCCACTCGCTCTGCTAGTTAATCCCGCCGCCTCGCCACCTCCCGCGATCCACTACTCCTCGCACTCGACGACCATGACGCCGCCGCGGCTCCTCCTCCTCTTCCTTCTCGCCGTCGCCGGCGCCGCCGCGCTCGTGCACGGCCGCCTCATACCAGCTGATGACGACGGCCGCGGCGGCCTCTTCGCCGGCAGTGGCGGCACGGTGCTGCGGCTCCCGTCGGATCAGGCGGCGGCGCCGGTGGTGGAGCGGTGCGAGAAGACGTACGGGTTCCTGCCCTGCACGGAGACGGTGGGCGGGAACCTGTTCCTGGTCCTCGCCTACGGCTTCCTCATGTTCAAGGCCGCCACCTACCTCTCCGCAGGCAGCGAGCTGCTGCTCGAGATCGTCGGCCCGGGAGTCGTCGGCGGCCTCTTGCTCCCCGTCCTCGGCTCGCTACCCGACGCAATGCTCGTCCTCGGTGCGCTTCGTCTTCGCCTTTGTTTTTTTTTTTAATATGACTCTGGTTCTGGTGATCCGTCCGTCATTTCTTTTGCTTCCGTTTGACCGTTGGGAGCTTAGATTGCTCGCTGACGTCATTATCGATGATGATCTGGTCTCTCTGGGAGGATGCTGGTTCGTTCATTCATCGTGGTATTCTCACCGTAGTTCAAAACTGTGTGGTTATGCAGTTTTTTTAAAAAAAAAATAAGTATTTTTTTTTTTAAAAAACGTAGTGGTTAACTAGTTCACCTTTGCAAGTTAGTTGCTCCGCTGATAAGAAGGTTTGCGTGTGTTTTTTTCCACAAGAAAAAACTCACATCTGTACTGGTTTGAGGTGGGAAAAAGTGAAAGCTTTCAGCTGCTTCAGCATATTATCAGCTTGAAGTAATTGCTGAAAATGGATCCACCCGAGAGACTCTGTTACTGTTCAATGACATGTCTCCTGGAGAACCTTTTTTTTTTTTTGTGGCTCTTGTAACAACGTTAGCAGACATACTCAGAACGTTTAGTGCCGTTGCTTCCTTCCTAGTTTGAACGTAGGGAGTGTACATGTTGACAGCGTTATGGATCTAGTGGCTTCAGGTGTTACAAAATGCCAAAACAGAGCAAAGGTGCTATTTCAAATTCTTTAAACACCTGATTTAGCCAGTGACATTTTTTGCATATAATCTGAGCGTTCTACTTGAGTTCACGTATTTGTGCATCTACTTGAGTTGCCCTACACATGCAATATTCTTAACATGTTTCTACATTTCAGTTTCTGGGCTCGCTGGCACCAACAAGGTTGCTCAAAGTCAGGTCTTGATAGGAATGGGCCTGCTCGCTGGGTCAACAGTCATGCTATTAACCCTACTCTGGGGCTCTTGTGTCATTGTTGGGAAATGCGATTTGTCAGAGAATTCAACAGCGATTGATTCCAGAGATACGAAACGCTTCAGTCTTTTTGGTATGTTGAGCACTCGATATTTTCTTTATCATTTTATTTGAACTACATTAGCTGTCCCAAACACCATGGTTGAAATTGGCAGAGACATAATATGTTCTTACAATTCTTTGGTGAACATTTTTTTTGCAGGCTCTGGAGTTTCTACTGATTTGCAAACCAGCTATGCATCAAGAATCATGGCGATATCTGTTCTCCCCTTTATCATTGTTCAGATACCCCAAATTTTAAACCTTCATTCTGGACAGCATTTAACAGTCCTGATTGGACTTATTACTGCAGCTCTACTTTTGCTTGCATATTGCCTATATCAGGTATCATAGTGACCTGTTGTACAACTGAACTTACATCTTGACATCTGCTTTAATTAAGCATTTTATTGTAAATATGTTTTAAAAAAAACATCAAACACTTATTAAAGCTTGAAATCTTCAATTTGAGCAAGAAGAAATCTGGCTCTGTACCATCTGTATCACCCATTACCCATATCCATCCAACTTCTCTTTAGATACTTACTTTTGGACTGAACTGAACCCTTGGTACAACAACAGCAGCAGCAGCAACTAAATAGTACAAATTTCTGTTATAGTCCTTTACTACCACTGCTAGTTTTTATGCTTGCTACCTAGAGTTGATGAGTGTTTTGACATCCTTATTGTACATGGAGGTTCCTTTGTTTGAACTGTGTATTACTTTTTATTGATTCAAATAGTATTGTGATACTTTGTGCTTCAGTAAACAACATATGTATCTTTCACAAACAGATCTTTCAGCCATGGATTCAGAGGAGAAGATTAGAGTACGCAAGACATAAGCACGTAATGTCTGGACTTCTAACACATGTTCAGACGCATGCTTTTGGTCGTATTTTTCATGATGATGGAACACCAAACGTTCCTGTGATTGAAAAGTATGCCTCTGGACCTCACCACATATTTTACCTTCTTCATGGAAGTTAATCCTATAAATGACACTGAAAAAATGGCAGGTTATTTCATAAAATTGATCTGGACAATGATGGAAGGATAGAACGTGGAGAACTGAAAGCTTTCATTGTTGGTGTTAACTTTGAAGATGTTGATTCTGATAGCAACCAAGCCGTAGACCAAATTATGGCAGACTTCGATAGATCACAGAACTCTAGCATTGAAAAAGGGGAGTTTGTTAATGGAATCTCGAGATGGCTGGAGGAAGCCAGACGTTCTGTTGCTGATTCTGGTGCCCACTCGAAAAAGCTTTTGCATGATTTTCATCAGGTATTTTTTCTCAATCACGAGTTTATGAAGTTATTTATCTTGCAAGGACTAGTTGCATCAGCATTCTGTGTTTTTCGCCCTCTTTTGCAGAGGACAACGGAACAGAGTGAACTACCTGATAACGATGACGAGGGTGGTGAGGCTGCTGAGAATTCAACTTGGACTTGGGTTAAGGCCATTTTGCTTTTGGTACTGGGAACTGGAATGGCGGCAGCGTTTGCAGACCCGCTTGTTGATACTGTGCACAATTTTTCAAGTGCTACAAATATTCCTTCATTTTTCATTTCCTTCATTGCGATGCCCTTGGCTACTAATTCCAGTGAGGCTGTCTCAGCAATTATCTTTTCTAGCAGAAAGAAGCAGCGTACTCTGTCACTAACATTCTCTGAGGTATGTCTATTGGATATCTTTTTTTTGAACGTAACTACAGCAAGGGAGGCCCCTACTGTGTGAGTCTATTGGATATCTTGATAGAGCACACGAGAATTGTAGTTGGTCTCTTAGCATGAAGCACTTACCCCATTTTAACTTCCCGTCTTTTTTGACTGCAGATCTACGGTTCGGTGACCATGAACAACACGCTCTGCTTGACCGTGTTCTTGGGTCTCGTTTACGTGAGGGGTCTAACATGGGATTTCTCTTCAGAGGTGCTCATCATCTTCCTTATCTGCATGATAATGGGCCTCTTCACCAGCTTCCGGACCACGTTCCCACTCTGGACATCTTTCGTGGCGTTTCTAATGTATCCGTTGTCGCTGATCATTGTCTACGTCCTCGACTTCAAGTTTGGCTGGTCGTAGGCTTGGGATCTTCATGTGCCGAGTGACCATCGCCTATGATAGAGCTGCATAGTCATGAACAACTGATCTGGTTTCTGTAAATGTCACCTGCCTTTTGCCGCCGTGTTATGTTATCTAAGGTGGATGGTTGTCATTACAGCTTTGCATAAGAATGTTGTAAATTTTTGCACGGGCCACTTATAATTAAGCTGAGAACTAGTACCATGTTATTGCTCAAAGGATTGGAAAAATTCGATACCCGAGTTGCTTACCAAGTAGCTCCTGTGAGCGATGATGAACCATGTGTTAACTTGAAGCCTAATCTCCAGTCAGGCCTCAGGAGTTAGTGCCTCCTGGTAGTGGTAGGCAATGCTACTTTGCTGCTGGTGGAATTAGCTCGTCAAACATATAAAAGCTCAATGTAAGATCAAACTAAGCTAGTTCATTCAAACGTGATAAAAACTTCACAGCTAAATCACCTCTCTTTAAGGCCCCAAAATCCGAAACATTTCATGATTCACAAATCACAGTACACAAAAAAGGACACTGGGCTTGTTAATTCAGGCGTCAGCCCTGTCCAAACCGGGAAGACCATGCCCGGCCGGACTCATCGTCGGGCTGAGCGGTCCACTACTAACAGCGTGGATGGTCACCACGACCTCGGGCGGCCGTTGTTGTTCCGGCAGCGGCAGAGCCGGCAGCACGCCGCGCCGGCAGACGGGGCACGTCGCGTGCGCCCGCAGCCACATGTCGATGCACTGTTGGTGGAACACGTGCTGGCACGCCGGCATCCGCCGCACCGTCTCGCCCATCTCCACCTCGCCGAGGCACACCGCGCAGTCGAGCGCCGCGCCGCCGTCCCGGTGCTCGTAGCTCGGGACGCGTCCCGCGGCCAGGGCGGCCTGCATCTCCACGCGGACCATCACCGGCAGCTCCGGGTGCCGGAGCTCGTGCGACGTCTCACGCGTCGTCGTCGTCGTCGTGTCTTGTCCGCCGCCGTCGTCGCCGTCGTCGTGCTGCTGCCGCCTCTCGCCGCGGCGCGGCCAGGGCGGGCGGTTGAGCTCGGCGTAGAAGCGGCAGCAGAGGATGAGGCTGACGGTGGTGCAGAAGGCGGCGAAGACGGCGAAGAAGAGGGCGCGGCCCGAGTGCGGGCGCTTGACGAGGTGGAGGACGGCCACCGGCGCCGTCACGAAGCCGCTGGCGAACACGGCGTGCGCGATCACGAAGTCGCGGCTCCAACGGAAGCAGGTGTCCTCCTCCGCCGACATACCGGCCAGCTCGCGCGCCCCTCCCAGCTTTGATCACCCTCGATCAGGTGGACAGGTGACCACCAGAAAAACTTTAATAAACACTTGGCTCGCTCGCTCGCTCGTACGTACGGACGGACGGGCGGGTAGATAGATAAGCGGACGCGTGTGCTCAGCCTTGCACGGAACGAAGCGAACGTGAGTAAATCAAAGCGGGGATCACATCTCAGTGTCCGTCCTTGTGGGATGCGGAACGCCGGATGCCTAGCTCCGGAGATGGAAACGATGGCCTTTCTGCGCGTGAAGTGCGCGTTGTGTTTTAAAAATCCCGTGTCTAGATCATGTTTTGGAGTCGTATATCTTCCTCTTGCTCTTTTCTATTGTCGAGGCACGGAGTAGCAATCGCAATGATGATTCAGTTGCTTACTCGAGCGCAATTGTTTATGCAGCATGCACCAAAATTTCTGACGCTTATGATCGCGCATGCCTTCTAGAATTAGTAGTGATTGTATTCGGAATAGGAAAGAATTATAGTCGTTAATGCGCGCCATTGACCTTCCATTTTCATCAGGACGTTCTAATTTTCAAGCGAGTGAGAATCAAATTTACTTCACTCAATTGACCTAGGTTTTTTTTTTTTAAAAGCCTGGGACCGTGGCAGTATCCATTAGCAGAGGTGCTGCAGCTTGTTCTGCGCAGTCCTATTCGCCCAAACCACCACGGCACATAGACTGCGACGGCGAGCGCGAGTCCGATGGCCGGAACCGTGTCAGGATATGGCACTGGGCTATGCTATGGGCCATTGTATCTCGACGACATGGGCTGGTCCTTGGGCCGTGTACAGGCCGGGTGTGCGCACAGGTGGGGTATAAGAGAGAAGCAGCTCACGGAGAAGGCATCGAATAACCAATTACCAGAAACAGAGCATTGCTCGTGTTCTTCTTCTTCCTCCGGTTCCCCACCTCCTCTAGCCTCTCTTCTAGGTCTAGAGATTCTACTCCATCCTCTACTCTGATTCTCTGTATCCCTGCCCCAATTGCTGTGCTTAGTCGAGACCTCCCTCTCCCCGAGGTCGTGTAATCCCGGTTGTACCCAAACCTATCGATTCATATTGAATTGTGCGTGTTGCTGTGGGTGGTTGCTAACAATTGGTATTCAGAGCAGTTCGAATCCTTGGATTTTTTTTTTCTGGAGATGGCTTGGGAGCCGCACATGAGGTGTGGGTCTGATCTGAAGCTCGAGTACTGCAGGGAGACTGATTCCACGATGGGCGCGTGCAACCTGTTTGATGAAATGCTCACAAGCAGACTTGAGGATTGGAGGGAACCTAGCTGTGTTCTGGAGGTCCGAATTCTCCATGTTTGCTACCCAATCACACAGAAGGTGCTTCACCAAGTTTTTGATCCATTTGGGGCTGTGGAAATCTCTGTGTGTGAGCTGTGGGATGGTGTTCAGGCTCGTGTTCTATTTCCATCAAAGGTAGAAGCGGCAGAAGCTTTTGGGGAATTCCATGGCAGGAATATCTATGATGGATGCTGTCAATTGGACATCAAGTGGGGGATTTCTCAGGAGTGTGAAGACATTTCGGGCACGAGCAACCACAGCACCATGACAAGCTCGGTGTCAACTTGGCTTTGTGCTTCTGCAACACCTATCAGCATAGCCAAGGATTTCGTCCCCAGCTCTTCCAATGCTGTCAACTTTGACAAGGAACCTGTCTGGGATAAAGAGCCTGTCATCGATGGCATTGATGTTGTGTCCAGTGGTGCCAACATTGGTGCGCTCTCCACATGCTCGACGGAATGCCCGAACTGCGTCGTCGACGTCTCCATGCCCGTTCCGGCATGCACCATCGCCGAGGAGATCATCCCCGACATTGGTCTCGCTGGGGCTGCATCCTCAGTCACCAACGCCGAGCCCAGCGACATCAACATCGACACGCTGTCCAGCTGTTCGACGGAATTCCCCAACCTCGTCATCCACGCCGCGGAGCTCGTTCCAGTGTGCACCGTCACTGCGGAGGTTATCCCCGACCCCGGCCATGTTGCTGCTGCGACATCGGCCATCTACGTCGAGCCCAGCGCCGTCTCCGACAAACCGGACGCCACCACCGTCATGTCCGGCCACTACTTGGCACGCCAGCTCCAGGCATCTGCCACATCAACCACCATCGACAAGGAGCTCTTCCTCGACCCCATCCTTGCAGCTGATGTGTCCTCGGCCATGGGCATTGAGCCGAGAACCATCCATATCGGTGTGCCCATCACCTTCTCGACGAAATGCCCGATCGACATCATGGCTCCTGTTGCGGTCTACGCCACTGCCGAGGAGGTCACGTTGGACCTCTTCCATGCACCGCAATCCGATGTCCTCACAATTGCATGCATTGGCATCATCCTCTCCGACAGGCCTGATATCATCATGGACGTTGATTTGCCTGCCTACTGGACAGATGTCCCTTTGATGTTGGAGCTAAGCAGTGAGGTGAGTGCACTGATTTCATGGTTTCCACTGGACTGGGTTGAGCAGCAACCATGGCCACCACCCACAGGCCTGAAATTTATCATTCATGGCCCTGTGCTACGGCCCTTACCTTGGCCGTCTTTTGCTTCTGGTTTTCCTAGTATACAATTGAGATACTTTTGTCTTGCAAGAGCTCAGAGTAACGTCATGATCTGCTATCAGTATTCTTGCCTTTCTTGGATGAGAATTCTGTGCTTCCTGAAAATTGAACCTGAGCAACAACACAATGTGGGCAGTGAGTTTCTTAGACCTATCTTGACTGCAGATTCAGAGCATCAGGTGCTTGCTAGTATTCAGTTGCACTGTTCATTGAGTTTATGGTGGGGGGACACCATTAGCCAGCAGTGGTTAATTTGTGACAGCAACATGCTTAAGCCGTGGGATCCAGGAATTTCTTTCTACCAAGTTCGGTTGTCACCATCCTTTGGCCAGGTGATATTCGATGACCATGGTCAGCTATCTGAAGTCCAACCTAAGATGGCATTACTAGCATCTGTGGATGAGTCATTTGAGTACTATGTTGTTCATGCTGTCATAACCAAACTGCTTCCTCTGAATTTCCTTGCTGGTATATCAATGAGAATATGGTGGATTGGTGATATTTTTTCTTCCATTGAGGACATATCAAGATCACTGAAGAAGAAGCGAGGTATCAGCAGCACAATTGCAAGTAAGTTCTCAGTTGGAGCAATACAATATGGGTATTGCAAAATGAGAAAGGCCACGGGCCTGCACCAGTTTGGTCAGAGCAATTACTCTCAAGTGTTCTGCAAAGTGGAAGCATTTAGATTACTCATATCAGTGAGTGTTGGATTTGCCTTACTGCATATGGTTCCTGGGCTCTGCTATGGGGCTGATCAAATGTACATTCAGAGCAGCAGTAGCGTGGTGGTTATGCTTGTGCCGCAACAAATTCCTGCTCATGAACAAATAGTAGTTTTGACTACAGCGGCTTGGGGGCAAGCCGCCTTTCAAGGAGGGAGGAATGTCAGGATATGGCACTGGGCTATGCTATGGGCCATTGTATCTCGACGACATGGGCTGGTCCTTGGGCCGTGTACAGGCCGGGTGTGCGCACAGGTGGGGTATAAGAGAGAAGCAGCTCACGGAGAAGGCATCGAATAACCAATTACCAGAAACAGAGCATTGCTCGTGTTCTTCTTCTTCCTCCGGTTCCCCACCTCCTCTAGCCTCTCTTCTAGGTCTAGAGATTCTACTCCATCCTCTACTCTGATTCTCTGTATCCCTGCCCCAATTGCTGTGCTTAGTCGAGACCTCCCTCTCCCCGAGGTCGTGTAATCCCGGTTGTACCCAAACCTATCGATTCATATTGAATTGTGCGTGTTGCTGTGGGTGGTTGCTAACAAACCGCCACGGCACCGACCCTCGAGTACAAGTCCATGTCGATGTCGTCGTGAGCGTCATGGTAGATACTAACAACAGGTGGCCGTAAATACGTGGCAGCAGCAGCCACACGGCGGTGGGTGATGCAGGCCAGGCGTACGTAGTAGCACCTCATCGCCAGAGGCTTGCAGCTGACGCGCCAGACGGCGTTGCCTACGACCGACCTGCCGGAGCAAAAACCATCGGTTCACGATGCCGACGTACGACTCGAAGATGCCGCGTGCGCGACCATGTTACCGGCGCGCGCTTCCGCTTCTCCGTACGTAGAACACACCGGACGGACGGTGGAGTCGTCAATGTGGCATTCGTGGTCAGCCAGTGCACGGCGACGCCCACGAAACTGTAAAGGAGCACCATGCTGTAGCTCGATCGTGACTCGCCACGTCTCGATCGACTGGTGCCCGTGACCGCCTCACCTTGAACAACGGAGCAGTCGATGATATTCCAGCCCAGATGATCAACGTACCTCCGGTAGTTTCTCGCCGCCACCGCATTGTCGTTGGTGGATACTCCACCGTCACCTCAACGGAACAGTCCGTCCCGTCTTCATGGTCTCTCCTAGTCGGCATGCATGGACATCCCGGCAGCCGATCAGGTACATTCACCCACCCTCCCCTTGTATTGTACCGTAGCAAACTAGCAGGGCAATCTTGGTTGCAGCAAATATTGTTTGTGCCACTGAATATATATACTGATATGGGCATTTGCTAGGCACAGTCGCAACTTGGCAAGCATAGAAAACCCCCATTACGCAATTGGCCACGCTGTCACCATTACACACACGCCAAGAAAATAGAAATCTTGGAGCACATTGAGTGGCCGTCCAGCTACGTACACTCGCACATCGACTGCATACATACGGACAGTACACTCACACCAAGTCGTCCGGCTGCCGTGCGCTGCACCGGCAGACCGGGCACGTCGCGTGGCCGCGCAGCCACTTGTCGATGCACGGCTGGTGGAACACGTGCCGTGCAGGCACCGCGGCAGCCGCTTCGCTGCCTGCCCGCCCGTCTCCACCTCGCCCAGGCACACAGCGCACTCGACCGCCGCCTCCGCGGCCGTGCTACTCGTAGGCACCAACGTCTACGGCGGCGCCCACCGGCATCGACGGAGGTTCGAGTGGCAGCGCGCGCAGCTCGTCCGCGGGGCCCCCCGGTCGTGGGCGTCGTCGCCGCTATGGCTGCCGCAGAGCCAGCGCGCGAGCGCTTCTCCGCACAGCGCCGCCGTCCCTGGGAAGAGGATGCCGCCGCAGCAGGACACGATCATGTAGACGACGACGTGCGCGAGGAGGGAGAGGAAGACCACGAGGACTGCTTGCTTCTTCCTCCCCGACCTGACCAGCGCGTAGATGAACAGCCCCGCGTGCGCGCCGCAGACGGTGGTCAAGACGAACCAGTTGACGCAGTTCATGGACATGGACGGACGCGAGCGAGAGCGCGGCGGCGTAGTATCGGCAGTCACCAACCCGGAATTCCTGCTCTTAAGAGCTTGTGCTCCTACACATGCATGGCGCCATGTGTCCTATGATGTTTAGGGACCAACCCAACATCTCCTGTATCCCATCAGTATTTCCCTCCTCCTTTCTTTTTCTGCGGGACCGTATATGGATGGGAAAAGTTACTGGGACCGAGCCAAAGCTGCTATTCGAGTGGGCCAACACTGCCCAAAAGAGATGCTCACGGGTTTGGTGTTTTCCCTTTCTCTCGCCTCTTCTCCACGCGCACGTTTGTGGGAACAGAAGCCGGGGACCATGAAGTCGGGTCCCACCACTCATACTGAGCTGCTCACCAGGCTCTACCTTTCCAATCTTGTTTAGGGACACTAAAATGACATACTAAACAAATTTAGTTAATTATTTGTTTTCTTAATAAAAACACGATTTTAATAAACAGATGAAAAGATTCAAACTTGTATTTCTAAGCACTGAAACATCTTTGTTGACATGCAGATGACACTTTGATGGACACTGTTATGTTGACACCATGTTGACTTTAAATTAATTGCTATAAAATGCTAAGTAGGTATGTTGACACCTGCATGTGTACAAGTATGTTACACATGCAAATGACACGTCACTTTGTTATACACTACGTTATGTTGACACTATACTGACTTCGAGTTAAACTACTATAAAATGCTAATTAGTTATGTTGACACTTGGGTTTTAAGCTATGTTACACTTTGTTGACACTTGCAGATGACACTATGTTATGTTAACACTTTGTTGATGAAACCCAGCAGCGCCAGTGAAGAGTTGCGCCGGAGTTGGGATCCCAACAGCTCTGGTAAAGGGTGGCAGTGTAGGCTGAGGACCACTAGCATCAATGATGGACGAAGATTGTCAGCAGCACCAGCCACATGTGTTGACAAAGCATCTGCAAGTGTCAACAAAGTGTCAAAGTAATTTTTTTTCACAATGTAAAGGATATGCAAAAACTTACTACTGCATATGAAGGAAAAAAATCAAAAAAAAAAAAATGGAGGCAATGATATCCAATTGAATTAGAATAGATGCACAACAAACTAACACAGTGCTATAACTGTCTTCTTTCTTTCTTTTTTTTTTGCTCTGCATCTGCTTGTCAACAAAAGTGTCAACACTAGTCAAAGTACATGTACACAATGTAACAAGTAGGTTACGACTGTTGGTTTCTTTGATATGCACATAAATTAAATTTAACTCGATCATCATTTTGCAGGCCTTCATTAACATTTCATTTCAATGCCAACATTTCAGGAAGGTGAAGTATTGTGTTTCCCTGTGAGGCCAACATTACAGGAAGGTGAAGTACTGTGTTTCCCTGTGAGGCCAACATTTCAGGCAAGGTGGAGTGGTGGACTGACGAGCCTGCCTGTCTCATCCCAAGTTTGGTTCACATGTGAGGAAAGCACAAGCATGCGACAAATGCTGCTTGAGACTGAATTTGATAGTAGCATTTTTTTAAACATCTAAGCATACTTTGTTGACACAATATATTATGTTGACGCTATATTAAGCAGATGACACTGTATTATGTTGACATTTTGTTACACTATTATGGCACTAATTGACTTCATCTACGAAATTAATACAGCTATAAAAGGGGAACTCAGTATTGTTGTAAAGTGACTCGTAAAAAGTGAACTTTGAATAGAGTGTATGTTGCCAGGCTAGTCCATTTGAATCATCGACACCAGATAACATGCAGATGACACATTGTTTAAACATGCAGACGACACTTTGTTGAAATGAAGATCCAGGACAATATATATGTGAAGCTAAGTAGTGTCAACAACGATATTATGTTCACTTTTAATAGTTGAATTCATTTCCTAGATGAAGTCAACTATTACTGCAATGTAGTGTCAACAAAGCCCAAGAAAAACAAATTGTCAATCCTTTAATCTATCTGAGGCCAAAATGACTCAACAGTTCAAATATTAACTAGACTGTTACTATGACTAGCATGGGTTTCTTACACATTGAAGACATGGGGGTGAGTTTTTTCTCAACATGCAACCTTTTGACTGAAACATTGGCTTCTCATTCAAGCGCAAAAAGATGGATTGTTAGTTGCCATTTCTTTACATGCCTTGCCTGGCACAATGTGTACTGGCATTGGATTTCCACTAATACTAACACAACCAATGATTAGTTTCCAAGACTTCTCATGCCCATAATAAGAGATCGTGCGTTTTCATTCAATTTATGACATAAAGTATGCATTTGAAGAATAAAGTTTGTATCTACCATGTATATGCAGGCAAGGAAATACATGGGTGTACTGTGTTGAGACAACACACTTTTGGTGTGTAGGTGAGACAGAGATGCAGAGCTAGACTAGACTGCCCCTTTCCTCAAATAGCAATTAGCAAGCCTTGCACCAATAATACGCTACCATGCCAGCTCAGAGTGATCAACGCTGTTTCTACATCTCCATGGCAAGGGATTAACACATATATTGCAAGCAAGCAGATTATTGAGTTAAATTTAATTTATGTAACTGCTTCAAGCAAAAACACCAAGAAAAAAAACAGTCATAATATATCTATCCTCTACATTGTGTACTTGTAATCTGACTAGTGTTGACACTTTGTTGACATGCAGATGCAGGGCAAAACAATTTCTCTGGACCTACAACTGGTAAATTATATCTAGAATCTTGTACTACGCAGTATATGGTTGAGAGGTTTAGGTACATCAGTATTGCAGGTTTACACATCAGATAGCTAGAGCTTGGAATCAATTGAGATTTCTAACCGAAACAGCATGGATTAGCTATACATGAACGTGTAAAGATAAGAACACCACACGCACATGTACATCAGGACACACCCGTATGCATCGGAGGAAATGCAAAAAAGAAAAATTCAGCCATGTGCTTGCCTGGAAGCCAGTGCAATGCCTCTGTACACCGCTCCGCCTGCCACCACGAAGGCGTCGATCCATCATCCCCGCCGCACCGGGGTTGCCTGCGCACCAAGGACCCCGGCCGCTGCCGCCGCCACAAGAGGACACATCCGACCAGATCCGGGCCCCGCGCCACTACCACGAGGTCGCCGCCGCCGCACCGCTCAACCCCAGCTGGATTTGGAAGAAAGAAGGTCGTCGTTGACCACCACCACGAGGTCGCCACCGCTGCGCCGCTCGCCACCGCCTGGATCTGGAAGAAGCAGTTGACGCCACCGTCGATGAGGGCCCATATCCGCCGATGTTGGATCACCTCGAGGCCGCCGTCGTCGATGCCGGCGAGCAGGAGCGGGGGTGCGCCGTGGAAACGACATGTGGAGCGTCATACCCGGCGGCTTCAAGATGTTGAGAGGCGGAGGATCCAGCTGCTAGAACGCCGGGGGCGAGCGGGTCTCCCATGGCGGCCGGCGAGCAGGAGCGGTGGAGAGAGCTCGGGGAGATGGGAGCCGGGAGGAACAGATGAGCCCTTGTCCTCGTACCCAACAGATTCCCAGTCCGATGGGTCCCACCTCCGAAAGCGTCCACCGTATTTTCTCAAAAAGGTCGCCCGTATGCGATACGCTTCCCTTGTATTCCAATCATTCCAGCCCGGTATTCCTCAGCGTGGGACCATCTAGCACGAATCTCAACAAGTTTGATGGACGGTTGCATGTCTAATAGCACACGCTCTTAAGAGCAGAAAGGACTTCGCGCGGCAGTCACGCTCTCGTGTTTTGGTTGGTGGGGCTACTTGTAAGTTTACTCCCTCTGTTTTTTTTTAAAATATATATATATTCACCCTCAGACAAGGATTCTTGGCTTGTCGGTTTTGGCATCGCGGCCTCCGCTCCTTAATTGGAAAAAAAAGAAGCAAAAAAGATAAAATTAAGAGAGAGAAAATGATATTGAGGAGCGGTTCTCCCTCGCTATAAGCAGGTACATTGGCTCGGAGGATAAGCAAAATGTTCATTCCAAGAGCTAGAACAGATCTCCAAGACAGACACAGCATATGCTCAAGCATGTCTCTCAGAACATTTGCTCTAATAGCTGCCAAAAATCCTCAAAGTATACCGTGTTGCACACGCCTTCCAACGACATCGCCGCCCCAAGTTCCAGCGTGTGCGTGTTCGGGTACCGTGGCAGGCTATCTTGGTAGTACAGTCTATCTTGCGACGCGGCGTTGTTTGTGTGCAACTGAGCATATATACTGATGACATTGGCATTTGCTAAAGTTCAGTCGACAGCATACAAAACACCCATTTCGCAATTGGTGAAACTGTGTACACTCGTATCGAGCGCGCGTCCTTGAAGTCACACCAAGTCACCGTCAGGCGGCTGCAGCGCACTGCAC
This sequence comes from Eragrostis curvula, assembly GCA_007726485.1. NCBI lineage: Eukaryota > Viridiplantae > Streptophyta > Magnoliopsida > Poales > Poaceae > Eragrostis > Eragrostis curvula. The sequence continues at coordinate 55,771,864 of CM017439.1, forward strand.
CGGCAGACCGGGCACGTCGTGTGGTCGCGAAGCCACCGGCCGACGCACTCGTGGTGGAACACGTGCAGGCACACCGGCAGCCGCCGGACCATCTGCCCCTTCTCCAGCTCGCCGAGGCACACCGCGCACTCGAGCGCCTCGCCGCCACCGCCATGGCCGTGCTTGTAGGCGCCAACGGCGGCGGCGGCCACTGGCATCCTCGGCGGCTCGCGTGACAGCGCCCGCAGCTCGTCCTCGGCACCATGATCGACGGCAGCACCGTTGCCATGGCTGCCGCCGAGACAGCGCGCGAGCTCATCTCGGCAGAGCTTGAAGACGTAGAAGAAAAGGACGTACGCGTGGAGGGAGACAAAGAGCCGATGACTGCGGGGTACCACGCGGACCTGGGGGTCAGCATGTAGATGACCAGCGCAACGATCGTGACGAAGACGACGTTCAGGACGCGCGCAGAGAGGTGGGAGAGGCAATCCATGGACTGATGCGCGCGGGAGAGCGCGGCGTATCGGCAGTCACGCACACGCTCTCCTCGTGTTTGGTGGGGCTCGTTGTAGTCTAGCTACTTCCTCTGTTTTCTAAATATTGACGTTCAGACAAGGATTTCTAAAGCGTATGCGTTCGCCGGCTGGCGGTCGTGCGTGCGCGGGCTTGTCGGTTTTGGCATCGCGGCGTCCGCTGCTTGGGCAACAGAAAACTTTGTTAAAACGTATTCCCTCGGTTTTTAATTATATGACGCCGTTGATTTTTTTTTTTGAACTTTGATCAACAATATATATAAAAATAATTAGTTTCTTAAATTGAAATTGTCGTACCCATTTCTGGAGCACTAGTGCTTACCGTATCAGTCTCTGGATCAAACGCTAATACGAACACTTACACAGAATGAAGATCACAGAGTCATCACCTACATAAATAGTACCAAGTTTCATACAAGTCTTTATACATAAAAGGTCTTACAACAACCGGCCAAGGGCCACTTTATTACATCAAACATCATGCTGGTGGGCTGCAACAGCAGAACCACTTAAACACTACTACAGCGGAAGACGGAAACGGCACTAGCACAGGCATCTTGAGTGTAGATAGGACCCTACTCTTCATCACCATCCTCCACGTACTCTGGTTCTTCATCTGAAGGATTAAAGTAAGGGTGAGTACATAAGGTACTCAGCAAGTCCTAACAATGAGGGATACTTGGATGCAAGGGTGAAACCAAATGATAGGCTGAGGGTTTATCATCCGGGCGGAAAGCCAGTTTTATGCAACGGTTGTTTGAAAAACAAAACAGTTCACAAACTACTATCAAGATTATCAGTGGTAATTAGTGGAGTTGTGGCCCTGGGAGAGATGCAGTCCATCCCGCCAGTTCCCAAGTTTTAATGCTGGCAGGAAACCAGCGCACGGTTCCACACCGGAGTATTCCAAAAACACACCAAGGAAGTAACTCACACCGTTATACTAATCATTATGTGGCACAAGCTTTCGCGTTGCCCATTACCGTGGAACACGGCTATCATGATAGATTTTTAACTCTGCAGAGGTTGTACACAATTCCCCACAAGGCATGCCAGCCCTTCCCATCGTCATGGATTCATGCATACTAATGGTCCCGTACCTACTTGGTGTCATCACGGCACCACCACGGAAATACTGCAACCAGGGCTTCACAATATCATCATTATCATGTAGAAAGGCCTGAATAACACCATATGCCGGATCCCGACATCTGCTATGTCGAGTCTTCTCCTGGCTTCCGTCGCAACTCCTGCCCTCCAGGTGGGTACCGGGTGAACACTATAGTAGGGTGTGGTTCCAAACCTTTCCCATTCAAGGCATGTGGTTGTACGAAAGGTGCTAGGCAAGGCGGCACATGAACCGGTCCTTATACGACCGAAGCAAGCATCTTCAATAGCTATCCTCAAAGGAGGAATCGCATCCCAGAGATAGGCCTCCCCACTGAGGACTACCTCGCCTGCTCCCGCCAGGAATATCCCCACTATGGATTGCACAATTATCACTAGTATATTACCCTCCCACAATTCATATTCACACACACTCCACCAAACACACACCATTTCACACCAAAAAGTATGTATAGCAGGATTAATTAAGTACACATGGTAATAAGTCCTAAGCAGCATATCATTTCAGCATATCATTAAAGAATTAATGATAGTGAATCCTAGGTCTAACAAAGGAATCATGATAAGCAATGTCAAGGCATGGCAATCAACATTACTTAGGATCATACTAAGCATTTAAATCACATTTAAACATCATGCACATTTTATTTCTAAACTGGGCTCTAAGTTGGATATTTGCAAATATAGGAACATCATGATCAAAGGGGTTAGAACTTGCCTTCACCAAAGTCTTCTTCTTCTAAGTCCTCGTAATCCGGATTCTCAGCTCCTTCCTCAAAAGCTTGCTCCTCTAATGATTAAAAGTAAACAACGATCGAATAAATCTACCGATCCAACAATTAAACTAACAAGTAAATAAATCAAACGAAGGCCAAACAAGGACCAACAACAGAAGGTTTTGGCAACAACAATTAGCTCATGATTTTAGATGAATTTTGGTGAAAGAATCACCAAAATTGGAGCTAAGATGAAGGAGATATAGATTTTACAAGTTTGCAACATAGGAAATAAATAGGATTAAGCTAAGTAATTAACCATAGACATAATCCTAATTATTATGGAGTAAACAAGTGTTGCAAAATGATTAGGAGATAATCTAGTATTTTTAGGAATTTTATGGAATTTTTCTGATAAAGGAAAGTGCTCGAAATAGACTTCTGGGTACAAACTGCGTGTAGATCTAGCATTTACAGAGCGTGTGTGAGGCTGACAAGTGGGCCAGTGGGGTCAGGTCCACTGTACGGTACTGTGTCGTGAGCTCGGTCCACGGGGCGGTGGACCGAGCGCGTCTGTGAGGCTGGTGCACGGTGCACCGGGTCTGCCGCATGGCGAGGCGACCCGGTCGTCGCGGGCCCGCGTGCCAACGTGGCACGCCACGTCGGACGGCGGCGCGACGTGGTCAGACGCGCCGGAGGAGTGGCGCTCGCGGCGGCGCCTTGCCGGAGGGCTCACCGGCGGCGGCTACAGGGCACCAAGAGCGACGCGGTGAGCATCTACGAGACCTACGCGCGAAGGCGGATGCGTTGCCGCTTGGTGGTGACGTTGCGGGGCACCGGAGAAGCGGCGCGGGCTCGCCGGAGATGGCGGAGCGCGGCTGCGCGCGAGGGAAGAAGAGCATGCGCGCAGGTTTGCACGCGTTTGTGTGGCCATGCGCGTGCGCGTGAGTGCGTGGAGTGCAGCGCGCGCCTCAGCGTGGCCAGGCGCGGCCGGGAAGCTTGCCGGCGACGAGTTTGCGCGGCGGCTGGTGGCGGTGCTCGACGTGGAGCACGCGCCAGTGCGCGGGGCGAGGAAATTGAAGGCGCGGGAAAGAGAGAAGAGGGAGGCGGAGCTCACAGTGGGCTTGTTGAAGACGGAGAGGGGGCGGAGGCAGCTCGCCGTCGTCGTGCGGTGGCCAGAACCCTAGCTTCCCGCGAACCCCATGCTCCGAGCTTCGGCTGCGGAAAAGAGAGGCGGGACGGGGTTAGGCACTGAGCAGCGACGCCAAAGGAGAAGAGAAGGGAGACGGAGCTCCACCGTTGGCTCGTCGGAGGGTCGCCGGACTTGGAGAAGGAAGGTGGGGGAAAAATGGAAATTGAGGCGCTGGAGTGGCAATGGCGAGGGCGTGAGCTCGGGAGAAGGGAGAGGGATGCAGCGCGGAGCTTGGTGGCCTTTTATAGGCGGCCGAGGTGGAGCCGTTGGGCGCCGGCTCGCGAGGACGGTCGCCGGCTCGGTCCTCGCCCGAGTACAACGACGCGATGGTGCGCCAGAAGGAGGACAACGCCCACGCGCGTGATGACGGACACGCGGGACGGCCACAGTGCGGCGGACGGGACGGCGGCTGAGCTGGGCTGGCATCGAGGCATGGGGCTCGCCGGTCTTCGGGTCAAGACGTCAGTCCGCGCGGGGTCAAGGCGATGCGACGGGACGGGAGCGCGGTGACGACGGCGTCGCGTGCGCACGTGAAGCTTCTGCGGCGGCGGTGTAGCGCGACGAGACGGGGCGACGACGGCCGGCATGGGCGCTCCTGGCGCGGCGTCAGAAGGTGGGAGACGACACTGACAGGTGGGGCCCACCTATCAGTGGCTCGGCGCGGAAGAGCAGGCCGGGCTGCTGCTGGGCCGGAGGAAAGAGAAGCTGGGCCGTGGGCTGGCGCGCGGGAAAAAGAAAGAGGAGAGGGGGAGTGGGCCGGGGAAGGAAAAGGGAGGCCCGGGAGAAGGAAAAGTTTGAACATTTCCCTGGAATTTTAGGATTCAAATTTGAATGGATTTCAAATTTGAAAAATGATCAAAACCAAATGAACACATAAATAAAATCAGAAAATTCCAAATATGCATATGGTGGTGCTTGATGCACATTTAAAATTCGAAATTTTAAATTTGGCATGAGTTTGACTTCTACTTTGATTGAATTTTGTTCAAACTTGAAAAAGTTCAAATTTTTAGTGGTTTTTAAATATGGGCAAAACACAGGGTGTTACAGAAATGTATATTGTTAGATCTCTCATCAAAAGCACTTTAATATTATTTTATATATTTAACTATTTGCATAAATATTTATGAATAATACGAATGGTCAAAGTAACGAAAAAAGTCAATGACGTTATATAATAAAAAACGGAGGGAGTATTTTTTTTTTGAAGAAATTTTTAAAAACGTATTGCCGGAAGAGCACCACTATAGTATTTTCCTTGCCGGAAATAGCAAAGCAAAGAGATAGAATTAAGAGAGAGAGAGAAGGAGATTGAGGAGCGGTTCTCCCTCACTATGCACCCATCAGCAGTAGTCGTCGCTCCTTCATTGGCTTGGAGGATCGATAAGCAAAATGTTCATTCCAAGAGCTAAGAGATCTCCAAGATAGAGACATCATATGATCAAGCATGTCTTTCAGAACATTTGCCCAAATAGCTGCCAGAAATCCTCAAAATAAGGCATTTTGCATACCTTAATTATGATTCTGATGTTCCACAGTATGGCAGCATGCGCTCCAGCAGAAAGGCTGACGTTATTCTTGGCGAGGTGTAATGGAGTTTGATTCTTTCGTTCTCGCCTATATATCAGGCATCAGCGTCGGTCATCGGAGGGTGGTGCCCCACTGTCACCTCTATGGTTGAACAGTCCATTCCGTCTTCAAGGTCTCTCCTCCTTGACAAGACAATGGCACGTAGCATGGACGCCCACATACAAAACACTCCCATTTCCCTTTCACAATTGGTCAAAACTATGTCATCATTACACGCCAAGAACATAAACCCCTTTGGACTCGCACAATTCCATCGCTGAGTAGAGCCAACATCGTACTGCACTCTGCATCGACCGCATACACGTGCGTCCTCACACTCACACTAAGCCGTCAGGTAGCTGCTGCGCGTTGCACCGGCAAACCGGGCACGTCGTGTGATCGCGAAGCCACCGGCCGACGCACTCGTGGTGGAACACGTGCAGGCACACCGGAAGCCGCCGTACCATCTGCCCCTTCTCCAGCTCGCCGAGGCACACCGCGCACTCGAGCGCCTCGCCGCCGCCATGGCCTTGCTTGTAGGCACTAACGACGGCGGCCACCGGCATCCGCGGAGGTTCGCGTGCTACCACCTGTAGCTCGTCCTCGGCACCCCGATCAACGGCACCGTCGCTACGGCTGCTGCCGCAGAGCCAGCGCGCGAGCGCTTCTCGGCACAGCGCCGGACACCGCGACGCCTCCGCCCCTGTAAAGGGGATGCAGCCGCAGCACACGACGAAGTACAGGTACAAGAAGACGACGTACGCGAGGAGGAAGATGAAGAGATCGAGGACTTCGGGATTCCTATTCGTCGACCGGACCAGCAAGTAGATGAACAGCGCCATGAACGCGGCGCAGACGGTGTTGACGATGAGCGCGCAGAGGCGGGAGGGGCGGTCCATGGCATGGACGGGCGTATCGGCAGTCACGCTCTCGTGTTGGTGTCCTTGTAGTCTACTCCCTCTATTGTTTTTCAAATATATTGACGTTCAGACAAGGATTCCTAGCTTGTTGCCGAAGGGAGTATGCGTTTGCCGGCCGGCGGTCGTGCGTGGACTTGGCGGTTTTGGCATCTCGGTGTCCGCTCCTTGGGAGATATCCGGCAGCTGGCACAAGTAAGTTGGCGCAAGGAGCATACTATGACAAGAGTACGAACCTACTGTTTGTAGAACTAAACATATACTATATACTTACTTATATTGTCATTTGCTAGGTACATACAGTCGAAGGCATACAAAAACTTCCATTTCGCAATTGGTCAAACTTCCATCATTACAAGCCAAGAAAAATAAAAATCTTGGAGCACATACGATCGCGGAGTAGCCAACTAGGTACACTCGCATCGACCGCATGCGTACGTGGGCGTCCTCACACCAAGTCGTCAGGCGGCTGCAGCGCACTGCACCGGCAAACCGGGCACGTCGTGTGATCGCGAAGCCACCGGCCGACGCACTCGTGGTGGAACACGTGCAGGCACACGGGAAGCCGCCGGACCATCTGCCCCTTCTCCACCTCGCCGAGGCACACCGCGCACTCGAGCGCCGCGCCGCCGCCGCCGCCTCCATGGCCGTGCTCGTAGGCGCCAGCGACGGCAGCCGCCGGCATCCACGGCGGCTCGCGTGGCAGCGCCTGCATCTCGTCCTCGGCACCCCGATCGACGGCGCCGTCGCCGCCATGGCCGCCGCCGATCCAGCGCGCGACCGCGTGGCGCGAGAGCGCCGGCCACCGCGACACCGGCGCGCCGCGGAAGAGGACGCTGCCGCAACAGCAGGCGTAGAAGATGACGACGTACGCGAGGAGTAGGACGAAGAGCGCCACAGCGGCGGGCTTCCGCGTTGATATGACCAGCTCGTAGATGATCAGCGCCGTGAACGCGGCGCAGACGGTGTTGACGATCAGCAACGCGAACGCGGCGCAGAGGCGGAAGAGGCAGCTCATGGCATGGACGGACGGACGGACGGACGCGCGCGACTCGATCTGCGGCGTATCCGTCGTCAGTCACGCTCTTCGTGCTGGTGGCGCTCGTGTAGTCTATTTGCGTTAGACGGCTGTACATGGGCTTGTCAGTTTTGGCATCGCGGCGTCCGCACCTTAGGCGCTAGCTACCAGCGTACGACAAACTACGAGCCGCTTGATCTGGCGGCATGCAGCGACACAGGCATTGTTTACAGGGTTCCGTCGATCTTCCCCAGGCATTATCAGAGTCTGTTGTGATCATCATGAAGGAAGTGGAATATACATATCTGTTAATCTCACAAAAACTAAACTTTCATGAAAAGTTTTCCCCAAAAACTGCTCTAGGAAAAGAATTGAATATGAATTTTTTAATTAAAACTTTTAGAAAACTCCGTGATGAAAAGATTTTATGGCCACAAAACAAGACGCAAAGAAAGAGAGAGAAAAAGAGAGAGAGAGAGAGAGAGAGAGAGAGAGAGAGAGCAGAATTGGCTTCGAGGACGAGACAAATGTTCACACCAAGAGCATGAAGAGATCTCCAAGGTGAACACAGCATATATTCAAGTATATTTTTCAGAACATTTGCCCAAATAGCTGCCAAAAATCCTCTAAACAAGGCATTTTGTTGCACTATAAGACGGGCATACCTTAATTCTTATTCTGACGACGTTCTACAGGATGGCAACAAGTACTCCAGCAGAAAGGCTGGTAATGTGATTCCTGGCGAAATGGAGTGCAATTCATTTGTTCTCGCCTACACCAGCGCCGTATGGATCTCCCTCGCGGCCTGGGGCCTCTACAATATTTTCGTCGCGTCGTCCAAGGCATCGTCACTGCCCTTTGACGCCGGTGACACAGGACGTCCTCCTTGTGGAGGCCCCAGGCCCCAGGACGTCCTTGTGGTGCTGGCTGCGGCCGCTGTCCGGCTCCTGCTGGTGCTGCGCCGAACTTCTCTGCCCATGCCCATCGACGCTGGCGACGCAGCAGCCAGCCGTCACCGAAGCCTCACTGGCCGCTGCCTGGCGCGGCGGCTTCGGAGGAGCGCGGGGCGCGACGGGTCATCGTGGCACGGCACCGACGACCGTGACGCGATCGTCCTTCAACAGTTTGTCAATTCACGGCTCAGTATCGACGTGCTTCCCGACGATGAGCAGCCGGTACAGCAGCGCGCACGAGCGGCGGCCTCCGGCTGCTGCGACCACGCCGTTCCGCCGTACGAGCACGGCGAGGCGGTGGAATGCGCGGTGTGCCTCGGCGAGGTGGAGACGGGCGGGCAGACGGCGAAGCGGCTGCCGCTGTGCCTGCACGTGTTCCACCAGCCGTGCATCGACGCGTGGCTGAGCGGCCACGCGACGTGCCCGGTCTGCCGGCGCCGCGTGTTCTCTCCGTCGCCCGACGAGACAGTTGCGAGCGTGACAATCTTTTGAACCGCGTCCTACTCTCTGACGTCAGATGGCATTCCAGACTCTGTTTGCTTGGACGAGCTTGAGGCAGATCCTGTGATGCTTCCGCTTCGACAGACCAAATATTCTCTGACGCTGAAACTTACAGCCCACAAATATGAATTCGGCTTTCCCAAAAAACCATGAAAAGGAAAAGAAATGGCAAATCCACACTTGCAACATGCATGATATCTCGTTCAATGTTTTACTGTCAGAAGCAGTAGCAGTTCTGCACTAGTTTCCATGCATTATCGATCAAGTTGGCACATGAGGTGCCTGAGTTCTTGATCCATGTCTTGATCCGTATCTTTCTTTGTTCGTTTTTCAATTGATGATCCTGGAGATAGAGCCACATGATCACATGGCGGCTGGTGCTCCGGTCAACGCACGAAGCCGTACGGTCGTTGAGATGCACTCTTGTACTTTATCCTCACTCCACAACAACCATCGACATTGTTGGACTTTGGAGCTCCTGCGGTTCTGCACTTCTGACTCATCCGCTCCAAGTCAAACCTTGAGCTCTGCATTACACATTCCTCTGATGTGGGAGTAGGACAAGGTTGCCTAGCTGTTAGTCTAGGGAATATCAGGTTTACAAATACGTGAGTCGTGCCAGATCTCATTGTTGGGTGCTTCTTACAGTCGGCAAGAAGAGCAGACGCCAGTTCCAACATCGTTTGTCTTGCGCGCTCAATGTGTTTGAGAAAGGTTAGCATCCAAGACCACACTGCTTTTACATCGTTTTGAGTTTGGATGACAAAAATGGCGACGAGTAGGGTACCTCTAACTAGTTGCTCTTTGTGTGTTTCTACATGATCGGTTCGTTACAGATGTGAATGTCTTAAATAGACACTATGGTTTTCCTGCAGTCCACAGCGATGGAGGCTGGCAAGAGCATGTCCAGCCTGCAGATTCTTGCCCTGTTCTTCCTATGCCTCTGCATCACCGCCGCCTCAGACGACCCGGCGTTCTATCCAAAGTTCGCGCCGTTCATCACCTCTGGCCCTCACGAGTACACCCGCTTCGCCGACGTCGCGCGGCACTGCAAGTCCGTGCTCTCCTCAGCTGGAGAGCTCTGGGTTCCCGGCCCCGACCAAACCGGCTTACCGACGGAGATGCTGTCCTTCATGCACGGCGACTGGAGCCAGGACGCCGGCCAGGCTCCCCTGCTTCCGTTTCAGGGAACCTACGCCGACGACGCAGCGGTAGCCGGCGGTCCTGGACAGCCTGAAGCCGTTAGTCTCGCGTCCTTCGTGGTCACCCACATGGACACGGCGCCGCCGCGGCGAGGCGCGGCGGCAACGGCCTTCAACGTCAGCGGGCTCCTCACCTTGTCCATCTCCCGCAACTGCTGCTGCTATTCTATGGAGCCACACCCGCGGCCGGAGTTCGTGCTCCGGCCTGGGGTAGCCAAGCTCCAGATACAGTTCGAAGGTGTCTACACGGAGAAGACGCCGCTGACGGTTCCTGCGACCGACGAAGACGGCGAGAGCGTGCTGTGTATGGTCGGCAACGCCGTCCTCCCCGTGCGCGGCAGCAACAGCTCCGACCCATGGGACTGGGCCAAGAGCAACCGCGGCGCGGTCAGCTCGAAGGCACCACCACCGGTCATGGCTGCCGACGACATCCTGCTCGTGCTCCGGTTCCCGAGGACGCGCACGCTGGCGACGCGCGCGGTGCTCGGCGAGATGACGAGCACGAGTGCCGCCGGCAGCGCCTACTTCGACAAGGTCCGGCTGGTGTCGAGGCTCCACCGGGACTACTTCCGCTACCAGTACCGGCCACAGGACGTCACTTCCGGGTGCAGCGACGGTGACGCCGCGGCGGGGCCCCTGTACCAAGGCCCCGCCTTCTGCGACATCCTTCGCCAGTTCACCCCCGACGAGAACAGCGTGCTGGACGTCGTCCCGAACCGGAACTGCCGCAACTCGAGTGATGAGTTCTGCAGTCCGCTGGGGCCGTTCAAGACCGGCCGCCCGGCCACAAGCGGTGCCACGGCCGCGGCGTTCGCCCGTTCCGGCATCGCCGTTCAGGGCGTCGAGTGCGAGAAGGGGTCCGGCAAGCACGGCGCGGCGGGCGGGTGGGCGTCGGCCGTGTTCCGGTTCGTGCCGCCATGGGAGCACCGGCCCACGGCGGCGAAGCGAACCGGGCTCAACGGCGTGACGCTGTCGGCCGAGGGCGAGCTCGACGCGTCCACGGGGCGGCTCTGCATGGTGGCGTGCATCGGCGTCGAAAAGGTGGAGGCGTGCCGGCACCGCGTGACGCTCTTCATCCCCACCACGTTCTCCATCACGCGCCGCAGCATCGTCGTGGGGCAGATAACGTCCAAGGATGACGGCCACTCTCCAGTAACGTTCCGGCAGGCTGTCAGCCCCAGGCAAAGCTGGCAACAGTTTGACCGACCCTGGGAGGCGATGCGCGTGGCGTACAATTAGACGAAGGTCGAGCAGGCCGGCGAGCTCCTCCGGCGGAGGGAACGGTCCGGATTCCGTGACACCTTCATTGCCAAGTCATTTCTGAGCTATCCGAAGCTAGCCGGCGCTGCCGATGACAATGTGAGCCTCTCCAACCTCGGCGAAGACCTTGGTCTCCGATTCCAGCTCGTGTCGAAGCCGCAGTTCGTGCCGGAATGGATCGAGGAGCCATTCTTTCAGCTCCAGATACTCTCTGTTGGCTCCCTCGTCGGAAGCTACCAGCGATCATGGTACCACGGCGATCCTGGCTTCCGGTACCAGGGCGATCGGCGGGGTATGCAGTTCCAACAAATCAGTAGACGAAGCCGTGGCGTGGAGAAGCAGGAGGTGCTGAACGTGTCCGCCGAGTTCACGGCGCCCAGCTGGAAGTTCTCCGGTTCAACAAGCCCGGTGATGTCGTTGGAAGGCGTGTACAACCCAGAAGACGGGCGGATGCACCTGATCGGTTGCCGGGACGTCCATGCTCTGTCAACGAGCAGGGACGACCTCGAAGACGGGATGGACTGTTCCATCGAGGTGACGGTGGAGTACCCGCCGACGACGACGCGGTGGCTGATAAGCCCGGCGGCAACGGTGCACGTCGCCAGCACGAGGCGCGCCGGCGACCGGCTGCACTTCAACCGGACCGTGCTCCGCTCGCTGCCGATCGTCTACCGCGACCAGCGTGACGAGCTGTCAGAGGCAGAGATTGAGGGGCGCCTCTGCATCGCCATGCTGTCGGCCACCATCGCCGCCACGGCCAGCCAGCTGCGGCACATCGGGTCCCACCCCGACGTCGCGCCGTACGTTTCCCTGTCCATGCTCGGCGTCCAGGCGCTTGGCTACGGCGCGACGCTGGTGATGGACGCCAAGACGCTGCCGGCGTGGCCGACGGGCCCGAGGTACAGGGAATACATCGACCATCTGCGGTGGGACATGGACTGCTCGGTCAAGGCGCTCACCCTCGCGGCGCTCCTCCTCGCCGCGCGGCTCGCACAGAAGGTGCTGCGGGCGAGGGCCCGGGCGCGGGCGCGCTCACCGCTCGAGCCGGGGCGCGTGCCCAGCGACGTCGCCGTGCTGATCTGCAGCTTTGCCGTGTACCTGGGCGGCCTGTTCGTCGTCCTCGCCGCGCGCTGGCTGAGCACGTCCGGCGCGTCGACAGGCAACCTGCAGCCCGGGGTGCTCTACTTCGAAGCGCAGGGGACGTCGCCGCCGCAGACCCACACGCGCGACCTCGTCGTCGAGCGGTACGTTGGCGCCGTGAAAGAATGGTTCTTGCTCCCGCAGGTCATCGGCAACGCCGTCTGGCGCGTCAACTGCAAGCCTCTCGCGGCGAGGTACTACGCCGGCGTCACCGCCGTATGGCTGCTGCCGCATGTTTACGGCTACCTCCGGCCACCTGTGGTACACGGCGCACGCCCTGATGCTCAGCACGGCGCGTTGGGCTTCTACTCAAATGCCGTCGCCGTGACGGTTCCGGTCGTCGGAGTTGTGCTTGCTCTCGCGGTTTATGTGCAGCAGCGATGGAACTACAGGATCGTCGGTTGGGTGAAGAAGGGAGGGCAGCATAACAAGCTGCAACATGTCTACTAATAAAGGATTAAGAAAGCCAAGGTTTATCATTTCAACATTTTTAAGGTAGTGGAGTATATTGTTAAGCTACTAGCCTTTCGGTTTGTTCAACGGACAGAATTTCAGCACAGCCCCGTACTCTTGCACAACAAAGTTTTCAGTGCTACTACTTATATTAGTGAAGTCATTGCCTCTAAATCAAAATAAACAGTACTAGTATACGTAGGTTGGGATAGGTTGAAACCGTATAGTCGTCTCAAGCCTGCAAAGTCTTCTGCATCAAATCTGCGAGACGTTAGTTAACGTATACCGCTGGCCGCTGACATGCATTTAGTACTTGTTTTGGCGAAGAATACTAATGACACTTAAAAATTTAATACCTGTAGTGTGCCAATCATTCTGCAAATTAAAAATTTAGAGGGGAATAATGGATACCACAGGAAGAGCTTTTCAACTATCGCATGTCCGTACCCTTCTCCAATTTGAGCCGACGACTTCGACACTCCAGTGGGGGTAGAAAGCGATGACGGACGGAGGTACATATGGTGCAACATGGCATTCCCGCTCGACCACATTCTACTCTGTTAGAGTTTGGTGTGCCTTGCGTTAATTCTGAGAACGAAAGAATTGTTCCGAAATTTATAAATTTGGAGCACAAAGCTTCTATGACTGGTTTAAGCGCACTGTAACATTTCATCTCATGTATTTACATGGATGCCAGCACAGCGTACATGCTTGGGCAAAACAAGCCGCCGGCAACTAAAACACTTGTAGAGAAACTCACACAATTTGTTCTGGCAGCGGTGCGAAGACGTTGCACCGGCAGACCGGGCACGTCGAGTGGTCGCGCAGCCACTGGTCGATGCACCACTGGTGGAACATGTGCAGGCAAACCGGCAGCCGCTTCACCATCTCCCCCTTCTCCACCTCGCCGAGGCACACACAACACTCCGACGACAGACCGTCCGGCCGCACGGCGTCCCGCTGCTCGTACGCCGGGATGTCATCGACGGCAACCACCCGCGCGCGCCCGCGTACCGGTGGCTCCCGGTGAAGCACGTCCATTAGACGGCCTTGCGCTCGCGCCACAATCCGTGGCAGAGCACCAGAAGCGCCGCCGCCGTTTGCATGCCGTAGCCACGCGCCCGCGTCGCCGCACAACGTGCTGAGCAGCCGGCCGACGCCGCCGAGGCACCAACGGAGCGGGGGAAGAAGCGGGTCCAGGTACGGCCCCAGGGCGGACCACGGGAAGAACACGGCGCAGAAGGCCGGGAACATGCACGTGCTGACGCCGACCCAGAAGACGAGGACGACGCAGAGCACGCCGAGAGCGCCGCCCTTGTTGTGCTCCCGCGCGAGGTCGACGACCCACCAGATGAGGAGGGCCGTGCCGCCGATGCACAGAGTGGTGGCGATGGCCAGCCCGGACACGCGGGTCTTCCAGTCCATCGCTGCCGGCCGGGCTCCGAGTCCGACGAGCTAGCTCTCTTCTGGTCCGGACTCCGGATGCTGATAATTCAGTGAATCAGCTATGTAGCTAGCATTCTAGGCTTCCAGATGGGCACAAATGCTTGGCAAAGTGCTAGAATCCACCTATGCTTGGCAAAGTGCTAGAATTCACCGTGTCTTTTCCGGGTTCAGTAGGCCCTCACAAGTCACATAGGTTGTTGGACAAAACTTATTCCACACAAGGGAAGGGAATCAAAGATCAACATATCAACCAACAAAACAGCTGACGTGTTCTATAGAATTTCAGGCTCATCCGAATGAGCTGACAGTTACCTTACAACTTCTGAATGAAAACCGCCATAGACCGCGTGTAGTTGGTATACCCATTGACCCGGGCTATGAAGATAGAGTAAGGCAAAGTTTGCCATAGATGGGGAAAGGCAGAGGATACGTACCCGATTGACCCAAGGTGCAATCCTATATATAACAAAATATTTCAACTGGTTTGAAAAGTCTTTACTGTGATCAATTTTAATTAGAAACTTTTTTTTCTTATTTTGCATTGGTGGTCAACTGAATAAGTAATTAGTACAAATACATACTAACTCCATTTGTGCGAAGATCCATTTTGAGATCAGAGGGCTTCAAGTCAAACATGAGATTCAAGCTAGTTATTCTTGTGAAGGTCGTTTCCTATTTTAGGCGAGATAGTTGCGAGACACTGTGACTGGTTGCTAGGAGTGTTGAGCAGTCATTAGAAAAAGAATACATATTACAGGACCGTCTGTATAAAATCGTCACTGTGATCTTTCGAAGAAAAAAAAATCGTCACTGTGCATTTGAGAAATCCATTTCGGAACAAGAAGAACGTCATAGGGTCACACCATTCCGTTCGGCCGAGGCGCGAAGACGGCGGACCGGCAGACGGGGCACGTCGGGTTGTCGCGCAGCCACGGGTCGATGCAGTTCTGGTGGAACAAGTGCAGGCACACCGGCAGCCTCTTCACCGCCTCCCCCTCCTCCACCTCGCCGAGGCACACGGGGCACTTCGACGCGCAGTCGTCCGGTCGCGCGGCGCCGTACCGCTGCTCATCATACTCCGGGATGTCAGAGGCGGCGGCAGTCCGCGCACGCCCGGGTACCTGTGGCTCGCGGTGAAGAAGCTCACCCGTGAGAAGGCCTCGCGCTCGCGCCACGAACTGTGGCAGAACACCACGACCGATGGTGTGCTGCAGCCACGCGCGAGCGTTGCCGCACATCAGCAAGCTGAGCAGCCGGTGCACGCCGCCGAGGCACCAGCAGACCGGGCGGAGAAACGGGTCCAGGCACCGCCCGTCGAGTGCAGACCACGGGAAGAACACGGCGCAGAGCACGGCGAGAGCGCCGCCCCTGCTGAGCTCCCGTGCGAGGCCGACGACGACCCCCCAGATGAGGAGGCCCGTGCCGCCGATGCACAGCGTGGTGGCGACGGCCAGCCCGGACACGCGGGTCATGCAGTAATACATGGCTGCCGGACGGACCTGGATGAGTTGACTCACTTCTGACCTGGATGCTAATTCACTGAAATCGACTGTGTGTGGCCAGCATGATTGGCTCCCAGATAGGCGTGATAAGATGACAAGAGGTAGAATTCCCGACTCCTCGCACAGGATTTTAGGAGAGAAAGTGAACATCGGCTGAAGCTGTGAGTGTCTTTTCCCGACTCAGGAAGCCCTTTCACAAGTTGCAGCTTCTTGGGCAAAACGTGGTCAACGAAACATCTGACGTGTTGTATATCTCTTTAAGCTCATCGGGAAAGCTACCTTACGATTTCAGAAAAAAAAAAAATGATAGAGACTGCGATTGGCAGTTGGTACATCCCTTGACCGCGGTGGTTGATGACTCGACAACCACCACTATTGCCCTTTGTGATTATTTTCACTTGGATGAACACTCAACTTATAATCAGTGATATCAGTAAAATGAAATATGTCAGATGCATGGTCCTGATGAATCAACAAGCTGTCAATCGCAAAGTTTACATATATTTACCGATTTACGTTTTCAGCACCGAGTGGTTATCGCACACCATCATGAAACCAGAAAAAGACCAATAGAACGTCACACGGTCACGCCATATGATCCAGCAGCGGAGGAAGACGTCGGTCCGGCAGAACGGGCAAGTCGAATGCTCACGCAGCCACTGGTCGATGCAATAATGCTTATGGAAAACGTGCAGGCACGCCGGGAACCACCTCACCGTCTCCCTATGCTCCACCTCTTCGCTCACACCGCGGACTCGGGCGTGCCATCGGGCTGCTCGTACGCCGGGATGACCCTGGCGCGGTCACACGCCAAGACGTACCGGCGGGTACCGGGGTAGCAAGTCGATGCCGTAGCCCTGTCCTCGCACATCATCAGCAGGCTGCAGAAATCCAGCTTCGTCGTCGCCGCGGCGTCCCTCCGTGGACCGCCGGTACAGAACGCGGCAGAAGGCGAGGTAGACGGTGCAGCCGGCGGTGAACCAAATGACGAGGAAGATAGTGACCGAGGCGATGATGAGCTTGCGGTGGCGGTGGGCGTCCAGCGCGAGCCGGATGAGGGTGTAGGTGAGAAGGGTGGCCGTGGCACCGAAGAACAGCGTGTTGGTGATGGCCTGCACGACAAGGCTGCAACCCTTGGCCTTCTCTATTTCTTCTGCGGTCTTGTTTTTGGGAATCTCCATTTTTTATGTCCTCTGCTCGCGAAATGGCCGAGTTGAAATGATTTCTGGACTGATCAGGACAGGAGGCCACATAAATAGCAAGATCAGTGTATAAAAGTTCTTCTATTTTCCTTACCGTGGAAGCAAGTAACAACGTACGATCGACGTGCATTCCACTACCAAACTATTCGCTTTCACCAAGGATCTCTTTACCAAGTGCTTTAATCACGTGTCCGACGGGGACATGTTCACTTTCCACTACCCACTGTCCCTCTCGCTGATTCCTGGTTGCTGATTGCTAATCACGAATTGGTAATCACTCTTGGCAATTACTTGTTCAATGCTCAACCCATTGTCGGTGTTTAGAAGAAACTAGTATGGCTGCCCGCGCATTTGCGCGGCGGGCTAGACTTACTAAACTATTTAAAATAGTTATATATTATTGTAAAAGTTTAACATTTTATTATATTATTTATTTTATACTCTATATTTATAAAATAGTAAAAAATAGATTGGATATTTTCTCACCGTCCCTCAATTTGAGTGTGAGATGAGTCATCATTTATCTTGGATTGTGTCTTATCTAATAAAAATGTCATGATAGGAAAAAGAATGTGCCATGCTACAAAAAAATCTTTTGAAAAAAACGTGTCATGCTAAAAATATGAAAATATGCGTTGCAAGCTAGACATATCATGGTATATTTAGAAATTGGAAGTTATTACAAAATTTAGCTATTTTTGGGCTCATAATGGTATGGTGGGTAAATTAAAAAAAAGAATTAGGGATATTTGAAACTATTTTTTATAATCTGAATTTATTTTTTTTACTTATATGCTAAAAAAAAGAATGTGCCCGCGCATTTGCGCGGCTAGGTTTATTATACTATTTAAAATAATTTTATATTTTTATAGAAGTTTAACATAGATTATTATTATTACTTATTTTATACTCTATATTTATAAAATAGTAGAAAATAAATTGAGAATTTCTCACCGTCTCTCAATTTGAGTGTGAGATGAGTTGTCATTTATCTTGGATAGTGTCTAATCTAACAATGTATTTGATTCTATTTTAGAAGTGAGGTTAGTTCAAACGTGGCATGCTAAACAACATATGTCATGGTAGGAAAAAAGAATGTGTCGTGCTACAAATAAATCTTTTGAAGGAAATGTGTCATGCTAAAGATAAAATAATATGCAATGCTAGCTAGACATACCACGGTGAATTAAGTGTTTATTGCATATTTTTATTATTCTAAAATTTAGCTATTTTGGGCTCATAATGGTATGATTTGTAAATTAAAAATATGAATTAGGGATATTTTTAGCTATTTTTCAAATCTAAATTTATTTTTTCGGACTTGCAATGGCAAGGAGGGTAATTTAGAAATAGATGTGAAGGGTATTTTTGGTTAGTTTTTATTATTCCGAATTTAGCTATTTTTTTTTAACTTATAATGGCATGGTGGGTAATTTAGAAATAGGTGGGAGGGGCATTTTTGGCTATTTTTATATTCCGAATTTAGCTATTTTATAAATATTTTTAGGGGGTTTTCTGACTAATTGTTTCATAATGGCAGTGGTGGGTAATTTTCTCTTCTTATTTTCTCAGATTAACGTGGGAATTTCTAGCATTTTAGAGCGAACGTGGTGGTTTCTTTTCGTCGTCAAATATATATATAATAGATTTCACTTCAGGCAGTCAGCCCGTCAGCCAATTCATGTATACGCTCGGGCAATCTGGTGAATCCTATAGTGTTTTATGACAAATTTCTATAACAAAGTATTACAGCTGAATTGAAAATTCCTTGCAAGCAATTTTAAGCAGAGACTTTTCTTATTTTAGTAGAGTTAGCTGAATAAGTAATTAGTTGACAAAAATCAATGCTCTCCCCACTATGTGCCAAGGGCCATTTTTTATATGGTCAGAGTGCTTCAAACCAAATATGGCATTCAAACTAATTCATCCCTTGTAATTCGTTCTTATTTTAACTAATTATTAAGATAGCCTGTGAGACACAAGGTTAGATGCGATGACAACTATCATGGCGTGTTGGGCAGCAATTGGGAAGGGGCAGTAAGTTTAGCCGCAGAAGTATGGTATGTTGGAAATGAAAAAAAAAATCCCGCTCGGAGTTCTCCTTCTGCTATTTAGTTAGTGCTTTTTCAAGTGAAAAAAATTTATAGCTTTGAGTCGTGATGAATATGGATCTTGCACGATGAACGATGGATATGACACACTTATCTTCCATGAAAGAAAAATAATTTCTCTAAATTACCAACCATTTTCATTGATTTATAACTGTAAATATTCAGATCCCAGGATTGACTTCCCCACATGGCTGAAGTTCTCATGACTATGAAATATGAATCAATCAAAATACTTTGAAATCCCCATTTCCGAACTCTCATATTTCCTTCTAACATTTCCGTCAAATTAGACACTCATAAAGTCCTATAGAATTCACTAACCAAGTAAGTAGAGACCATCGGTTAAAAAAAAAGTAAGTAGAGACTTCATTTGGACTCCGTAGTTATTTTTTATAGAGATAGGCAAGAAAACCATGATGGTAATCCATTGGTTGCGATTTATTGAAGTTTACAGTTCAAGGTATTTTGATTTTTTTTAAAAAAAATTTCCAGCGATGCACTATTTCATTTGTCAAACAACCTACATTGTTTACAAGCATTAGAAGTTGAGCTGGCACAACTAGCTAGTCTCCTTTGAATAGATGTAGCTGAGTGAAGTTCGAACCACAGTTCGTCACATTTGTTCAAGTTGAGGTTTATCCTCCCTTGTAGTTGTAGCCAACTATCCTTTTTTATGTACATAGGATGGCTTTTCATAATTAAAAAAATGGGAACGCAGGTATCCAAAATATTTAAAAAAGTCTTTGATATTTACAGAACTTGTCACTGTGCATTTTAGAATCCAAGTGAAATCCATTTTGGTTACATGGGGCAAGAAGAACGTGACACGGTCGAATCGGGATCCTTTGACGAGCGTCCCGGTCACTGACCCATGGCCCTACAGGCCAGTGACTGCTCGTCAGAGGGACAAGCGTCAGAGGATCCGGTTCCGACACGGTCACACCATTTTGTCGGGCAAAGTCGCAAATATCCCGGACCGGCAGACGGGGCACGTCGGCTTGTCGCGCAACCACTGGTCGATGCGGTGCTGATGGAACAAGTGCAGGCACAAGGGCAGCCCCTTCACCACCTCCCCCTCCTTCACCTCGTTGAGGCACACGGGGCACTTCGACGCGCCATCGTCCGGCTGCTCATACTCCGGGATGTTGACAGCGACAACCTACGCCCCGTCCCTGCAAGGCCTTTGTAGCACTCCGGGCAGTCCATCCATCGCCCTGTTCACACGAGGCCAGCTCCAGCATCAATTGTCAATGCAATCATGTCATCAACCCTGTCTTTTCTTGCTCCCTTCTTGATTCACAGAAGGCCTGGATAGGCAACTATATTAGCTAATAATCCATGAGCATCATTCATGAATTCAGGAGAAAACACAAATAATGCAATCATAATAACCAATAAGGTACAATCGATAGAAGGTCATAATTATTAATGAAGTAAAAATGATTCCTAGTCAACACCTTGAGTTATATTCTAGGTTGATACTGCTTCATGTCAGTGCCATATGATTAGTCGAATCATATCATGACTCTTGAAATAGCTTCTCCCTGCTAGCATAGTTATTTGCAAGAGTTGGAAGAAAGTGGACTCGAAAATGAAAGGCAAATACTCTCAACAGTATTACATTCCAGCAAGAATTCTTTAGCACATGGCGATCTGATTGCAATACAAATCAGAATAATGATTCTTTACAAGCCCTGCTTTATCTCCTGTCGTTCCCTTATTACCAAGATAATTTGAGTTCTACTGATATGGTAAGTTCCTATTCTAACAAGATAAACTTGCGAGCAGGGACCATGAAGGATCTAATTACCTCTGATTGATATTTTTGACTAAATTACCAAGCGTTATCATTGATTTAGAGCCGTGGAAATTCAGACCCCACATATGACTTCCCCGTCTGGTTGAAGTTCACGTGACTATGAAATATGAATCAATCAAAATAATTTGAAATCCCCATTTCCGAATCCCCATATTTCCTTCTAACATTTCCATCAAACTAGACACTCATAGAGTCCTATAAAATTCACTAATCAAGTAAGTAGATACTTCATTTGGACTCCATAGTTCTTATGGATAGAGATAGGCAAAGAAACCATGATGGTAATCCATTGGTTGCGACTTATTGAAGTTTAAAGTTCAAATTATTTTGTTCTTTTTTTTTGAAAATTTTCAGTGATGCACTGTTTCATCTGTCAAACAACCTACATGGTTTACATGCATTAGAAGTTGAGGTAGCGCAACTAGCTAATCTCCTTGGAAAAGATGTAGCTCAGCGAAGTTCGTCACATTTGTTCTGGTTGAGGTTTATCCTTCCTTTTAGTCAACTATCCTTTTTTATATACATAGGATGACTTTTCATAATGAAAAATTGGGAACGCGGGTATCCAAAATATTAAAAAAATCTTTGATATTTACAGAACGATTGTCACTGTGAATTTCAGAATCCAAGTGAAATCCATTTCGGTTACATGGGCAAGAAGAACGTGACACAGTCACACCATTCCGTCAGGCAGAGTCGCAAATACGCCGGACCGGCAGACCGGGCACGTCGGTTTATCGCGCAGCCATTGGTCGATGCACTGCTGGTGGAATAGGTGCCGGCACAACGGCAACTGCTTCACCACTTCCCCCTCCTTCACATCGTTGAGGCACACGGGGCACTTCGACGCGGCGTCGTCGTCCGGCTGCTCATACACCGGGATGTCGACAGCTACATCCCAGTCGCGCACGGGCGGCTCTCGAGGTAGCGTGTCCATCTCAAGGCCTGGACGGTCGACTTCGACCACGTGTTGAGGCCACCGGTCACCGGCAGTGCCGCCGCCGCTGACGCTTGGTAGACGACGCGGCCGACGGTCACGCCATGGCAAGGTAGTCGGCGGAGCCACGACACGAGCGTGCGCCATAGAGCCGACCCCGAGCCCGCTGCAGAACGCGCAGTAGATCATGCTGCCGATGCCGACCCAGAACACGAGGAAGACGGAGACCGCGATGATGCCGCTCGTGTCGTGCGCCCGCGCGAGCCTCGCGAGCATGAAGACGAGGGAGGCCGCGCCGCCGAGGAACAGCGCGTTGGTGATGACCAGCATCCACGCCACGCAGCAGAATTCGCCGCACTCCATGGCTGCAGTAGCTAGGCAATCGCGCGGCGTCTCGCTCAGCGCGAGATGCTAGCTTTACGGATTTGCTAAACAACACTTGAGTGTTTTGTGCCATCTCAACACTCGATTTTCGTACCGTCCGATGCCCTCCCGCTGATTCCTCTGTCCGTTCGATTCCATCGTACTGTGACATGTGGGTCCCGGCTTCTGTGGCGTTTTGTATTGTTTTCGCTGTCACTCCTCCTTTTGGCTATCCCACCACACGGACCGTAGTGGTCGCCGGCGGCAGCAGCGGCGGCGGGCTGGTTGTCGAGGGTGGCGCCGGCGAGGATGGGTTGGCCGTAGGGGGCGGCACCTTCGGGCTGGCCGTTGGGGGTGGCGCTGACGAGGATGGGCTGGCCGTCGGGTTGGCGCCGACGAGGACAAGCCGGATGTGCCAAATGCGGAGGATGCGGTCGTCGGAGGCGGTGCAGGGAGGACGGAAACGCCACCATCGTGCCCCTGCAGGATGGCGAGCGAGGGCTGGGAGAGCAATCGTGGTTGTGCTTCCACTGCTCTGTTCCCCTCTAGGGTTCGTCGCCTCGTTCCCCTGCCAACATTTCGCGGATTTTGTCCAGGTTTGTGTTGATCCTCTTGTTCTATTCCTCTCTTCTCACTGATTGTCGATTTGATTTGTTGATTATCTGGTCAGAATCAGGTGGCGCCATTGATCTGTTGGCATTTCGTGGGTTTTGTCCAGGTTTGTGATGGATCTCTGGATCTCTCTGATTTTTTTCCCGGCCGACCTGCAAGCTGGTGAGCACCGCGACTTGAACCTGCTCCCCGTTTTCCCTTGTTTCCTTGAGTCGCATGATTCCAGCACCGCTGCTGCAGTAGCATGCTTGCAGTCTCTGAGTGCCATGGTTGTTCCCGTGAAGCAACAGGGAAGAAGCAACAGCATGATGCGAAAGAGTGTGTGTTACCAATTAAAATTGTATTGGTGGAAAGCTGATGCTGCATCTCATAGTTTAATACATTGTTCTGATGATCTTGATGCTGAATTTTTGGCCTCTTGCTATTATATTGTTGGTTAGTGATGATTACATAAGCTTATTTTGAATTGTGCAAAATCTGGTTTAAAGCTTCTTTTTTGCAAGATGTTTGAACTTGTAATGTATATATGTAATCAATTTTTTGTTGTCAATCACTGAAATTCTCATTTCGTATAGATTTTGTTAATCATTCTGATCAATACGATGACTTATATTCAGATGACTTTATTGTACAATGACTTGTAATTGCCTGGTACACCCATAATTAGCTGAAATTACAGTTTCATTATTTCAAATTTACAGATCTTTTATCATGTATATTTAGTCAGGAACATATGTAAGTTTGGTTGTTTGGTTATGTATATGATTTTTTTTTTTTTGAGGATTCAGACTATCCCCCAATATTGTTTATGTATTTGTTATGTATATGAATATTTGTGTTGAATATGATATTTTTTCTTCTGAGGATTTCCACTAGTTCCAAAATTATTCTGAATTTATGTATCCATAATAACATTTTGTCATTTTGTTATATGAATCAGTTTGTTTCTTCTTTGGATACTTCCATATGTTTTTGAATATATGCTTTCAAATTTTTCATATTCGAATTCATGATACTTCTGTATTTTTTCTTCTAAATTAGCTTCTTTCTGAATTGGCCTTGTTTTCTTGTATTGGAAAATCTCAGCCACGGATTTTGAACACCAATTTTGTTTTGTTGGATCAGCATGTTCTGTTGGGCGGTGTTCCCTTTCCCAGCGATATCCTGCGTCTGAAGGAGCTTGGAGTTTGCGGTGTGGTGACACTGAACGAATCATATGAGAGACTTGTCCCCAAATGACTATATGAGGTGACTGATAAAGTGCACAAAAATAAGTTTTGCAGAATTGTTTTTGCTAATTTGAGTGCACAGCTTTGGCATTTTGGCTATTGGCTGTTCTGCTGTCTGGTAGAATGCTTTAATACATAATGAAACTGAGCTTCAAATGTCTTGTCCGTTTATCCTCAGCACAAGAACTTTGAACAAAGCTAAATAATTGGGTTAGTTGGTCAGTTTGAATGTTTTTTTAGATGTTAGTATAATTTTAGAAGGTGGCACTACAATTTATAATTTTGGGCTTTCTAGTTCATGTTAGGGATCAGCAGTGCCTAGGATACTTGATGGTGAATCTTTAGCAGCCATCAGGTGCGAAATTGTTCGTCATGATTGCATTAGATACGGGGTTCATCCATTCAAGCGGTGCTTTCTTGAGTGATGTATTTTCTTCTGATGGAATGAGAAATTTGTTTTGTTTGGTAATTGGTAGGTTGGTCCTGAGCTATGGTAGTTAAGGTGGATTGAGAAGCTAGTGCAAGTGGTGTAGCGTGTAGGTGCTTTGTGTGGTTCAATCGAGTGCAATGATTATTCCTGGAAGCAAAAATGTTAGCGCAACAGTGTTTCTTCCCATTGAAGATTTTTTTATGATGTGCCATTTTTGGTATTCTTGCTAGTGATTTACTGTAGACGTTTTACATTAAATTTTGCGCTGCACACTTGATGTTTAGTTTTGGTTTGATGTTGGGCAGTAATTCTTTAATTTATTTTGCAATGCGATATCATGCCATGCTGACCTATCCCAAGATTGATTCATGCAAATTGTTGATTATATCATTTTCCTTTTCCTAATGCCAAGTCAATTTACAGTGCATATCTTTTTTGTTATCAGATTTCCTTTTGTTGGAAGCATTTAGTAATAAAAATGGTCTGATTGATTTTAGGCTCATGGAATTGAGAACCTTGTGCTACCAACAAGAGATTACCTTTATGCACCTTTGATCAAGGACCTCTGCAAGGCTGCTGACTTCATCCACAGTAAGAATTTACTCAAATAACTTTTTTGAAGGTTACATAATATGAAGATCAAAGTTTATTGCACAGATGAAATATGTATTCTTATCATTGTGAACTGATATCTAAGATATGAGAACTGTACATGTTTATATCAAATCATTAACTGTGGTCATATTCTTACGTCCACAGTTCTTTTTTTTAACCTGTTACAGATGGCAGAATCATGTTTTTTCTTGGCGAATTGTGTGAAATGTAGTACATATATGCTTCTTTGTACACTTGTTGCTCTTTTATCAATGCAGTTCTCTTTGTTTCAGCAGCTCCACCCCTGGCCTTGTATAGTTAGGCCCCCTTTGGAACGCAGGATTTTTACAGGAATTGTACAGGAATTTCACAGGAATCAGTTGACTGTTCACAGGAAAAACACAGGAATAGGAAAAAATCCCGCGTTCCAAAGGGGGCCTTAGCTTCTTGAATATATAGGGATCAGCAGATTCATTATAATCGAATGGAAGGAAAGACATTGATGCTCTTGCCACTTTATTTTTGTCTTTCTTGTGCTGTGGCATTTCCTTTATTTATATTGGTTCGGTGCCTCCAATGTAAATATGATATATTTAAATTGTTGGTACATTCATTCATGTGACTTTTAGTTCCCTGGTACAGCCTTAATTAGTAGAAATTACAGTTACAGTAGTTCAAAATTACATATTTTTATTATGTATATTTAGTCAGGCACATATGTAAGTTTGGGTGTTTGGTCATGTATCTGAATATTTGCTTTGAATTGGTTTTTTTCTTCTGAGGATTCTCACTGGTTACAAAACTTCTGAATTTCTGTAACCTTAATACCATTTTTGATTATTTGTTATATGAATATGTTTCTATTTGCTTTGGAAATCAGTTTGTATGGATGTTTGGTTATGTATCTGAAATTTTGGTTTACATTTGTTTTTTATCTTTTGAGGATTCCCACTGGTTGCAAAAAAAATTATGACATTTTGTATCCTTAAACAATTTTTGATTATTTGTTATATGAATATGTTTCTATTTGCTTTGGAAATCAGTTTGCTTTGCAAATTTTGTTTGAATTGGATTATTTTCTTTTTGAGGATTCCCACTTGTTAAAAAAAAAGTTTTGAGTTTCTGTTACTATAAAACAATTTTTGCATATTTGTTATATGAATATCTTTGTATTTTGCTTGGTAAATCAGTTTGTTTCTTATTTGCCTTGCAAATCAGTTTGTTTTACGAGTTGTTTTCTTTACTGATTTGTACAAGTTTTTGTTTTCCTGTATCATATCTCAGCATCAAATTCATAATTGCATGATTTCAAAATTCGAGTGTTGGTTGTGATTTCAGACACTTGAATCGAAAGATGGTTTACAATTGAGTGTTTTCTGTATGAAATCTCAGCCACAGATACAAAATTGGATGGTTTCAAAATTCGAGTGCTGGAAAGGCACAAAACACTCGAATTTTATGTTTCTTCAAATTCGAGTGTTTTTTTACATCAAAACACTCAAGTGTTTCAAAGGGACAAAACACTTAAGTGTTAGGTAGACAACCCCTAGCTTTAACATCTTGCCGGCGAAATGGCAAAGGAAGAGACTGACTGACACCGTGTCATTTTGCCAATTCAAGCTCACTAGGCCTCACAATTCGTCGTGCACGCATGTTCGCACAGAGGAAGCGACTATCACAGGAAGCTAAGGGACCCAGCATTCGACTTTTGATAATGAAGCATTGGGAACGCGTGTATCCAGAATATAAATAAAGCTGTAACATTTTCAGGCTACCTGTACAGAGCAGTTGTCACTGTAACGTTTCAGAATCCAAGTGAAATCCATTACGGTTATATATGGGGGCAAGACCGAACGTCACAGGGTCACACCATTCCGTCGGGCAGGACGCTGGACCGGCAGACGGGGCACGTCGGGTTGTCGCGCAACCACCGGTCGATGCACTGTTGATGGAACATGTGCAGGCACATTGGCATCCACTTCACCATTTCCCCCTTCTCCACCTCGCCCAGGCAAACACAGCACTCCGGCCGCGCGTCGTCCCCCTGCTCGTACTCCACAGGGATGTCGACAGCGAAAACCTGCGACCCGCCCCAGCCGCCCACGGGTGGCTCTCGAGGGAGCGCGTCCATGTCAACTAGGCGCGGACTATCGACGTCGTCGATCACGTGCTGAATCCACCACCATTCATCGGCAGCGCCTCCGCCGACGCTTGGTGGCCTTGGACGCGGCCGACGTCTCGGCGGCAAGGTAGGCGGAGGAGCCATCGGATCTGGCGGAGCCACGGGACGATCGCGCGCCATATTGCGGACCTCCATCCTGCTGCAGAATGCGCAGTAGAATATGCTGCAGAAGCCGACCCAGAGGACGAGGGCGACGGACACCCCGATGACGCCGCCGGTGTCGTGTGACCGCGCGAGCCGCACGATCGTGTACAAGAGTAATCCCGCCCCGCCGAAGAACACCCCGTTGAAGCAGTATTCGCCGCGCACCATGGCTGCAGAACGCGCGGAGTACGTCTCGCCTTGTGCCGGCCGGCCGGGATGCTTTTAACTAGCCTCTTACCGTTGTCTCCCACATATATATTTCACGGGAGCCCGCTAAACGACCCATTGAAACACTAGTTTTGCCATTTCAAGCTCACTAGGCCTCACAAGTCATCGTGTACCCATTCTATTTCCGTACAGCTGAAGCATGATCACACGAAACTAAGACTGAGCATTCGACGTTTTATATGCTGGATGGCTGAGTCGATTACTAGTTAATCATTTGGTATATACACCCTGATTGGGTCAAGAATCATTTTTATGTGGCAACCTTTTTATTTTGAAAAATGTTTCTGCAGTGATTGGGGCCTCATTTGTAACAAACAGATTGAACATTTCTATTGTGACCTTATGACTAGGCCATTCAGGCACAGAGAAAATGAGCTGACGACAAAGGTCAATTTTTTGATCGAAACCGTCAAAAAGGTAGTAGTTCACAATGGACAGAAACCAAGTACGAAACAACCTTGTCCTTGTTCACAGGATCAAACAGAGGATAATAGTACAAGTCCCTGTATAATATCTTCATTTCATTAGCATATTTGGCAAACCGACTTTGAACCTTGTTTCGAGTGAGTGAAGTCGCGCATAATTCTAGCAGTTTGCATCTTATCAGAACTCTATAGTGGATAATATCCGTACAATGCATGATGTGTGATATCCTTTAATTAAGTCAGATGATAGGAACTTCCGTCCTTTTCATTTCCAATCATTGTGAAAGCTAAACCGCGAAGCAAGATACTCACCAAGAGTTGCAAATTTACAAATGGACAAATTATGTACATGGTGACCCCACAATTACAACATCGAATTATATACATCTTAAAAATCTCTGACTCTGGATAAAATGATATGCTGGGATCATCAATTCACGATTTGCGCCGGCAGAGGCACCGAAAGAAGTCACACGGGCAGGCCGCGCTGGTCGAGCTGGCCGGCCTGATGCACTGGTGATGCAACATGTTCTGATACAGTGGCTGCCGCTTCACCATCTGCTCCTCCTCCACCGTCGGCCTGCTCGTGCACCGGGTTGTCACCCGCTACCCCAGCCCCGGCGCGCGCCGGCTGCTCGCGGGGAAGGGCCTGCACTTGGCCCTGCTCCGCGGTATACTGCGGCAGAGCAGCACCTGAACTGCCATCGCCGCCGCCCCAGCAGCACCAGGGCAGCGCCGACCGGCGAGGATCGAACAACGCCCATGGGATGGATACGCCGCCGATGACCCAGGCGATGAGGACGAGCGAGAGCAGGGCGATGGATCTGGCTCCGTGGCGCCCACGCGCCATGCGCACGAGCTCGAGTATGATCAGGGCCGCGACACCGAGGTAGACGGTGAGGGTGACGGCGAGCACGCAGAACCGCTGAAAGGAAACCATGGCCGGCCGCCAACGCATGCGCGAGAGGCTTGGCTGCGTTGACGCGTGTAGCTATTTTCTGCGCTTTGATAAGTGGCCTGGGACAGTTGGGATGTGTATGCTGGAGCCGCGTGGTTATCAGGCATGGAAAGTCTCGTTCACAGCTTGGCAGATACTGATAAGCTAAAATTTTGTTGTGGGCCACTTTATATATTTAGGAAGACATGGAGCGAAAGTCAAAGTTGGCGAATAGAAGAAGCAAAAACTGTGCAGGTGGAGCAATGAGTAAAACCTCGCACTGTCGCACAAGCGCTGAACTGAATCCAACGGCATGGACGTGCTGATGCCCTGCTTTTCTCCTACCTCTGCTGTTATGCTCTTTTTGTATTTTTTTTTGGTTATCCTTAGCCTAGTTATGTGCCAGCTATTTGGCAAGCTTTGTACTCTTTGTGATTTTATTTCGCACAAAGCTATTTGGCAAGCTTTGTACTCTTTGCCAGCTATTAAATTGCCAATTATCTTTTTCAGAGGCTCCAAGAGTCGATCACCCCCCCCCCCCCCCCCCCCCCCCCCCCCCCGCGCCCCAACCCAATATGTCTGAATCCTGGCTCCACCCCTGCTTACGGATGCCACTAAAAGATAGCTTAAAAAAACACAGTGCAAAAGAGGATTTGAATAATCCGGTGCTTTTCTGAAAGTGGCCAGCTTAAGTGAATGATGCCAATTCAAACTGACCTATTAAACTGCTTGTTGGGCATTCGAATTATCTGTCCAATTTCCCTTCAACTTCTTTAATCCTAACTTTCTCACCAAGCTTTGTCTTTTGCTTTGCGGCGTCAGCATGCAAATATCAAATGCATAAGTTATGAAGTGTCAGTGTTAGTTGTATGCATATGACAAAGCACGGGCACGACCCGGTTTCAGTAAACCTCCTTCAGGAATGCGTTTTCAGCATACAAAACGCGTATTTTTGTTGTTTAAATTGATTCATTTTATAGTGTTATATGGACAAAACAATTTTAAAAATTCCACAAAAATTACACTAGTTTAGGACAGCAATATTACATGTGTATATGAAATTTGAATTCGAAAATCATCATACTTTGAGTGTAACTACAAAACAAAGGAAAAGTGATTTTTTGCATTTTTTTTATCTCCAAAAATACACTGAATTTTGAATTCAATTTTGGTGTAGAGATGTTCCAAGTCATCAACAACCTCTACAATTTCCTAGGAATTTTTTCAACAATGTTTGTATGAAAGTGTGTTAAAATTTTACTAAGCAACATAGAAGTAATGAGGTTTTGTGATAAATGAAGAGCAATTCAAACTTATGCAAGTGTAAATCCTTCAAAAAAAATATACAAAAATTCTATGTGTAGATAAGAAGAAGGTCTACATCCACACAAAAAATCATTTTAAAAAACAATTTCTTTGGCGATTTTAAAAAAGTAAAACATATATTAAATAGTGAATATTAAGGAATTGGTTGATCTGTACACAAATATACTAAACTAGTATGGCTGCCCGCGCATTTGCGCGGCGGGCTAGACTTACTAAACTATTTAAAATAGTTATATATTATTGTAAAAGTTTAACATTTTATTATATTATTTATTTTATACTCTATATTTATAAAATAGTAAAAAATAGATTGGATATTTTCTCACCGTCCCTCAATTTGAGTGTGAGATGAGTCATCATTTATCTTGGATTGTGTCTTATCTAATAAAAATGTCATGATAGGAAAAAGAATGTGCCATGCTACAAAAAAATCTTTTGAAAAAAACGTGTCATGCTAAAAATATGAAAATATGCGTTGCAAGCTAGACATATCATGGTATATTTAGAAATTGGAAGTTATTACAAAATTTAGCTATTTTTGGGCTCATAATGGTATGGTGGGTAAATTAAAAAAAAGAATTAGGGATATTTGAAACTATTTTTTATAATCTAATTTTTTTTTTTTACTTATAATGGCATGGAGAGTAATTTAGAAATAGATGTGAAGGGTAATTTTGGTTATTTTTTTATTATTCCGAATTTAGCTATTTTTTGACTCATAATGGCATGGTGGGTAATTTAGAAATAGGTGGGAGGGGTATTTTAGGCTATTTTTTATTATTCCGAATTAAGATATTTTATAAATATTTTTAGGGGGTTATGTGACTAATTATTTCATAATGGCAGTGGTGGGTAATTTTCTCTTCTTATTTTCTCCGATTAATGTGGGAATTTCTAGCATTTTAGAGCGAACGTGGTGGCTTCTTTTCGTCGTCATATATATATATATATATATATATATATATATATATATATATATATATATATATATATATATATATAATAGATTTATTTATTTTACTTATAATGGCATGGAGAGTAATTTAGAAATTGATGTGAAGGGTAATTTTGGTTATTTTTTTATTATTCCGAATTTAGCTATTTTTTGACTCAATGGCATGGTGGGTAATTTAGAAATAGGTGGGAGGGGTATTTTAGGCTATTTTTTATTATTCCGAATTAAGATATTTTATAAATATTTTTAGGGGGTTATGTGACTAATTATTTCATAATGGCAGTGGTGGGTAATTTTCTCTTCTTATTTTCTCCGATTAATGTGGGAATTTCTAGCATTTTAGAGCGAACGTGGTGGCTTCTTTTCGTCGTCAAATATATATATAATAGATCATAATGATGAAAATACATACATGTGATAGAACACTTTTTTTTGAGACTTTAGAAAAAAAAATCAACTCATTTGGAGTACTAATGCAAATTCTATACTTGTTTGAATTTTTAAATACGAATCAAAATACAAAATGAACCTTGATACAAGAACATTACTCCGTGCCGTCACCGTGCCGTCGGGCCGCCACCGTGCCGACGGGCCATTTCCGTGCCATCGCCGTGCCGTCGGGCCGCCACCGTGCCGACGGGCCATTTCCATGCCATTGGGCCGCCTTCGTGCCGTGCCGGCCCGAGCACGGCCCATGCGACCGTGTCGTGCCGTGCCGCCCTCCGTGCCCAAAATCCAGGCACGGCACGGCCCGTCAGTTCGGGCCGGGCCGTGCCATGGGCCGTGCCAAACGTTCGGGTCGCGGCCCACCGGATTTGGCCCGGCCCAAGTCCCAGGACTATTCACAAGTCAGCGGTCGTTGTGCTTCTGTGGAAGACTTGTATATATCAGTAAAAAGAAAGCAAGCAAACCGTTGACGTTGCATATTCTAGCTGCGTCAATTCGTTGCGGATGTACCTTAAAGAGGAGCATAGTGTTTTGATGAAACAAGCAGGACCTTGTAGACACATTGTACAATTACAAATTCACGCTTTCAGTTTCCTGCCGTCTCTCAGCACTCGAGCAGCAAGAAACGAGCAAAACAGATGGTGACACCATTTGCATAAGCAGCGGCGCGAAGAAGTGCAGGCACACCAGCAGCACGTCACCATGTGCCCCCATTCGCCTCAGAACCTCAGGTCCGCAGCATATCGCCGACGCACGACAGGAGGTCGCCAAGGCCTTCAAGCAACTGTGATCTACCGCGCGCCGGCGGCTCTCGTGGGAGTTCCTCCACGCAATCGCCTTGCCTTTGCCGTGGCAACGCATCAGCACCGTCGTCGCCTCAGGCAGCGGAGTCCGGGCGGGGTACGTAGCCCGGAGCGCGCAGTCCGGCATGGCAGGAACTGGAGGAGGAGGCGACCCAGAGCCTTCCACGGGAAGAGCCCGCCGGCGCCGCAGAGAATGGGGTACCCGAATGCGCTCAAGACGACCATGACGGCGAGACAAAAGGAGAACGCGACGACGTCGCTCGTGCGATGGGGTTTCTGCACGCACCGGACGAGGGAGTAGATGAGAGAGGCCGTGCCGCCGATGCACGCTGTGTTGAAGAGGACCAGCACGATGAACCCGAAGAAGCAGTCCCTCATTGCCGCCGATGCACGCAGAGGGATGCTGAAGCTGGATTCGCCTCTGTTTCACCGGCTGGTGAGCGTGATCGATCTGGAGTTTCGACGGGGATTTGCGTGCTGCTTACTCCGTAGGCTCCAGTGATAGCATAGGAAACCGCGTTGTTTCTTTCCGAATTTCGAATCAAATGTTTGACATCGGCTTCTACGGAAACCTTATTATATAGAAACTAGTTTGATCTGATAGAGTAAACAAAAAAAATCACGACAATGGAATGCGCAGCAATAAAAGCACGCGATACACATATCGTCCATCCAAAGCCATCCAGTGATTAGATTATTTGGAGTTTCGCCAGGATGAAAATTTGGAAGCGACATGTATTACTTATTTATGCTGTAATTGTAGTGCCAATAGCTTGACATAGTAGAAATACAATAGTACTATACTAACACACAATTTGTTGGTTGGCCCCGTTGTACCATTGCACAAACGGATGACAAGATGGGGGTGAGGCTAGGTCGTACACATACATATAAAGACCCTTTTATTGGAATGCTGTTGGAGAAAAAGGAAAGTACAACAAAAGGCGCAAAGGTGAAATGAAACGGAAACTGTAAGGGCCGGGAGAGGCATGTGTGGACGGACGTGCTCAGGCTGGGCACTGGGCTGTACACGAAGCCAGACATCGATCGTACTTAGCTGTTTCCGTGCAAGGAAGTTTGCACTCGCAATTCTCTTGACATAGGACTTTGCACTCGCAATTCTCTTTAGTTGTACAAGGAAGTTCCGGCATTCCCATCATGCCCCACTGAAGGAGGTGCCTATCGGCCGTCGCCGGTGTAGCAGTCAACAGCTGCCCGGCGAGCATGATCAACATGCAGAAGGCAACCATCCTATGTACTGCTGGTACAGCACCGGAAGCCATTGTTCTGGGAGGAAAAAGCACAAGTGAAGGAAGAAGGAAGGAACGGTGAATAGTGCAATGCTGCTATGGCTTGCTATGAGAAAGAGGCTGGGGCTCCAATTTATAGCAGTTGCAAACCAAGCGATTGGAGATCGATTGTGCCTCAACTAGAGTTAGTTCGTGAAGGATCGTGGAAGGTTCCCAAATATTATTACTCGTGTGTTGGATTTCAATATCGCGAGCAAGCGTTATTATTCTACTAATAATGTTGTGTGTCTTACATGGGGTAGTCTGCATTTGGGGACGGTGGATCCAACTGTAACGCTGACTTTACTGATCATTGGCTGCTAGCTGGAGTAGTACAACTTCGGGAATTTTAATGTTGACATTACCTCTGCAAAAGTCAATAAAAGAAATTCAGAGGTAGTACCGAGTTGGGTAGTACTAGCTAGCTGTTGATTAAGCTATGAAAATATAAGAACCGTGTGTACGCTGAGATTCCCAGCGAGTTACACATGGCGGTCGTATTACACAATAGCAAATGGTATGTTGTTTGCTCGTTCATTGCGCTATTGTTCAGGTGACAGTGTTGTATGCCTGCTTATCGCCAAGATAGTACAATGTATACGAGATGCATGTTTGGTCAACAACTTTTTCACCGTGAACACATAGCATTTCAGCAAATAGCAAACCTTTTCATTGGGGAATAGTGTTCTGAAAACATAGAAATGTGATGAAAACGTAGAAGAGGACGAAACCAATATGCGGCTGGACCAATATTCGGCGAGAACCCGAGTCTGCATTTTGCTCAAACTATTCCAGCGAGAAAGCAAAAGCCAATGTGATCCCGGGAAAAATTGAATCAATATTGGCTGAGTTTTATTGTGCAACAGCTTTGTCGATTCAGTGTCGTGTTTCCAAGTTGTGTAAGAAAGGAAACAATACTAAACTATATTGTATAGTGCTGCTATGCGTTCGACTGGTTGATACGACCGCACTGTTGGACTATACATCATGTGGCCTAAAGGTTACATGATACATGACTTGAGCTATAATCATCGAATGGCCAGAATGCAGCCGGACGGTTCAGTCCCACAACAGGGACGTACGCACAGCAATTCCGTTTATTGTATTGTTGTCCGACATGGATAATTGATTAGGAATATTTTGGAAAATTTGTTGAGGATCGCGTAAACATGGGTATCCGATGTGATGTTGCCGACTGAGTAACGAGCGGCTGATATCTATATTTAGGGACAATTATGTTTTTACCTTTACTCTGAACTCTAATTCTGATTTTACCCTTATTTTTTTGACTTTGTGATTTTACCCTTGTATTTTCAACCTGAAGCCAGAGTTGACCCCTATTAGGGGTAAAATCGCAATAGAATTATTCTGATTTTACCCCTACTGAGGGTAAAATCTGGCTTCATGTTGAAAAACCAGGGGTAAAATCACAAAGTCAATAAAGTGAGGGTAAAATCAGAATTAGAGTTCAAAGTGAGGATAAAAACACAAATGCCCCCTATATTTAAGCCACATTCAATGGTTACCGTAAAGTCTGCAATGTTTAACGGTTTAGATCCTTTTTCCTTTTTACCAATTAACATGAGAATTTTGTGACCTTAGAGCATCTCTAAGAGAATCCTATAAAATTGGCCATATAAACTTGTTTTTAGGAGCAATCAAAAAATTATGAGGGGCAATTTGTCCTCCCTCCTCCAACAGTCCTTCCCTAAAAGTGGATCAAAACAAATTTGATTGGGCCACATCAGCATTTGGGGCCACAAAAACATTAATTGTAGTGAAAAAGAAGAGATGGGGGCCCCAATTCTTCCCCTGTTTGTAGCTACAAATGAAGGGAGTTTAAGGGCTACGGGAAAGTTGGGAGTTGTTTTGGGGCCCTGTTGAAGACAGTTTTTTTTGACTAAAATCCCAATAACTAAATTTAAGGAAGGTTTATGGGGTTCTCTTGGAGATGCTCTTAAAAGCTAACATGGTGGCTTCTTTTAACTTTGAAATATAATTTGATAGATTCAGAAAAAGAGTAAATTGCATCGGCGGTGCAACAACTTGTGAGGCGGGTGCATTTTAGTCACACAACTTGAAAACTGCTCAATTGGGTCATACAATTTGTTGTGTGGATGCAAAATGAGTCAAAATCATGCTACAACATCTTATGAAGATGACATGAGAGCGAAAAATAAACGTCATGTAGGCAAAAATAAATGCTATGCGGTTGTAGAAGCATGAAGAAAACAAAGTAATTACTTAGCCCATGTGGTATTCAAATCAGCTTGATAGTGTTGTGGTGATGGTTTATGACTTCATTTGCACCTCCATAATAAACTGTATGATTTGTTTGATCAATTTTCATGTTGTTTGACTAAATCTCACCCACCTCACAAGTTGTGGTACCACCGGCGCAATTCACTAAAAAAAAAAGGTTTTCAGCCTTTAAAAATATTTAGAACCAAGACTATCCCCAATCTTGCCATTATTTTATTCTCAGACTTTTTTCTTAATCACTACATCCATTACACCAAGTGTGCCTGTACAAGACAATGCAGAAGTAACATTTTTCAAATAAAAACCCAACTGTGTTCCGTGCTTCCTAGTTCTAATAAAAAAATCCCTTATCTGCAAGTTTACTCTTAACAATTTCTGGTTCCACCCTTCAGTTGCAGCAAGACAGTGTCAGACTGCTTGGCCGGGCACCGGAGCAAAGACGTCGCACAGGCAGACGGGGCAGGTCGAGTGCCCGTTCAGCCACGGGTCAATGCAGTGCTGGTGGAACATCTGCAAGCACGCCGGAAGCCGTCTCACCATCTCGCGCTTCCCCACGTCGCCGAGGCATACCGCGCAGTCCGACGACGCGCCGCCGTCTGGCAGCGATGGCTGCTCGTACGCTGGGACGATGTCAGCGGCAGCACCCACCGGCGTCCCGCTGACGATGGCGAGTCGGCGACCGGTCCCTCCAGGGGAAGCACTCGAGCAGCAAGAAACGAGAAAAACGTCACACGGTCACACAATTTGCTCACGCAACGGCGGGAAGATGCTGCACCGGCAGACCGGGCATGTCGAGTGATTGTGCCGCCACGGGTCAATACTGCACTATTTGAGCAGGCACACCAGCAGCACATCGCCGTTTTCTGCCCCCTTCACCTCAGCTGCTCAGCCTCAGCACAGCATATCGCCAATGCACAACATGATGTCGCCAACGACGCCAAGGGCTTCAAACACCTGTGACCTACGGCGCGCCGGGGGCTCTCGTTGGAGTGCCACCACGCGATCGCCTTGCCTTTGCACCACAACCCGTTCCAACGCACCAGCACCGTCGTCGCCTCCGGCGGCTGCGGCGTCCGGGCGCGCAGTCCGGAAGCACGGCAGGCACCGCCGGAGGAGACGACCCAGCGCATTCCACGGGAAGAGCCCGCCGGCTCCGCAGAGGATGGGGTACGCGAATGCGCTCGCGGCGACCACGATGGCGAGGCCAAAGGAGAGCGCGACGACGTCGCTCGTGCGGTGATGCGGTTTCTGCACGCACCGGACGAGGGAGTAGAGGAGGAAGCCGGTCAAGCCGATGCACAACAAGTTGAGATGGACCAGCACGATCAACCGGTACAAGCAGCCCCACATTGCCGAGACGAGCCCGCGCGCAAGGACGCTCGCCTTGAGCAGGGATGACGAAGATGGACTCGCGCTTCTGTTTCTCCGGCTGGTGAGCGTGAATTGGAGTTTCGACGGGAATTTGGGTGCTGCTTACTCCGTAGGCTCCCGTAATAGTATAGGAAACCGTGTTGTTTCGTTCTCTCCGAATTTCAAATTAAAAAAACATTGACATTGTCGGGAACCATTTCTACGGAAACCTTGTAGAAATGAATGGTGTACTCATTCTATTTCAAAAAAAAAAAAAATAGAAGCTTTGAGATCTAAATAAAAATGTTTAGAACCAAGACTCTTGCCATTCTTTCAAAAAGCTTCTCAGAAAATGCTTTTTGTATCACAACATCTATTACACCAAGTGTGCCTGTACAAGACAATACTGTAATCAACAATTTGTTAAAAAAAAAGATCCAACCGTGTTGCGTGCTTCCTAGTTCTGACAAAAAAGTCAAATTTACTCTTAACAAGTTCTGCTTCCCGCTTTCAGATGCTTCCGAAGTCGTCAAGAAACGAGAAAAGAAGTGTCTCATACTGCTGGTTGGCCGGGCACCGGAGCGAAGACGTCGCTCCGGCAGACGGGACAGGTCGAGTGCCCGTCCAGCCACTGGTCAATGCAGTGCTGGTGGAAGACGTGCAAGCACGCCGGCAGCCGTCTTACCATCTCGCCCTTCTCCACGCCGCCGAGGCACACGGCGCAGTCCGACGACGCGCCGCCGTCGTCGTCCGGCAACGCTGGCTGCTCGTACGCCGGGATGTCGTCGGCGGCAGCACCCACCCGAGCCGCCCGGCCGACGACGGCGACAGGACCCTCCCGTGGGAGCACGTACAGGCCGTGGTGGCCTTGTCCGTGCACCAAATATTCCGGCAGAATGGAGTCACGGCGGCCGCCACGCTGGCCGCCGCCGATGTTCCAGCGCCTGAGCTCGCCGTCCACGCTCCGGGCGCGCGCCCAGGCACCGGAGGACGGCGCGGTGCGGCGCGGCGAGGCACCGCGCCAGCGCAGACCAGGGGAAGAGCTCGCCGCAAAAGGCCGGGTAGACGCAGGCGCTGAGGCTGACCCACAAGACGAGGAAGAGGGAGAGCACCACGATCCTGCCCACGCTGTGCGGCGACGACCGCGCGAGGCGGACGAGCGCCACGACCAGGAGGCCCGTGCCGCCGACGCACACCGCGTTGGCGAGGGCCAGCCCGTACACGCGGAAGCACCAGTCCATGGCGCGCCGGGCTATCGAGTTGCTTTGCCTGTGGCGAGCCTAATGGCCGGATCGATGGAGCTTCTCTGCTTGCGTGAGACGCGAGTCGCCGATTCTATTGGCGGATGGGCGTGATAAAATGATAAAACTTGTAAAAAGCACAGAAATTCCTCGGACGCGTTTGCCGTGGCGAAATGGCAACGGAGAGATCTGTTGAAACAGCGTGCTTTTTCCGGGGGAAATGAGGCCTCACAAGTCACAGGTCGTCGCGCAATGCAAGCACTCTCCCTTCTCCGTCCTCCTCTGTGCGAGGTAGTAACCAGCGTATTGTATTCTGGCGGGACCCACTGGTTTCGTATAATACTGGTCGATCTACACCAATTCTCTACCACTGTTTGACTTCAGGAATATGTAAGTGGTACTCTACTGATTGCGATGTGTATGTAGTTGGTGGTGTTTGGATATACTTCATGAATTGCTAAATGCTACAACTTGTACAACTTACACATTTCATACCTGCACTCCTGC
This sequence comes from Eragrostis curvula, assembly GCA_007726485.1. NCBI lineage: Eukaryota > Viridiplantae > Streptophyta > Magnoliopsida > Poales > Poaceae > Eragrostis > Eragrostis curvula. Next base: position 55,810,766 of record CM017439.1, read on the forward strand.
AGGGACGACAATCTTGAGGTCTCCATCAAGCGGAGTGCTACACAAACGATGAGACTGCCACGTCATCACAAATCGTGCCAAGGTCCAATTCGCTTAACTAGCACCACCACATCACACCGGCGGCAACGCAGTATCCGGTGGATCTGCCTCCGGCGTGGGCTTGGCATCACTTTGCTGCGCCCAGACGTCGCACCGGCAGAGCGGGCACGTCGAGTGCGAGTGCAGCCACATGTCGATGCACCCGACATGGAACAGGTGCCGGCACGCCGGCAGCTGCCGCACCATCTCGCCGGCCTGGACGTCCTCTAGGCACACGGGGCACAGCGCGCGCCGCCCGGACTTGCTGCCGCCGCCCTCCGCCGCGTCGACGGTGGATCCCGTGTAGGTGAACGCCGGCAGGACGTCGATCATCACCGCGTCCGCCACCACGCCGCAAGCAGGCCTCGCCGTCGGCGGCCGCACGGGCACCCCTACCACCGCGCCATCGTCAGCGCACCACCGGGCGAGGCAGCCGACGAGGCCGAACGACACGCCGACCGCGCCGGCGAGGGCGCACGCCTTGCCGATGCTGACGGTGGCGGCCAGGATGATCAGCAGGAGCAGCGACGCGCAGGCGACCACGATGCCGTAGCAGGCGAGGTAGCCGTCGTCCGCCGGGGGGCTCGGCGGCGGCCGTCGGTGGAGCTGGTTGAGCATCTCTAAATGCGACTGTGGCAAGAAGCTGAACAGTGCGTCAAGAAGCCTGGTGTCGTCACGGCACGGAACTTTGCCATGGAGTGGCGCCTTGGCGGCAAGAAATAGTCGGGCACTGGCAGGCAGCGGCGCAGCTCTTGTTGGTATCTGCGGCGCGCTTGTTTGGCTTCGTGAGAATTGGGCGAGCGTGGCTGGTTTGGGCCCGAGGTATTGGGTGGCCGCAGTTTCGAATTTTGATTGCGATAACGGCTGTTATTTTCTGATCTTATCTGTTTGCGTGGCGGTCAATGGCACGTTCATTGCACTTGCACGGCGGAAAGGTCCGCCTCTTGGCAGCCTCCGGACTCGGGTCAAAATCGAAAGCGACGAGGAGATCAGCAGAATATGTACTACTGTTATTATACCAGGTCCAATCTGGCTTACGATCGGATTATGAAAAGAAACCTGCGGTAAATTAAAATTTACACTGAGCGCCCTCACATAAGTACACATGGTTTAGTTCCAAATTACACTAAATCATTTGTGTTAATATCGATTTGAGAAAGAAAAAGAGAATAGAGGACATGTGTGCCTGACCCAAACGCAACATCATAAGAAAAATCCAGGGCCAAGCCCACTCCATGCACCTTTACGTTTTTGTGATGGCAGTTAGCTGGGAACAATTTTCATGGCATAAACAAATATTCCTTTTCTATATTAGCTATGTGTTGTCAATTTTATTTATGTATGTTGTTTTTTCTATTTTTCTGTACACAGTATTACCCAACAAATTATTATAATATTTAAAAACGAAGTTTCACCACGTGCCTTCACAAGCTGATCTTAGAAAAAAAGGAAATAAATATTACCACCATTGTCATTATAATAAGTTTACCCCCAAAATATTTTAAGATTATACCCGCCTTATATGCAAGAGTGATTATATGTTCATAAACTATCCACCGTTGTCATTTGTGAAACAAATTTTCAATCACCAACATTTTGGAACTGAATCTACACAAAATTGAGCAAGATGATTTTGGTACCCCTATATAAAAATGTTGGCACATGAAAGGCAATTTAGTGATTAGAAAAGCTAAACTAGACAAATCAAGATTCTACAATATTAGCTACAATTATATTGTTGATATTAGTCGCACATATACGCAGACCAACCCACTAGTTGTTCATATACATTAAACATTATCGTTCCTTTGCTTTGATATGCATGCATTGATTCATAAATAAAGGTTATGCCCTTCATACTAAGGAAAAGAGAAAATCACACATTGGAATGCTTATCTGCAAGAAATGTGTGGAATTCCTACCTAGCGATTTTTGTTCGCCTAGCAAATGGGTTAATGAAATGAGCTTGAACTCGAGCAAATATTGAGTATCATTATACTTACTATTTGATTACTGTGGCTGGTTATAGGGTTATAGGGATCGCATATTGGCGCTTTGGTTCTTGAAAAACGTTTAATGAAGGTCGCTTGATACTCTACTCTCTTTATCATTTTCTAATTATAATTCAAGAGTAGTGTCGTGAAGCTGTAAGTAGTACCAAGCAGACCTCAAGGTTTGCCGTAGTTTCCGTAAAAAAAAAAAAAGTAGTACCAAGCACCCAAGTAGTAGATATTCATAAACTAGTACGACAGCCAGCAACCAGCAGCTATCTGAGCACTCATCACGAATCAAATATCCTATATGGACAATGTCTCCACATACGAATATACAAATCAATCATGCGAGACGAAGGACATGGTGCGCCACAATGTGCGTGACAATATCATGTCCAAAAGTTAGTTTTGTGTTAGGGATGGCATGAGAGTTAAATTATTGTGGTTTTGTGCCACGTAGGACACAAATATCTCTGGACGTTCAGCTCCAAAAGTTGTGGTTCTTTGTTTCTAGGGGCCAAACACTCCGTGGCTTTATGATGAATTTATTATATGTTATCTTCAAGATTGGGTCACCTCTGCGACCAGGTGTGGGTTAGCTATTCTAAAACATATCAGGCTCTTTTACGTTATCTACGAGATGCCTGATCTTATTCACTATTTGCGAATTGTTAAAAGTGAATCAAATCCTCTCAAAGAAAGGACAAACTTGTGGTACTCATCACGCAGCACATAATTATAAAGCACACACACAGCACATAATTATAAAGCACACCAAGATGCTATCTGAGCACTGAGCACGGATCGAACTTCTTTATGAAAAATGTCCCAACAAATGAATATACAATTCACATGACACGAACAATGTGGCCCGCGCCGCCCGCCACAATGTGCCGGACCACCGGACCAGAGACAATGTTCAAGCCATGTAGACCAAGCAGCAGGTCGTGAAATCTGACTATACCGGCGGCAGCGCATCGGTCGACGAAGACTGCGGCTGCGGCGCCCCCGCCGCCGCGACGGCTGCCGTAACGGTTTTGCCAGCACGATTATTCCGCGGCGAGAGGTCGCACCGGCACAGCGGGCACGTGGCGTGCGAGTGGAGCCACATGTCGACGCACTCCTTGTGGAACAGGTGCCCGCACGCCGGCAGTCGCCGCACCGTCTCGCCGCGCTGCACGTCCTCCAGGCAAACCGCGCACAGCGGGCTGGCCCCAGCTTGCCGCCGCCGCCGCTCTCGGCGTCGGCTGGGCAGTCGACGTACGCGAACGCCGGCGGCACGTGGACGGCGGCCGCGCTCACGAGCCCGAACGCGCGCCCTGCTCGCCGCAGGGCCGACGCACTCGCAGCGCCTGCGGCATCATTGCCGACACCGTGCGGCCTGCCCGCGGCGCCTCCTCCCCCAGGCGTGCCGCCGGGGACGGTCAACCAGCCGAAAACGCCGAAGAACACCACGGCGAATCCGGTGACGGCGCATGCCTTGAGGACTCCTGCGGTGCCCGCAAGGACGGAGAACAGGAGCAGGGACACGCAGGCGACGAAGACGCCGTAGCAAGCGCGGTACTCGACGTCGTCGTCGTCGTCACTGGCACCGCCGCCGCTGGACGAGCTTGCGGCGGAGAGTGTCGCCATGCTCGAACTGCTCATGACTATTTCGATCGATGCTGTGTCTGTCTTACAGGTTAAGCAGATGACACAATTTGCCTCGCCATTGCCTGACGCCGCAGCAAGAAATAGCGTGGCAGATGAGCTGAGCTCTGGAACGCGGACAGTGCTCGACGACGAGCGCTTTGGGAGAGTAGTAGTTAAGAACTGCGAGCGGCACGCCCGGACTGGGCACATGGTTTTGGGGCTGGTTAGCAGCTTATTATGGCCGCAGTTTGGGAATCTTAGCTGATGTGTATGAGGAGGAAAGGAGAGATGCGGCAATCATTTGTCGCAGATGCGATGGTCCGTCAAATTGTCAAGAATACGACGATATTGAAAGGTGGCCTGCCCAGTTGTCCAAGTCATCATGCTTATACTAAGGCTATCCTTTTCTTCTTCCACTTTCAAAAATGGATGAGCTACAGCTGTTAATATAAATATCTTCGCGATTGTGTGTGCATCAGTGGGAGAGTGAGTGCGGTGCCTCAAGGTGACCTATGAAGACGGAGGGAAAGGTTGTTACCACCTCTTTAGGTGTTATCATGTTACCAACTTAAATAAATATGCATAAAAAATGCAACAAAAAAATTATAGATAGATCATGTTATCCTCTACCATACTGCCAAAATTGATTTGCAACGGAAACTTGTACAAGATGCAACAAAAAAGAGAAATCAGCATCTTCCTTGCACAAGTTTCATTTGCATCTCAAATTTTACATGATGATAGATAGTTCCATGATCTATTCATTCAAATTTTTGTTCAAAATTTAAATGCACATTTAAAGATATTATAACGATTGGTAACACGATGACACGCGAACCCACGGTAATACATGATATGCACTCGACTCCCGAATCCTTTATAAAGCATACAATGAGCTAAAAATCCGAAGTCATAGACAATTGCTGATTTGCAAACAGCCCCTGGGAACCCATCCCGCGAACACCCTCCCCACAGGACACGTGTAGGACATGTAATGATCTAAAATAATGCTTCGAAATTAGGACCAAAACAATACTAAAGTAAATTCAGATTGAAACTGGAGGCTATATAATCAAATTACAAGACAGAGACTACTGTGCATACGAGATTAGTAAAGGTTTTTTTTAACAAAAAAGGTACAAGCAGATATATTGAAAGTGAAGCAAAAGTCGGCATGCCATAACATTCTGGGAAAACAATTAATCCTAACTAATTCTCCGCAAATGCCACAAAAATTCATTGAACATAACATGAATTATACATGTTAGAAAACACAATGGAACTAAATTTTATGCTTTCAAAATTATATCTAGAGTAACGTACTAAATTGGTACTCCAAGATAATGTATATGGCATGCAAGCTGTGTTGCGAATGACCCTACAACTACACATATGATGAAAATAGACTTTCTAACCTCTCAAGAATGTGAAGCAGAACGTTTTATTTCAACAAATCAAGGACACATTTACACCATAATTCAAAACTAGCAAACTCAATAACTGTAACGATGAGAAACTAGTTGAGTGGCCTTCACTTTTATAAAAGTACATTAGTTTGATTTTTTTAGTAACATGTTCTTTATAGTTTATCTAGCAAACATAAGCGCGCAAAAGGATATTGAATACTAAACACCGCCGCCTTCACCACCAGTGCCTTGCCAGCCGCCGCCTCCTCCACACCACCACCACCTTGCCCGGCGCCGCCGCCTCCTCCACCACCACTGGACCCCAAGGTGATATCTTGTTGCTGATGAGCGGCAATGTGTAGGTCTATCGCAGTCTTGGTAAAGAGTCCTGAAAAGACCTCACCTAGCACAAGTAAAGATAAGATGCTCCATCTTTTGAACTGATGGGATAAAAGGACTTTGAGGTGTTACTTTTATAGAGCTAGGCAAGGGGATCTTGCAAGGGGTGTGTATCTGATCAGGACGAAGCTGTTTGGTATGTACTGTGGTTGGGTGACGGTATTTCTTTTTTGTGCCGATGATCGAGTAGCGATGTAGGATCAAGTGGCAGTGCATGCAGGACCATGCCTAATACGGTTGGTTGCCACACATTGCCATAATTACTTATATGTGTGTTTAGTTTGTTGTCACGACAGTAGCTCACCACACTCAAGCCTCACTTGTTATAAACCCATTCATTACCAAAACTTGTCTAAGGCTACACTTTAGTTAAATTTTGGAAGAAAGGTATGACAATGTGATGTTGAAACTAACATGCACACCCGATACCGGGAAAGGCCAAAAGCCTAAATTTTTGTGTAATTCAACAAGCCCAAAAAAAATACACCAGAGTGTGGCAATATTATAATCACAAGTAATATTGTTTTGGCCAATTTAAAAGGATCATAGTATGATTGAAAAAACGTTAAAAGAGTCAAAAAAATTACTGGAACGCGAAAACTCAATAATCATTACAAGTAATATTTTTTAGACCAATTTACACTTGCCGTGGTATTGAGAATAGTTTTATGATCATTTAAAAAAAAAAGAGAATAGTTTTATGATTGAAAAAAGCATTTAGAGAGTACAAAAACAATGGAAGCCCAAAGATATTTGTGAAGGGATATATCAATTTACAGGGCAAAAAGTAATGCCACAATATGTACAAGGACAAAAACAAATGGTGTCCTCGCTAGCCTAAAATTTAAGATCTCGTATTCACAAAACGCAAAGCAAGCCTACACTTCCGACAAAGCACCGTCAGCTGGCTGTTCCGCTTCAGCATCAGCCGCCGGCGCCGCAGGAGTAGCTTTGCCAGGAACTTTCTGCGGCGGCGATAAGTTGCACCGGCACACTGGGCACGTCCGGTGCGAGTGCAGCCACATGTCAATGCACTCGACGTGGAACAGGTGCTTGCACGACGGCAGCTGCCGCACCATGTCGCCGGCCTGGACGTCGTCCAGGCACACCGAGCACGTCTCGTCGCCGCCGGCCTCGAGGTCGAGGTCGCCGCCGTCTGCGCCGTCTTTCTGCGCATACGGGAACGTCGGCAGCGCGTCGATCACGGCCTTCTTCAGCCCGAATCGGCGCTGCTGCGCCAGTGCCGCTTCGGCTGCAGCCGCGGCCGCCTGTGTCTCCGAGTTCGCCGCGTCGTCGTTCGGCCTGACGCGCCAGCTCTCCGGTGCGAGGTAGCTGCCGATGGAGAAGGCGACCAGAGCCAGGCCGGCGCACAGGAACGCCATCCATATGCTGACGGCGGCGGCGAGGCCGCAGAACAGGAACACCGTCACAGCGGAGGCCGCGATGCCGTAATAACCGTGGTTCCTGATCTCGCCTGCTTCGCCGTCGTCGTCGCCGCGGCCGGCGTAGCTGCGGAACCACGCCGAGAGCAAGTTCGACATGATCACGTCGAGGCCCCGGAGCGCGCTGAGTGTTCACAGTTCACGTACTCGCTCTTACGCGTAACACGTGTACCTGTTAAATTCTGTTCGCGAGTTCTGCCGTGAGTTTGTGTGGTGGTGCTCTGCTTTTCACGGTCGGAAGAAATAGGCGCCGCTCGAGCTCGTGGGATTGCCGCGGGCACGCGGCGTTCGCCTCTGGACGGCGCGTCACGCGTGGTTTGCTTGGCGAGCGACAGATAAATCCAGTAAATTATTTTACGGCAAACGAAGAATTCATTCAGGTAATGATTCTAGTCAAGCATAATGCGCGCCATCTTGGTAATATTTATCCTATATGATATTCTCGTTACAGTTGACGGCGGCTCGGCTGACAGCTACAGAGTATGTTCGCCTACTAAGTTTTGTAGTGATAATGGAGACACCTTCAATCGAAGGCAAGGAAATCCGGCAACAGAATATACATCTACACCTCCTGTAAGATTTGAAGTCATTTTGTGACATGTTATTGTGTTTGATTCTACTTACAAAAGCCTCATCGTTGATCCTCGCGGTCTTCACCATAAACAGGGCACTAGGTCAGTACGAGATAACAGGAGCAATTGTGGTCATGTCGCACGATTATAACGGACAAACAATCCGATTGTTCCATCCTCATTCTATGGTTGAATCATCATGATTGCTAAAGAACAGTATCCCCCATGCTTTTGGGTTTTTTGGTAGAGCTGTGGCTGTGGCTTCTTTAGAAAAACGGTTGTGCTGGCTGTGCGGCGGCTGTGCCTAAAACGTTTGGCAAAATGGCTTTTTTTTTATGCTTCTCCATATTTTTAGGGATAAATATGGAAAGATGAGGGCGTCGTAGAGAAAAGAAGCCGGTGAAGCTATCATTTTGTGGTTTCATGCTTCACTTTATTTTTGGATACGGCTTCCTCCTTTTTTTTAAAGAGAAACGTTTGAAGAAGCACCCCCTTTGGTTGGAAAACATGTGAAGCCGCTGAAGAAGCTACTGAAAAAGCCCTACCAAAGAGAGCATTAGTGTATAACATTTTTTATTAAGAAATGTTTGTTTAGGCTGGAGCTTTTCAAAAAGTTGCCTTTTGTACTTAATTGTAAAAGTTGGCTTTCTGAAAATCTATAAAAGCTGTCACTGTAGGTTAGCTTGTGAACGAGTAAAATAGATATTACATGTAAAAACTTCAAAAGAGCACCTCAAAAAAGCCAGTAAAAAGCTCTTGCAGACTTACTCCTAACTTCCAATACAAATACATCTTTTGACAGCTTTTGGTACTCTAAATGCTGCAGTCAAAAGCAAACTGTTTGTTTCAGTTTTTGGATTTTGCAGAAGCCGAGCCTCAAAGAGCTGAGACAAAAAGGGCCTTATTTTCCCTCTAGAGTCATGACCCACTTTGGGCGGCTTAGTGTTACGATTGATTTTGTTTTGAAAGACTGTTACATTTGATTTTTATTGTATCAATAGGTCTCCAAAAATTGTAAGAAGAGCTTTGTTTATTTTTTTTAGGCACTTACTGTGAGCTAATTCATTTACTAAAGCATTTGCAGCTGCAGCCTGCACTCACACATGTACTATGTACACTGCAGGTACACTGCTAGTTACACTGGCGGCAGCTCCTCGGCTGATGCGTGATCTGACGACGCCTCCTCCTCAGCTTTGGGTGATCCCTTCGGTGGCGGCGAGATCATGCACCGGCACATCGGGCACGTCCGGTGCGAGTGCATCCACATGTCGATGCACTCCACGTGGAAAATGTGCCTGCACGCCGGCACCTGGCGCACCATCTCGCCGCCGCGCACGTCCTCCAGGCACACCGAGCACACCACGCAGCTCGCCGCCGCCGGCTGATCGCCGCCGCGTCCCTGCTCGAGCGGGCACTCGTACGCGAACGCCGGCGGCGCGTTCGCTAGCGCCATTGCGCATCCGGGCGCCCGCGGCCGCGCAGAGGTGCCGGTCGCCGTGACCGTGACAACCAGCTCGGTGCTCGAGGTCCAACGGCGACGGAACCACCGCTTGGGCGCGAAGCAGCCGGCGACGCTGAGCAGCAGCGCGGCCAGGGCGGAGAAGGCGAGCGCCTTCCACACGCCCACGGAGGCGGCGAACACGCAGAAGAGGAAGATGGACAGGCACACGACGGCGATGCCGTAAAAGGCGTTGTAGCCGTCGGACTCGACGACTTCGCCACCGTCGTCGTCGTCGACGGACCTCGCCTGGAGTCTCGGGTACAAGCCGAGCATGGTGATCGTTCTGAGCGCAAAATGTGCTGCTAGAGTACGTGTACAAATCTAATTCTCGCGTGCTAGCTTTTGCTGGTTACTCTTGTACGTTCTAGTTTGCTTGAACCAGTATGCAACGTTGTTACGAAAGAACATTAATTTTGGCGGCAATTTATAGTGTTTGCCTGGCTGATCAACGTGGTCCGGCGTGTCACTGCTGCAGTTAAGTTTGGTCAAGTTATTAAGCTCAAAGTTTTCTAATCAGCTATACTGATCCTGTTCTTGTTACGCGTGCATTACCAAGCACACGGTGGAATTGAAAATTGAGATATTGCCGTGACGTGTTCATTCTGTATCGTACAGATGCCGGCTACCGGATTCACACGACACGTTCTTTACACGACGCTGGGGCAGCTATATGGAGCAGTTTCGTGTAGAGCCATTCCATGCGTCCTAGGAAGCATCAAGTTGATGTGGATTGGGCCCTGAAAACAGTAAAAAGCATACAGATCCTCGGTCAGCATTTTCTTTCTACACTGAAAAAGAAATCAGTCATTCGATGTTGTAAGTCTCCGCCCCTCATTGTGTCCGACATCATGTGCATCCTTACTGCTTAAAATACGCTCAGGCACAGCCGTACAGGATTGGTATGCACTATAGGGGCAAAGTCAAGTAAAACACAATTGAATGAGCGTCGACGAAATTTTAAGTGAGGCTAGACTTGCCAATGGTTTTCCCTAAACCAGAGGATTCAAAAAAAGGTCAAGTAATTCTTTTCGATAAAAGGAAACATGAAGAAATCGGAAACCTTAAAAAGATGTAAAATCTGAACTTGTACTAGTGTTCTTCAAAGGCATGACAAAGAACCACCACAATATAATGCCACATGCATGTGAGGTTTCATTTATACAATTTATTTATTGTATAGTATTATATATTGACCTCGCGAAGATCATAACTCGATGTTTAATTGGGAATTGAGGTATGCCGTCCAAAACACGTCTCATTCGTTCTTTGGGCCCTATGGGCCATGCTTGCCAGGCTCATGAAAAACAACGGGCCTTGTCATGCCAATCCAACTTAATACTTTTAGGTGGCCCTAAAGGCACTCTAGGCTGGTTTGTGTCATATCAGCCCAGGCATAGTGTCGGTGTACTGGGAACCAGGGTCCCCATTTCCCCGCCCAACAAATACGGCCCGGTAAGGCTGTAGGCCTAAAGCAGCCGCCGCGGCCCAGCCAGGGCGCGGCCAACCAATGGGAGGACAGGGAAGTACACGTGCCCCCTCTGCGGAAGCGCAGAAGTCGGGCCCGCAGAAAATCCGCCCCGCGGCAAAGGACGGTAGCAATGGTGGGCCATACAATCCGCGTCGCTTCCCGGGGGTAGACGGGGGGAGGACGCGTGGCGCCCCCGGCTCGGGAGAGCGGGAAGCGAGCCCGGGGGTAGACTCGGTGACGACGCGTGGCGCTGGTGGCCAGGGTTGGCACGCGTCCGCACCCCGCGGATAAGACACCCGAGATCCCGCGCGGGGAGGGCCCCGCTCGGCCCGCGCCCGCGAGCCTTTCCCGCGGAAGGCCCCACGACGCAGTGGGGGACGCGCGCGCGTGCCCAACCGGGCAGGCGGGCGTCAATGCGAGGGACGGGGCGCGCGGGCTACGACAGTTGACGCGACCGCGCCTGTCGTAGCCCTGCAGGCTCGCGTCCTAGCTGACAGAGGCGCGTGCGGTGGCGTGCGGCGCGCTGGACAAAGGAGAAGGAAGGCTTCAGACCGATGGGCGAGGCCAGTGACCGGTCTCAGCGGGGCGTCCGCGGATTCCCCAGGCGGTGCACAACATTAACCGGACGAGACGTAGCGTGAAAGGTGAGCAGAAGCGATTGTGCGTCCGGGATCTCGGTAGGATCCCGGTCTTTAAGTCCACGCTCCCTTGTAATGGCCCATGAACGGGTCCGGCCTCCCGTTGGGCTATAAAAGGGGGGGTGCCTTGTGCATGAAGAAGACAACCAACACTTGAGCAATACCAGACAAGCAGGATGTAGAGTTTTACACCTCCGGGTGGCCCGAACCTGGGTAAATTCCTTGTGTCTCCTTTTCATCTTCATCAACTCTTTCACAGCCCGCGATCAAGAACACAAGAACCGTTCGCTCCCCTCCGAATCTCCAGGGAGGCCATGACAGGCCCCCATTTGCCGCTCATACCACGACACATAGCATTATTATATTACTTAAATATACAACTAAACATGCTATAAGGTTTAATAATAATTTTATGCTTAAAATTGACATATATGATAGTGAATACATAATTAATGAAAGACAAGAGAAATAGTAAATATTAAAGAAACAAATGATATTATGCATTTAGGTTATCATCATGATGACCGCCCATTGTGTAGTAGAGGTCTGACCCGGAACTGCTTGTCTTCGTGTTGGGCCGTGCTTAGGTCATGTTGTGCCTACTGGGTTGTAGGCTGGCCCAGAAAGCACGACCCAAGTCACCGGTAAACTCAGAAGGTCTCATTAGTTAAAAGGCACATCTTTTTTCTTTCCTGTTGTTGTTGTTGCTGCTGCTGCTGCTGCTGTTGTTGCTGCACTTGACGTCATTGTCCACGGAAATGGCATCCGTGTGTACTCGCTACAGCTAAGGCCAACTTGCTTATATCTCCACCATTCGGCACCTCCTCTTCGACGAGGGCAGACAACATAGCTACATTGTTGTGGACGGTGATATCCACAATGTTGCGGATGACAACATGAAGATAAGTTCATCATCACGGGTGATGGCATGTTGGTTCTATGATCAAAACTGGGAATTAGTCAGCTACAATATTTAGTCACTCTGTTCAGAAATATAGTGTACATCTAGTTTTGTCCTAACTTAAATTTTTAGAACTTTGACTAATAATATCTAAATATATATATTATTTCAAAGTAAGATAATTATATATTATGAAGTTTATTTCACGATGAATCTAGTAAAAGCATTTTTATGTTGTCAATCTTTACGGTTTTCTATATATTATTGGTCAAAGTTCAAAAAATTGACTTAGGACAAAACTAGATCTATACTATATTTCTGGATGGATGGAGTATTTAATAATTTCTTGAAATTCAACCTTGAGATATCTAGCTTTGATACCAATTGAGCTAATATGCATCAATCAACTCAATCACCAGATCAAGCTACAAGGAAATATGGATTCATTTGTACTTTTCAGCAGTAATAGTAGGCAGGATCTCGTTGGCATCTCAAAAATTCTACCGCCATTTATTGGCATCCCATGGTAAACGTTAAAGGACACTAAGCATTGGAAGAGGTCCGGGCCGCACTATACATACGGCAGCTGTTGGGGCAGCGCGGCCGCCTTTAACCGTCGCCGCGGCGAAAGGTCGGACCTGCACAGCGGGCACGTCGCGTGCAAGTGGAGCCACAAGTCGATGCACCCGACGTGGAACTGGTGCCGGCACTCGGGCAGGCTCCGGACCATCTCGCCGCCGCGCACGTCCTCAAGGCACACGGAGCACGTCACGCCGCCCGCCGGGGCGTCGTCGACGCGGCGGCGCTCGTACGGGGACGCCGGCAGCGCGTCGTCGATGTCCGCGTCCGTGAGTCCATCACCCACCACGCTTGCTGGCGACGCTGCGAGAACATACGTGCTCGCGCGCCTCTTGGGCAGGAGGCACCAGATGGCGCCGACGAGCAGAGCGGCCATGGCGGCGAAGGCGCACGCCTCCCAGATGACGACGGACGCGGCGAGCACGCAGAACGTGGCTATCGCCACGCAGGCGTCAGCGGCGGGGTCGCCGAATACTCCATAGCCGTGACGGTCACGGTCGCCGACTCCGGCGCCGGAGATCGTCGAGAGCCTCGTGAACAACTTCAACATGGTGATACCCGTAAAGCAGTGTACACTGTACTATGGTGGATTGGTGGTTGCCAACGTGTTAGCGAGCGGCAATAAGTAGCCCGTGTTCTTCCTTGGATGAGCGCGTCGAACGGCCGTGGTTTAGTGTCTCGGTTTACATTTTAGATGTGTGACCGTGTTTTAGATTACGGTGACGAAATGTTAGTAACCGTGTATTGCTTGAGATGTTTATCACCGCGGCATCTGAACGCCGGCTGCCGCACGTCGCAGCTCACGTGTTTCTGGTACATGTGCCCTTGATGTGCAGAATTAGCACAAGGAAATGATAGCAACAGGGCTGATAGTGAAATTTATCTTTGGTTACAACGGTGACAGAGATCGGTTCTGTTAATTGGGCAATACGTGGAACATATCGGACGTCACCAGACTGCACCTATAGTAACTGCAAATGCCAAATGGTGATCCTGAGGACAAGAAACAATCAAAAGCATCCTCATAAAGAGAAAACTATTGGAATAACTTTATAATAGTTTTGTCAAGTTATCAAAACTTTTGTGAAATTACAGTATCATACTTATAGGTTGTGATGGATGAGTTAAAACTAGACTGTCATGGCGCGCTACGCCGCGCCAGGGAAAAAAAAAAGCATCTACCAACAGGTTCATTTTTAAAACATAAATACATAGAAGATAGTGTACTTTTGTGTAAAATTTCCAATTCGTCTTCATCCAAAGGGATTTTTATTATGAATGCAAATATAGACAACATGAAGGACGTTTGTGCATAAATGGAAACATGGGGACGTGGACGCATCTGCTCCTCGTTCTCTCCTGCCCTCATCCTCGTTCTGTCCGCCATTTTCAACCAGAAAAGAGCTCGTGTTCTGCGGCGTTCATTTTCTGGCAGAACTCTCTCTCTCTCTCTCTCTCTCCCATCGAGTGGCGAATTGCTAGTCTGCCAGAGGCGGGCCAGCCGGCGATGCCGCTGTGGCGCAGGGCACCGGCGAGCAGGAAGGAGCAGGATGCACGCGCAGTGCGACGCGGCGGCCCCCAAGCGCATTTGTGCAGCAGCGTGGGGCTCGGCGATGAGGAGGCGGCAGCACGAGCATTGGGCTTGATGGCGCGGCGGAGCACAGGGGCGTGCTCACAGCAGCAGCAGAGCGGCTTGATCTCCAAGGTCATTTTCTGTGAGATCGAGTTGCTGAATCGGTTTCAAAAATTGCAAATCGAAAGGAAATTGTTGCATCGATTTTGTAGCTATCATTTTCTTTAATAATTCGAATCCTTTCTTTGTATCCTTTTGGGCTCAAAATTCGCGGCATGTGTCTCTTGTTCCGGATCTTTTTTTTCGGTTTGAATACGTCCCGATCTGGTTCTATGTTGTCTACATCTTCCTTTTTCTCGTCGGTCTTAGAGGTCAGTGAGCAAGGCACGGCCCATACGGTCGCACCAAAACCATGCCCGGCCACCAGTTGTTGATCTCTGTCCGGCATGGCAGCCCATGGCTCGAGTCGCTCGACGGCGGCCCACGGCCCGGCAGCGGCCACCGACGTACGGATGCGGCGTGGCGGCCGGGGGAGACGGCCACGCCGGTCCGGAGGGGACGCGGCCTCACCGTCGACGAACCCGTCGGCTGAATCGCTATGGGGGGCGGAGGGCTACGCCGCATCAGAACTTTACTAGGCAGTCTGGCGCGCTACGCCGCGCCCAGGAAAAAAAAAGATCATCTACCAACAGGTTTATTAGTTTGAAACGTAAATACACAGATGGCTGTGCGCTCTTTTGTAAAATTATCAAAGGATTCGTTTTCACCCAGAAGAAATTTTGTTTTGAATGCAAATATAGAGAAGGTTGAGGAAGTTTTGTAAAAATAGCAACATGGAGACGTGGAGGCACCTGCTCCTCATTTTGCTGCCTTCTTCCTCGTCGAGCTGGACACTGGTGCGGCGATATTTTTTTCGGCAGAACTCTCTCCCCTCTCGTGTAAAAAAAAAGAACTCTCTCTCTCTCTCTCTCTCTCTCTCTCTCTCTCTCTCTCTCATCGAGTGGCAGAGGCAGGTCAGCCAGCGGCGCCGCCATGGTGCAGGGCACCGGCGAGGAGGAAGGAGCAGCGGGTGTGCAGTGCGACGCGGTGACCCCCAAGAGCGTTCGTACAGCGGCGTGTTCATGCAGCAGCGCGAAGCTTGGGGTGAGGAGGCGGCAGCTCGAGCAGCGAGCTCGACGGCATGGTGAAGCAGAACGGCGCAAGCGCAACGACGGGACAGCAGCCCGAGGTTAGAAGTCATTTTATTTCAAATTGATTTCTTCCTCCCTCCCATGGCGGACAAACCGGGTGTCTTCAAAATGGTGGCCGGGCACGGGCTCGTCTCCGGCACATGGTGAAGACCCAAAATGGACACCGACGTACGGAACCGACGTGCCGGCCGCGGAGGGTGGCCACGCCGACGTCGGGGCGACGCGGCCTCACTGTCGCCGAGCACGTCGGCCGAATTGCCGAGAGGGGCGGAAGTCTTACCAGCATCAGAACTTTACTACTATAAGAAAGTTAAATGTTGCTTCCTACAACTTTGTATTCCACAACGGTTCTTTTTGTTGTCAATGTTCATCAATGCCTGAAAAAATTTGAATGTTGAACGACAATCAAAACACAGATATAAACTTGAACTTCATTTTTATTCTTTATTTTTCTGCAAAAGTGTTTTGTGGGCGCACGATTCACACGGGAGATGATCTACTCTGATCGGTGTAGTCCAATTGATCGTGTACTTATTCTATTAAAGAAGACACCAAACTTAACTTGTAAGAAAGCAAGCATTGAAAGCAAGCAATATAAAGTAGAACTATTAAAAAGACAAAAGGATTGTACAATTAATATGTCACCATAATTTTCTAGAATGTAGAACAAAAACGAGAGGAACAAATTGAAATTCTAGGATAATACCCTGAAATGTTAAAATTATGCCCTTAAATGGCAATTGGCATTTCTTCCTTTTTAAAATTTCATCTCAGAATGTCTTTACTTTTCTTATAGAGAGACGAAATTTCAATTGAATAAACAAAAATAAGTTTCAAGGTAATTTGCTTTTGAGAAAAATTATTGCTAAAAACATGAAATCCGTATTTTCTCGTTTCATCAACTAAGGCTGTAAGGCACTATTTTCTATCTTAATTCCTGAAAAGAAAAGGTCATATTAAAATTTTATTTGATAATAAAAAAACAGTTGTTGAATCAACAAACCAATTAGAGGCAACCAACAAGCATGTGTTGTGCACCGGCGATTACTCCATGCTGCGAGTCGTGCCGCTTTTAGAGGCATCATGCTAGTGTGGTGGAGATGTTGCTAGACGGCCGCCTCTGCTGAGTTTGTAACTGTAAAGGCGTCGTTCCACTGCGACGTTCTAAGCTTCCCTTCCAGAACTCGATGCTTTCTATACAATCCATGCACAGAAATATTACACTTTAGCTATCTATAATGTCCAGTAGGCTATAATATCCTGGCACAAATTGATTACCTAGCAAACAAAGAAATCGAGATGTGCCACCCGCCTTACCTTCAGAACCATACGAAAAAATTGACACGCCGTAATAGGAAAAATAGATCAAGCCATAGCAACTCACTCGAGATTCTATTTATGCTTTGGCGGAGGTCAATGTGCGAGCTATGGGGCTCCAATACGCTGATGTGGCACCCATAGGCACCATGTAGGGTTGCGATGCCGACTCCGGGGTGGGTGGGTGGGGGTGGGGGGGAGGAGGGCTTGGCGGAGCCGCCATGTTGAGCAAATGGAGGAAAGTTGAGGAGATGCAGTGAGGCTCATCGCGGCTGAGCACTCCGTGCCCCGGCTAGCCCAAACCAGGAGCCTCTGCTCCCTCTATGAGAAGCAGTGTTTATCTTGGGGAATTTGATAGGAGGAAAGATAAGAAATGGGGTGGGAGGGCCCGATTGCAAAAATGTGGTTTCAAGTTTGGTGAAGGATCTAGACACAAATGAGGCATGGAGCATATCAGATGGACATTATTCGTCAGAAAAACTATCAAGCAGTGTAGGTTTTGAGGATGACGTGGATGGACTTTTTGGTAAAGAAACTGCACCATTTTAGATTATTAAAGATGAGAGTCAGGAATAATTTACATTTAACAGATTTCTTTTTCATAATTCAGACTCAAGATATAGGTCCATATTGAGATACTATGCACTGGCCAATTCACCCACTGGGTAAGGTGTAAGTTGACGAGGAAGACAACCATTTACTGCAATGGGTAGGCCTCACTTCAGGTTCATGAACTTGTGGGGTTGACGATGACGAGTAATGGATAGGTCTTGGAACGTCAAAATTTCTACTGCCACTTATTTTCATGCCACGGTAAGCGTTAAAAGAAGCTGGCTATGCTGGTCCGGCCGCTCTACACTAGCGGCAGTTGTGGGGGCAGCCGGGCAGCCGTTCCCCGTCGCCGCGGCGAGAGGTCAGACCTGCACAGCGGGCAAGTCGCGTGCAAGTGCAGCCAGACGTCGATGCACCTGACGTGGAACAGGTGCCGGCACTCTGGCAGGCTCCGCACCATCTCGCCGCCGCGCACGTCCTCCAGACACACCGAGCACGTTACGACGCGGCGGCGCTCGTGCGGGGACGCCGGCAGCGCGTCGTCGATGTCCGCGTCCGTGAGTCCATCACCCACCACGCTTGCTGGCGCCGCTGCGAGAACATACGTGCTCGCGCGTCTCTTGGGCAGGAGGCACCAGATGGCGCCGACGAGCAGAGCGGCCATGGCGGCGAAGGCGCACGCCTCCCAGATGACGACGGACGCGGCGAGCACGAAGAACATGACTATCGTCACGCAGCCGTCCATGGCCGGGCCGCCAAAGACTCCGTAGCCATCACCGTCGTCGTCGCTGCCAGCGCCGGAGATGGATGAGAGCCTCATGAAAAACTTCATGGCGGTACCCCCCTGTAGAGTGTTGTACCACGGTGGATTTGTGGTTGCCAATGTGTTCGCGCGCGGCAATAAGTAGTCCGTGTTCTCCAGCTTCAACGAGCGCGTCCAACGGCCGCGGTTTAGTGTCTCGGTTTACATATTTAGATGTGTAACCGTGTTTTGGATTACGGTGACGAAATGTTAGTAACCGTGTGTTCATTGAGATGTCTATCACCGTGTGGCATCTGAACGCCGGCTGCAGCACGTCACAGCTCACGTGTTTCTGGAACATATGCACTTTTGATTTGCAGAATTAGCACGAGGAGAATGATAGGTACAGGGCTGACAGTGAAATTTATCTTTTTTACAACGACAGTGACAGAAGCCCTTCTGTTAATTGGACAATGCGTGGAACATATCGTACGTCACCAAACTGAAGTTTATTTCTGCACCTGAAAAAGACAAATGGAGATCCTTAGGAACACAAGATTATCAGAAGCCACCTCGCAAAAATAAAAAAGAGCATGAACTACGCGCAACCGAGAGCAAGAAAGAAGAGGCCCGAGGTCAGTATTAAGCTACACGGGAAAAGCTTCAGGTCCGACTCGAATGACCGACTTTGTACCGACCAAACGGCACCGCTGACGGTCGACCGTGAAATGAACTGCACCAACCATTGCAGCGTGTGATTCTGTGGAGGCCGTGACGCTAGTTCTGTTGGGTCGGTACAAAGTCGGTCATTCCGGTCGGCTCAGTAACAGGACTTTAAGCTACACTTACGAGTTGCACCGAAAAACTTAAGCTGACCTGAATGAGAGGACAATTCACTTATGGTTAAACATAAATGAATTGAGCTTAACAGCAAAAAGCTTAACCCTCACATGAATCTACTATGCAAGCTATTCACTTATGGCCCAACACTCCCTCTCACGTGGATGCGTCCTCATCCCTCAGATTTGGGAATAGGAGTGTCATGGCGGAAATGCAGCCACCAGGACTTGAACCTAATACCTCTGTGTGATGTGAAGTACTAGCATGTATTTACCTTTTTTTTTGGGATTACTAGCATGTATTTACTTGTATACAATTCATCATGTGTTTATTCCATCTTTGTGTTTTGATTAAGACATGACATGATTAATCTCAGTTTGCCTAGTCTTTCGTCGAAAGGGAGTCAGGTTTGTGCGTATTTCTTCGACAAAAAATTTATTTGCATCATCATATGAATTAGATAATTAATATGAAATTGACTTATCTTGATGGGCCAGTATATCCATGTCGTAAGACTGACTCCAACAAGGAGACCTAAATTTTAGATGCAAATCAACCATTGCCTTATGTCTACAGTAGTTTGCAATTCGTTCGTATCTCCTTATCTCCAACAGAACTCGCATCCTCGCGTGGCATCAGCCTCACCTCCAACCGGCTCCGCCTCACCCCAGCCTCGCGCCGCCGCGCGCCCGTCGTGTGCACACGCTGCCACGCTGGACGCGTCCTCCTCCTCCTCCTCCTTCTCCGCAGGTGCTCGCCGCTCGGGCACGAGCGCAGAGTCGGCGCTCCGCTGCAAGCACGGAGTCGACCGCGCCTCGCGCTCCTCGCGCCGTCGATTCAGGTGACAACCAGCTCGAGGCCGCCACCACCGGGTCGAGTTGCCATCAAGCTCGCCCCAACGAATAAGCACAACGAAATCCAAACAAATTCGCACGAGAAACCGAGCAGAGCCATGCCAATTTCAACATCGTGCACTGGCCAATGCAGCAACACGACTTCAGGCACACCATCCCCGCCGACCCCGGCCACCACATTGCCTCCGCCCCGCGCCTCCTCTTGGCCTTCCCCTGCTCCTCTGCCACGGCCACGGCAGCGCTTTCCTGCTTCGCATCTACCACGTCACCATCGCTATCGGCAGCTCGACGCAGCGGTCCTCTTCCCTCGCGGTCAACGAGGACCAGGCCGCGCCGCCGCCCTGCCTCCCAGAGACGCGCCGTCGTCCCGCCCGCATCCTCCGCTGGCGCTGCTCCTCGTCCTCCTACTTGAGCTTCCACAGCGTGGCTTGGTCGGCCTTGGTCTCAGCGCGGTCCTCCGAGACGGCGCAGGAATGGAATGGCCGCTGCTCCGAGGAATGGCGAGGTGGAGCGGGAGAGCACCTTCCATCCTCCTCCCCGCGGGTGGAGGTGCCAGAGCGCGGCGCGGAGCGGGGTGCCGCGCGGCCAGGGCGCGGCGGGGCGTAGGGGGCCGTGGCGCGGGACGGCCTTGGTGGCGAGGCGGTCGAGCTCCACGTAGAGCGTGGCGGCGGCGGCGAGGCGGTCGAGTCTACGCGCGCCATGATGCCTCCACTGTAGGCCGCCATCAAATTGCGCACGCCAAGGTCCAGTCCAGCCGGAGGCCGCCATCGCGCCGCGCTCGCCTCTACCGGCGCTCCTCTGCCGCGCCCGCCTCCGCCGGACCTCCTTCACTGCGCCGTGTTCCCCTCCGCTTTTCCCGCTTCGACGGTCGTCCCGCGTGCCGCTGCCTCTCGAGGAGAGAGAGTCCGCATTTTTAGCTCGTCTCTCTCCTTACAGGCAGTTTGCCTGCTTACTTTGCGCAGTCTGTTGGAGACACTTGCGTCGTGTACAGTATCGCTTGGGGAGGCATATTTGGGGTTGCATACCCTCTGTTGGAGTCAGCCTAACTGGGCCAAAGGATATATGGAATTTTTTTTTAGGATGAAATATACATGAATATTGATTCAGATAAAGCCCATTATTAGTTCGTCTCCATGCATGACTGGCCCAATCGTGTTTCCAAGTTATTGTATATTTTTAGGTTTTATTACTGTCCCTCATCGATCTATATACTGTATTATTGAAAGAGGCCGCACTCCGATTTCAGGACAATGAAGTCGATGCTGTTTTGGATCGCCCGTGAAGCCTCGGCCGCGCGAGACGCCGCTCGCTTCGCGGCAGCCGCCGCATCTCGTGCTGCGTGCTTAGCGGCGAACTCCGCATCCAGTCCCGAAGCGGCGGCCGCGGCATCTCGTGCAGCGCGCTTAGCGTCCGGTGCCGCTCGCTCGGCGGCGGCGGTCGCATCTCGCGCCGCCCGCTCAGCTGGCTCATGCGTCACATGTTCCCCGAGGAGCAGAGCAACTCGCTCCTCGAACTACAGTGACGAGTGACGACGACTCTTCCGGCAGCGACTCTGAAGACTTACCTTCAGCGACTCTGAAGGCTGTCCCAGCAGGGACCCCTTGTATTATAAGCCTATGCGAGGTCCGCTTGTGACAGATCAGGACATTGCGAGTGATGAAGCCGTATGGGCGTTGTACGAGAAGTGGTGCAAGGCTTTTGACAACGAGCGTGACCATGAGGAAATGACTCGCAGGTTCTCCGGGTTCAAGAGAATCGCAAAATTTGTTCATGGAGGGCGATTAGGTGAACGGGCTGATGAATGGTAGATTTGAACCGAAAGCTAACACGCCCCAGCGTGCGATAGAAATGTGGGAAAAAGACTGAAGTGGGGAAGTGATAGCTCGAGTTGAGTTGCCAAAACGTTTATGCTACTGTAATAAATTATGTTGTGCTGTTCCATTTGTACTAAATTATATATGCTTATGGAACAATATGTGTACTAAGTTATATTCTGGTGCAATGTGTACTTAGTTATGCTTCTGCAACTTCATTTTACCTAAGGCTTCGTTTGGATGTTGGCATTGAGGGTGCAGAATTGCATTGGACCTCCAATACCAAAGCTGAGCAGAACTGGAATTGGCCTGCAATGCCAATGGTGTTGTTTGAATGTGCATGTAATTGGTAGCTAGACTTCAAGGGTAGCAACCAATTCCAATTCCTGTTTGGATGTACAAATGCTGCATTGTAACGTTTGAACAATATACACTCTGTACATGTATGAAAATATATTCTAGACAGGTATGCATATATTTGAATCGATATATATTATTTTAAAGTCAAAAAAGGATGATAATATTGTCAAAAAAGATTATAAGAGCAGCAATATTCTGAAAAATTCGAAATAATAACAGCAACAATTTGAAAAATATTGATGACATCCCAATAGCATAAATGTTGATCACAAGAGCCATCAAAGAGACAATAACATGACATAAAATAGGTTCCATGTCTCTTACAAGTAGCAACAACTTGTCCAGCACTAGGAGATAAAGTACACATCACAAATTTGGGTCCATAACAACAAGACATCTAATTAAAAGTCATAATTCAGAGCTACATGAACCATCTAATAAAGCATTACAAGCTCATTCAAGAGACATTCTTCTCATTCCAACATCAGCAGCCATTCCTTTCTCAACTCCATAGGGAGTTCCATCAACGCTTGGAATAAGCGTTCACTGAGGATTAGCTTTCCATAAGAGCGCAGCTTGTCACTTCTTGCCAAATTAGGTATCATATCAAGGGCAGCAAGTATCTCAGCGGGTGGAGTCACCTGGGGCAGTTGTAAAGGCTCGCTTGTCTTCATAGCATCATGAAATGAGATCTTCATGTCTCCAAGCATGCACAGAATTGCTTCACCAGTACGTTGCCTTTTTTGAGGCAAATCAGGAGATTGTTCATTACCTTCTACCGCCGGCTCTTCAGCAATCTCAGCTCCAGTCATGGCACCTTCACCAGTAGCATGATCTTTTGAGTAGATGGTTGATATTGCATCCCAATTTCTCACCACCTTGGTCTTGTAACAAGCTGCTCCCTTGTTAGCCTGCATACATGCACACACAAGATTATAGTAGCTGCAGTTTTATTTTACAAAAGGAAATCAGGAAACACTATTGCTGCCAAGTAATGTAAGTACCTCAACATATTTAGTCCAAACCTCTTCACTATCAATCTGCAGCTTATTATTATCCCAATCCCAACCAAAACCACTCTGAGAAAGTATCTTGCTAATGACCTCATAATGCTTGTCAAAAATCTTACACCTTGATGATATATTGTCCTTTGTGATTATCACAGAACACTTCTCAAAAATATGCTTTATAGCTGCATTATAGACATGGGGCTTCCAGCCATTTTGAGCATGATCACCATTGTTGTGATGCTCAACTAGGACAGCCAATAGTGCACTGTCCATTTCAGCCGTCCATGTGAGGTATACCCTGCTACCTCGTTTTGCTTTGCTTTCAGCCATCAGCTAGCTACCAAAAAAAAGTACAGCATCAGCTAAAATACCACAAAATAGGTACACAGCTACCATCGGCACAAAATCAAGGCTAGCTAGCTTTATCACAAAAGAGACACCATCAGCTAGCTACCACAAAATAGGTACATCACACATCCTAATCTATATCTAGTTCGGCATGCCGAACTAGATACTTAGCAAACATGCCGAACTAGATACTTAGCAAACATGCCGAACTAGATACTTAGCAAACAGGTCTCCAAAGTTGTTCCATTCAATAGTGACTTGAACAGTTCTAATTAAGTTAGGCTCATCTAAAGGCTCGTTCGGCATGTCTGCTATTTCAGAATCAACTTCAGTCAACAATAAATCATCCATGTGGTGTTGCCTATCCCTTGCAAAGTTGTGTAAGACACAACAAGCATTGATAATTTGTATCTGCAATAATAGTAGTTCATAGTCAGCCATTGCCACCACAAAAAAGAGTTCACTAATTCAGCACCATAAGGACATTTATACCTGGTCCTTTATGCCAAAGAAACTTTCTTCACGTAGGATAGCCCATTTTTTCTTCCACAAACCAAAAGTTCTCTCTACTACGTTTCTAGCACGAGAATGACATAAATTATACAATTCTTTGGGAGTTTTGGGCTGTTGTTGACTTAAAACCCACTCTTTCAAATGATAACGAGTGGATCTGAAAGGAGTAAGAAATCCAGGTCCATTGGTGTAACCAGCATCACCTAAATAAAAGTGACCTGATGTTAAGAAATTTAGTTAGGTATCAAGCAAATATAAGAAACTAACTAAATGCCAAGTGAAAGAGCAATTACCTTCAATTGTCCGACCAGCCTGTGCTACCCTGCAAAAAGGAACAGAAATATTCAGTTTGTGCCTCACAGAAACTTCAATCCGGCAGCCTGCTTCAATCATCCACAACACAATTTTTCAGAAATCATGAGCAGCTACCTTCAACCCGCCAACCTCCTTTCCTCCCCTGTAAACAGCAACAAATAAATCAAATTTCCTCATCATGTTGACTGACCTAGGGTTTAGAAGGGGGAGGGGATGAGGAAGAGCACGGATCTAAAAATTTCAAGGGCACAGGATGAGGGAGAGGCCTCCACGGGTTGCTGGCAGAGCTGGGCGAGGTCGTCCATGGCGGATTGAGCAGGGATTGAGAAGGGAAAGGATGGGGGCGAGTTTGATTTGCTTGCTGGCTGGGAGAGGGACAGAGGGAGGGAGGGATGGCCGGAGGGAGGAAGGGATGCGGGCACGAGACTCACCTGCGCCGCCGTCGAGTCTCCGGAGAGCGTCGCCACCTCCCGTTCCTCTCTGCAGGCGTGCGAGGGAGTGGAGCAGCAGGCGGGCGGAGTTCTTTTCTGGATGCGGGGAAGGGAAAAGTGAGTGCGGGGGCGAGGGCGGGGTGATTTCGGCTGAATACAGAGGGCGGGAGCTCTGAATTGAACGCAGTGGCGCGGGAGGGCGGTGAAAAACGATTCGGCATTCGATCCCGCTTCCGCGAGACAATTCCGTAGACATCCAAACAATGGCATTGAAGGCTGCCCAATGCCAATTCCGAATTCTGGGCCTCAATGCCAACATCCAAACGCAGTGTAAGGGATCCAAAGAAAAACAAGTCATCTATTTTTTTTTCTCAACAAAACTATTGATGAGTGGTTTCAGTTTAAATTTACAAGTGACAATTTGAACGGAAAAAAATGTTGTGCCCTCCATAGAAGCAGATCTTTCTGGGTCTCAAAGTCATACATATTGTAAGACGAGCCTGAGGTATTTATACTAAAAAGGAGTTTTGCCATAATTACCGTTGCTTCAGCAAATGTATGCCAGAAGCTGAACGTACGTAGGTGGTTTCAACGGAAAAACAAAACTATACCCATCTGCTTTGGACGTTTGATACCGTGCACGACCACTTCAATAGATTGCTCGTTTCCTTTGGACGTTGAAATGCTCCTCACTATAAACTACAGTAGGATAAAAGGAAGAAACAAGTGCTGACTCTCACGATGATTTCTTCGGTTATTCTGTAACAGGTCAATCTCAAGAACTAACCAGAAAGGACTGACTGGCCATTTCATGCTCAGGTCATCATAATCCTAGAGCTCGCCTCTCTGATGCACTCTCCAAATATTTTAGCATCCCTATTTGATCAGAAGCGGATAACTGAACTCATGAATGTTTAAGGCTCAAATACTTTTAGCAACGTTACCGAAACTTGATCATAAGAGTTCGTTCACGCACCTGATGATCGAGAAAATTCCTTTGATCCAAACAGGTCGAAAAGGTAAAATACGAGACAAAACATATATGTAACTATAGCTAATATATTTACATACTAGCATGCAGCATATCCTAATTAATATGGTATACATACAACCCTATATTTCAGGTTCAACGTACTGACACGGACGACGGTTGCGTTATACCGGAAGCGCCTGCTCCTTCGAAGACGCCGCTTTGGTAGGCTCCACCGTGGCCCTACACAGAGGACACGTGGAGTGCGAGCGGAGCCACATGTCGATGCAGCAGACGTGGAACAGGTGCATGCACGCCGGCAGCCGCCTGACCACCTCGCCTTCCTGCACCAGGCTCAGGCACACCGCGCACTGCGCCCATCCCCCGCGGCTGCTGCCGTCGCCGCCGGCGCCGCCGCTTCCGGCCGCCAAGCCCCTGTGGTACACGAGCGACGGCAGCGCGGCCACGGCGGAGGGGCTCAGCCCGGCGCCGTCGACCGTGGCCGCGCCGTCGTGCAGGAAGAACGGCCGGGCCGCGACGTACACGACGGTGCCCCCGGCGCCGCGGCGGCGGCGGCGGCAGCAGAGGCACTCGCAGAGCACGATGATGAGGATGGAGACGGAGGTGGCGCAGAAGCCGATGCCGAGGAGGATGAGCGTGTCGTGCGTGCTGTACCCGCCCTTGTCCGTCGAGTACGGCAGCGAGTTTGTGCTCGACGACAGCGACATGGCTCTTCGATCTATTAGGCCGTAGCTGCTGGATTGTTGCACGATCTGTGTGTGTGTGTGTGTGTGTGTGTGTGTGTGTGTAGACAGTGCAGGCAGCAAAATTTTGTTTGCGAGCTGTATGAGCCTATGAGTGTGCCGGCGTCTCTGATTCTTGGAGCCCTCTGCTTGGCAGCTTATTATCAGGCCATATATAAGCCCTGCAAGTTGTTCCAGCGAATTTTAAACTTTTGTGCAAGTTGTGCCCAACGAATTTTAAATTTTGTCGTTGAAAGACATGGATATGGGTTAAAAGTACTAGTGTCAGATTAATTAGTTAGGAAAATTCGTAAGGAGTTTGTTTAGATGAGCATATATACCTTGCGGCGCAGCTTGGAGTTTTGCCCATGGTATTTGGGTTGACTTCAGAGTTTCTAACCCACCGGAATGTAGCATTTGGTTATATCAATATAACGCATATTAATTATCTTCTTTCTGACGAGGCAAAGAATTGATCTATTGGCAACCAGACATGTCGCATTACGTATGCGTTACTCTGATCTACCTTAGAGAGAAACCACGAAATATTGTACAAGGCGCTTGGGTTAATTACACAGTATATAAATTGCAACGCATATAGTGACATCTCACAAATCGGCGCTGATTGAATCATTAGAAAAGTTTCCCGCGAGTGCACAACGGAAAGGTCAACAAATCAACTTTCCCTTGCTTGTACATGTAAGAGCGTCTTCAATGGTTGCCTCTTAGCTAACTTTTATAATTGTTTATTGAAGAAAAGGAAGAGAGAGAAGGCTGCTAGCTCTTCCTTAAGAGGCAGTCTTTAGCATTTACTGGGCTATTGACATGCGGAACCGGCCATTCACTTAGAGTTGACATGAGCTCTTACATTGACTCTTAAATGATGTGGAGAGATAGTGTTGCCTCTACCTTTGGAGACGCTCTAACATGTTTTGTCCGTGTGCACGCCCGTATGTGCGTCATCCATGGCCATGGATAACTCAGGCATCAACTGGAATTTAGTAGTATATGCGTATGGATCATGGATGTAACTATGTAGGCAAAATCTTTCTGGATCTAAAATCATGTCATACACTTCGTTGTTTAATCTGAGGCAGCTGTTCAACGGCTCTTTGTCCTGCAGGACAGTCGCCTGGTTAATTGGTGGTTGACGCTGCATCTTGCTAGGCTTCTCAACCAATGACGTAGATCAATTTGCATATGTCATTTAGTGAGCATGAACAACTCCCATCACCATCTATTCAAGGCTTTTTCAAGATAATAAACTAATTTGTGGCAGTAAGTAAAACTCATTTCACTATCGGAACGGGCCTTGTTTGCTCCAACTGGGCTAAGTTTCTTTACGAAGGGAAAGTGGTTGGGCTTAATTTGTCCGTTGTCTTGATTAGCTGTTAACCACAGCCCATGATACCAACGGGGGAGAACCCAGTCAAAGTGTATGTAACAATGATAATGACATTGACACAGAGCAAGATGAACAATATCAAAGGGTTTATTGCTAAACAAGCGAAAGTTTTTAGTCATTGTACTATACAATACCTTACAAGAATCTTACTTTTTCCCTACAGTTTTCAGCCTCTTAGTCTTTTTCTTATGAGTGGCCGACGGTGTTCTTACACAAAATGGTGTCTTTCCCCACAATTTTAATAATTTACCTACAAAAACAACCCCACAAACTGATTAGCCACAATTATTTTTATGCTTAACCGAATATACTAGACATTGTCGGCCATTTGCTAAAAATTGTAGGGAAATGTTGCAACTCGTGTAGTGTTATGATCATCTCAGGAACTTCTCTCGTTCGATTGAAAACATAATTCAGGTATTTAAGGCATAGAAAAAGGTTGGAGTATCCATACTTTCCCTAACATTGTGAATATCCATACTTTCTTGTTTGCCAAGGTGAGTCTCTCTCCCCCACATGTTAATGACACATAGTGGCACATAAAGGATTGCAAAATATTTAGTGACAAACAAGGGAATTGTCCCTGTGTTGTAACTAGATGATTGAACAGGATATTTCTTGACGTGAAGAGCCACATAATTTTACATTTTTCAATTTGCAGTTGCTTTAAGATTCATGGTTCTGCTTGTTTTGAAAAGATCTCCCACTGTAACTATCTAGACATAAGTCAATAGTTGGCAGTTGGGGCATCATAACGGACGAGGTGCTTTCAACTTTCATGAACTTGGCTCTGTCCAGCTGTTTTAGTTGACCAGCAAGCTCGAGATTTTGCACACTGGCTACTCTGTCAGTCTCAAGCCCATAGAAGGTACTGAACCGAGACAACGAATATGTAACAGTGACACGAAGATATTTACAGGGGAGTGGTCCATTTAGTTCTCCACGAAAATGCGTTATCTTCCAATCCGCATGAAGTACCAAAATGCCATGTTTACATGACATAAATGAACATATAAGACAGAGGCCAAAAGTGCAAAAAGATATCTCAAATGAACATCTAAGACAGAGGCCAAAAAAAAAAAAAAAAGAGGCATACATTACAAATCTATTTCGGCTACCATCAAATCAGGAAAGCGACACTACCTTTTTCTGGTAGATCATTATAAAATGCTAGCAGAGCTGACCAATGTTGCCACACATTTCATTATCCAAATAGACCCGTCCTATATTATACACTCCAATCTAATCCAAATCTTTTTATCAGAGTTTCTTGCAAGGTCCCCTGATCTAGACATGTTTGATTTTTTTCAATCTGCATCTTGCATACATGATTGCAGATTATAAAAATCACTGGAACAAGTGTGCAGTGGACAGGTGAGATGAGTTTCCAGATCATACGGCCAACAAATTGCTCGTAGTGTCAACCTAGCATGCAGTACAGTTACTGACTTCCTGAGATGTGCATGTCATGTCATGGCCGGGAACAAGTTGAGCGTGTCGATCTCCTGGAGTCCTGGTACGGCCGGCAGCTTGCATCGAGCTTAGACTTTCTCGGCTGGTGGCGCCTCGCCGACGTCGCGCCGGCAGAGCGGGCACGTCGCGTGCGAGCGCAACCACAGGTCGATGCAGTCGACATGGAACAGGTGCCCGCACGCCGGCAGCAGCCGTACCGTCTCACCGTCCCGCACCACGGCGATGCAGATCGAGCACTGGGCCCACCCGGCACCGTCGCCCCTCCGGTACGCGAGCTCCGGGAGCGCCGCGAGCGCAGACGGCGCCATCCCACCGCACCGCCTGGCGCCGTTGGCCACGGCCGCGGCGCCGCTCGCGCGCCCCGCGGCTGCGGTCGCGTAGCCGTCGGCGAAGGCGCGCCGGAAGCAGATGGCCACCGTGAGGACGATGACGGACGACGCGCAGGCGAGGCAGACGAGCACCACCGTGTCGCATACCCTGTAGCTGCCGGCGCCGGAGTCGCCGGACGCGTCCACCGCGGGCGAGACGGCGCCGCTGGGGCCGTAAAAGTAGGAGGACGACATGGCCCGACGGGCTGGGTTTGGTTGGTGAGGCGCCGCAGTCTGGCCACGGTAGCTACTGCTTTGAGGGTTTTATGTGGCCCTTTTTTCGCAGCACGGGTGCTTTTGTCCATCTTGCATCGCATTTTGCGGATAAAAGTAAACAAATTCCAGTAATTAATAGAAAATCAGATGTATATTATTAGATTATATTCATAAAAATATTTCTACATAATAACTCTACAATATCTTCCCCTTGTCAACCTATGAATTTTATTCAAAGAGTTCATTAGCCAAAATGTGGCGTGTTTGATTTGAAGCCACATCAGTGACTCAGAAAAAAAATGTGGCAAGATTTTCTCGGGCTAGTGCACTTTGTGCTTGTGAATTTTTTGAACACCTAATGTTAAGTCTAGCAAAAAAGTATGCCAAATGTTGGCACCCTTGGTATATGAAACAAACATGCACTAAACACATCAAATTGTGGCAACAACCAACAAATATAATTATCATGATTGTCTACCCAAGCTTAGTTGTGATAAGTTTAGTATGCAATATAAACAAGGCCGCACATAATTTGTAGTGAATATTTTAGCTCTTCCAATCCAGTATGTAGTGAATTAAGTAGCCTTGATGTGACTGGGGACGGTTGTATTTTTCATGGAGGAACCGTTGGGTTTGTCCCATTGAACTATTATGTGCAGCATGTACGTGCGGCCGACCAGGCGAGTGGGTTCCGTCCAAAATTCCAACATTTTCCAAGCAAACTTTCCACACTAGTCAGCATGAGTGTACGCACAATTAGGGGTGGGCAAAAAAACCGATACCCAAACACCGAAACCGAAAAAACCAGAATTTCGGTCTTCGGGTACTTGTTTGGGTCTAGATTTAGGTAACCGAATTTTATTGTTCAATTTCGGGTAGTACCCTTAGGTACCCGAACTACCCAAACTACCCAAATTAGTATGATGATGTAGGATTTAGCACATAGACTCAAACCATGGTCACATAACATCTTTTGTTACTCATTCATCATATTCATGTTTCTCCTATCGTATAATAGTAACTCATTATCAAGTTGATTGCATAGTGTATTTTGGGTATAATCAAGTTTATTTCATTCTTTCTCTGAAAATTAATGTTAATTTGGGTAGATTGGGTATAACCGAAGACCGAACCGAAATTTAGGTACCCAAAGTTATCGGGTACCCAAATTTTCGTTGTCATTTCGGGTAGCAATTCTAGATAACCGGAAATTGAAAAGACCGAAAAAACCGGACCGAAAGTTCGGGTATGACCGAACGCACAATGGCACCTACAGCACAATGGCAATGGAGTTATGTTCAACTACACATTCTATTTTCTTTTCCAATTAAGAAGAAAAACGTGTAGACTTCGGGGGTGCACTTAGTTGCGTCTCTTCGGTTGGGAGTTGCCCAATGGAGTTTGATTCCTAAAGCTGCACTTCGCATTAAGGGTAAACATTGAATTTTTTTTTTTGCGAAGGTGTAAACATTGATTTATTATCTTTTACATATGGCTTTACAGAAATTGTGTATTTGTCATGATGGGGCAAAGCTTCCTTTAGGTATGAAACATTTATGTAGACGACATATATGCATCTTTGAACACAAAATAGGCCGAGATAATGAGATATCTTATTTTGGAAACACTTCAATATGTTTGTCATACGAACATAATAACAAGCGAGATGTCATCTGAACATACCACATACAAAGGGATAAGTTCAACAACGCTAGTTATGTGTCGAAGAGTACGGTAGTGTCTGCATGATCAAATTCAGCAAAGCAAGCAGACAATCAGCAAAAAATAAGTCATCAAATAAGTACTCTCACTATCTGCAAATTGTTGAAGAGCACAAAATAATATGCATATATATTACTAGGTCGCCAGGCGTACGTTCCTCTTAACAAATACTCCCTCCATTTGCAAATTGTTGAGCAGCAACCTAGTGACCTAGTCATATATGCATAGCATTTTCCGCACCAGATGTGGCAGTATAACTCGTCTGGATCACAATCACTACCATCCTTCATACCCTCTCTGTCATGCATGATGCATTCACCACCATCCGAAATTCCAAACCATCTACCACTACCTATCATATCTCTTCACACATAGTACATAACCTTCTCCATGCATGTCAAGCACCAGCGTCGATTGGCCACCCACAATAGCGACGGTGAGTCTTCACCAAGTCGTCCTTTCAGCGAGTGTCTGAATGGCATGAGCAGCAGTGCAAGGCGCAGGGAAAAAACAATTTGGCTTGGGAACTTCAAACCTGTGTTTCTTTGCTTTTTGAACTGTGATTGCAATCAGCAAAGATGCTCCTAACAACTCTCTGAAGGCCAATGGTTCAAATGAAATCTGCTAAATCGCTACTTCATAGCTACTGAAATCCTATGGTACTTACTTGGAGGTCCTTGAAATCGGCTGGAAGTTATTTGTTTGAAATGCGCCTGATTAACCTGCTGAAAACTCTCGCATAAATGATGAAAACTGACCGGTACCGAAACACGGCTGAGATAAATGCTATCCTCCTTTCCACACCCTACATTTCAGGTCGTCCAAACCTGATCTATTTGCAAACGTCATTATGCAAGCTTCGACTATCATGCATCCATGTACGACTCTGGTTGCGTCATTATGCAACTCTTCAGACGTGAAATCTTACGTGTGGAGAATGAAACCTGAAATTAATATATCAGTTTTATCTTTTCAGGAACTAGAACTACAAGTGATTACTACTGCCTGCAGTCCTGATTCACTTGTTTTGGGGCATAAAACAAGAAGGCAAATAAACACTGCTTTTCAAAACAGCTGCCCCTATTTGTTAGTTGCTCGACATTTTTAACCTGAAATTTTCAAACATTTAACAACGCAACCGACAAGCTATCAATGGGGGGGGCCAGGGGGGGGTGGGGAAAAGTTTCCCTCGAGATCCAATATTTGTTACATTATATTAGAATAAACACAAAATGCTCGTCTAATTTAAAATACAAAGATATATATGACATGAATAGATGGTATATGCACTGAAATATATATGTAAAATATTTGTGTACGTGCAATCACAACTTCATGTTTCAAAAAATTGCAAAAACAAAAAAACTTCATGTTTGAAAATGTCGATCACAAAAATTGTCACTCTTTTTTCTACGCACACCCAAGATGGTTTTCAAAAGTGGGAGTAACTACACCCGGGAGTAAAATGGATTTTTCCTATATATATATATATATATATATATATATATATATATATATATATATATAATGCATCATTATAGAGCCAAGACAAATGAACCTAAAGATAGATCATTATAGAGTCAACAACATGATGCCTGAACTCCTAAAAAAACATACTAATGCAAATATGTTATGTGTTACTTGCTCACGTCTCATGATATTTTTAATGTGTCGTTCTACGTCTTGGAGTTCGCCTTCTCCCATCTTATTGGTTCAGAATACATTAGGTGATGCTCGAATGAAGACCTCAGGTGTTATCCACGGCTCTAGCAGATCAAAAGGACATCTGGAGAGAACAAACAACCTGTTCGACAGGCTATTGTGAACACTGTAGCTGCTGCTGCGAACACTGTAGCTGCTGCTGAAGAAATAACTACGAACACTGTAGCTGCTGCAAAACAGCTGCTGCAAAGCAGCGAGGCGAACAGGGTGTTTAAGTTCAGAAAAATTAGAATGATCAAGATGTTCGGCAGAGTGTTCGACCTTTGGCTCTTCTTAGTTACCCATGTCTGTAAATTTTCAGTACTAATACGTACTACCACATTGTGTTGAATAAGAACTGCAGTGTTAATCACAGTTCGACATCTGAAAGTAGTTTTCAGATTCACTTTTACCATCGGAGACTAGTTCCAGACAACGAGAGACCCTAAACAGCAGGTGCTCATGGGATGTTTCTTGTGGATATGCATCGAGTTATTGTCCACTTGCTCTGGATGCCTATGGCCCAGATCTGCCTAATTCCCTTGTCTCCATCAGCACTCTAATAATTTTGTCCCGTTTCTCCGTTCCTTGCAACGTTGGCAAATCTGTACAATTCAGCATGTCAACTTCAACAAGAGGAGGAATCTGGAGGCGCCGCCGCAGGGAAGTTGAAAAACAGCTTACTGGATGGAGTACAGTACTTCACTGTTTAGAAAATATTGAGGACCCTGATCATAGTAATAACTCTTCTTGTTCAGTACATTAAGATCTTGTCTACATCAGGAGTGCGGACTATATGTTAGTTGTAATAAGTATGTAGAGTTTTTCCTCTGTTTTTCCTTTCTCAACATAAGCTATCCATAGTGAATTGAAGTTTCACAATTGTGGCATTAAATATATGTGTATGAGGATGTCAAATTCGATACACACAAGATAAATAAATTGAGCAGAAAGAACTCACATGCCCTTTGGCCAACAGAAGGTCACTGGAACATGTATATCTTTGCTGCAATATCGAAGAATGAATCTTTGCGATAACAAAAACTATACCAGAAAACAATTGATCTCCAATATGGCAGCAATGACCAAATTATGTTTCTTTTTTCCTGAAGTCAATGGTCGGCACAACCCAAGCTGGGTGTCATATGGCAATCACTTCCCCAAAACACAAACACCCTGAAAATATTTCTAACACAAAATACAAGAAGGCTAGTCCCACTAGATTACTGCCGATCTGTCCATGCTCAGCTCAACAGTTAACACCAAATCTGTGGGCCTTAATACAGATGTCGAGAGCAGAGGACCAAATGTCCAAATCCGTGTGCTCACTGCCACTCCAACCCTGTTGCCGGAATCGACCCACAAAGGCTCGAACGCACCATTTGTGGCAACAAAAGCCCGCCTTCTACCTGCTGTCCACTCCCCGTCCATCACAGCTTACCAAACCAGAGTTTTTTAATCACCTGGTTATCATTCTAATCGCTTGCTTAATCTAGATCCGGCCCCCTATACAATGCGAGGCTCCCGGGCGTTTCTAGACCACCAATCCATTCCGAACCCCACCATTACCATCCCAAATCCCATTATTATTCTCCTCTCGCACCAAGCTAAAGCTCAGCTCGGCCAAGGAACGCGCGCCACGAGGCTTTGCTTTGCCTTGCTTGAAGTGGCGTGGCATCCGAGCTGACCGGACGAGCATGTCGGCGCCGGGGGTGTCTGATACGCCGCCGCCGGCGGCGGGCGGGCGGGGCGCGTGCTGCAACTCCGGCGCGACGCTGGAGCTGGTGGGCGCGTTCACGGCGGTGTGCCTGGTGCTGTACGGCGTCATCCTGTACCTCAACTACCTGTACGTGCGGTGGAGCGGGCGCGACGGCGTGCACCGCACGGACTCCGGCCTCGGCGCCGGCGGAGCGTCGAGGAAGCGGCCCGGCGGCGGGGGCATCGACAAGGCGGCGCTGGCGGCGATGCCGGTGCTCCGGTACAAGGCGGGGCGCGACGCGGCGGCGGAGGAGTGCGCGGTGTGCCTGAGCGCCATGCAGGACGGCGACGCGGTGCGCGCGCTGCCCGGGTGCGGCCACGCGTTCCACGCCGCCTGCGTCGACGCCTGGCTCTGCGCGCGCGCCACATGCCCCGTCTGCCGCGCCAGGCCCGCCCTGCCGCCGCCGCAGCGAGCGCCCAAGGCCGGCGCCAAGGCGACGGCGGCATCGGCTGCGCCCGCTGCCCGGCAGCCGGACTTGGAGAGCCAGGTATAGCGCGCGCGCCACGGCGCGGATTCAGAAGCAGTGTGCAGGCAGATTGCAGAGGTAGGTAACTTAGCTGTTGCGTTTTGTTCTCACTCTGCTGTCTTCTTCTTCTCGGAGGACAGAGTGAACCGATGATTGCCAAGGTAGCGCCATCAGGGTACATATAATTTTGGTGTTCATATCCTTGGATTTGGATGGACAATGGTTCGTGCCATGTCATGTAATTCCCACATGTAACATTGACTTGTCCATTGGTGAAAAGTTTGTCTCAAACTACTCTGTGCTGCGTGCAGTCTTGCTCCCTTTTTCCTGATCTGAGAAGACAATGTGCAACATTGTTGAACACAATGGTTTTAGTTTCTTGTCACGCAGGCTATGACTTCCTTAATCACTCTTTGTATTGACATTAGAGATGCAGTTTGGCATTACAGAAGTACCGATAAGCACTGGGCACTAAGTGCAGTTAATTAAAACTTTTCTGCTGGAGTAGTACTAGTTAATTTGCATCCTAGACCGTCAGGTGGATGGTTTGTCCAACGCCCGGATGAGGAGGACATTGCAAGAGCTGGTTGGTGATCCTATTTTTTTAATACACAGTGCATTTGTGGCCAGAACGATGAGATTGATGTTTCCTCACAAAATACAACAGCGACATCAAATGTTTGTTTTACCTAGCGTACGGTATAGAATACTTTGAGCCTTATCGACAAAACAGCCTTTGTACTGTACGTACCAATGGCAGTTCGCTATTGAATAATGGAGAGTATCCTATTATTGCTGCTGGGAATGCGCCCTTTTTTTTGGCTGTAACAGGTTTTGATTTTATTTTATTTTTGGATAAGTAAACCCTTTTTTCTGTTTAGAAGGACAACTCATTTTTATTACACATTTTCGAGTAACGGCTTCGAGTCGAATATTTTAACTACAAAATACGACTCCAGATAATACTGTTGTATGTTGTTCCTCTGAAATCTTATCAATAACTCAGTATCCTTACCCACACGACAATGATGAACGTGATGGAATACCTTATCTCCTTATCATGTTTCCATTTAACCCGATCATTTAGTACCTCCTTCAGTAATTTAATCGCTAAAGTACATCCTTAAATGTTATTCCATTATTTGGCCATTAGTTGTACATAGCAGAATCATTTTTAAAATGAATCCCTGGCAGTTTATTTTTAAAATGCAATATTTTTGCTCATGCCATGCCGTTGTCCTTAGGCTGTCTGACTGGAAGCGTTTCACATTTCAAAAAATTGTATGGACATGATTTTATTACTGAAATACTAGTGGACAAGGCTTATAAAATGAAAAACAAATCATGTCTGGTCTTGCTGGTCAGCTTAGTGCTCACCTCACTTCTATTTTCAATCTGGTAAAATGGAGTCAACATCTATCACACCAAGAGATCACAAAAGTGCATCGTAATAATTCGTAAAGTTGTTCCCCTCCTCTGTTACACTATCTCATTTCCTCTGTTGGACCTGGGGGCAGCACTTTGGAGCGAGTCTTGCCCAATGTCCAATCGATTTGTTTTCTTTCTCCTCCACTTTGTGCTCATGAGCGCTGCACCACTGCTGTAACTTTCCTGGCTCGTTTAACTTGCCTAATAGGCATCAACCTCCATTGTCAGGCTCGCTACTTTGATTACCTCCACTTGGAAAAGGAGGGAATCGATCGTAGACCAGCACACCCATAATAGACACGTTTTAACTTCTTCCATTATCAAGCTCCTTCTTTGTTATTATTTATCATTAAAAAAGCACTCGCAGTGAGTAAAAGACAGATGCTGGAATTGGACTAAGGTGTGACCACACGGCTTCATTGACGCATTATACGTGCTACTGTATATAAAAAATTTGATGGGGTACGTACATGACAGTGTAATTAAACTACATATATGCTTCATTTAAACAGAGTAGTACTAATCACAAAAAAAAAACAGAGTGGTACTGTCAGAAACAGAAGTATTCTCGTGTCCATAATTTGGATTTTGCAATGGACTTGTGCTTCTTGCTGATGCGATGCGGGTGATTCGATCTGACTCCTCTTTGTCAGGGATCAATCATCAGCACATGCCACGTGAGGGCGGGCCACGGCTGTGAAGCGCGCCCGATACATTTGGGGCGCAAATCCTTGGAAGTCCAGTGCAGAAAATTCGAACCTTCCCATGCGGCGCCCCCACTCCAGTAGCCGCGCCCGCCACGCCAGAAACGGAAAATTTTGCAGCCTCCTTCCCTCGCTCTCGCTCGTCCTGGCTCGGGACCCGGCAACCCAAATTCAGCGCCGCGCTCCAAACCCAAGTCTGAACATGCTCGCAGAAAACTCGAATGAAACCCATGGATTCCACATTCATTCCCTCTCTCCAATTTTTCCAGTGCCGCGAAATTTCAGAGCCATGCCGCCCTCGCCCCCGCCCCGCGTTCCTGTACAAATACCAGCGCCACCGCCTGCTCGTCCATCCCCTCCATTCTCCGCCGCGGCAAATCACCTCCTCTCTTGCCGCGTCCAGCTGAGCCCCGCAGCCGGAACGGATCTCCGATGGCCGTTCTCAACCTTGGCTGCGGCGGCAACAGCGACAAGGAGAACGCGCCGCCGGCTGCGGTGCGCGGCATCACCGTCAGGAAGCAGAGCATGATGAAGAGGCCGGGCGCGGGGAGCAAGGTGTCGAGGAAGCGACCGCCTCTCCGCGACATCACCTTCCTCTTCCTCGCCGACCCGCGCCCGCTGACCTCGCTCGCGCCGGAGGGAAGAGAGGGGCCAGAGGAGTTGGTCCCTGACGCCCCGGTGCTGCCGGAGGCCGTGCGCACGCTGGCTATAGCCCCGTCGGACGGGGTCGCAGTGAAGCAGGGCAGACCCTCGCTCAGGAAGGGGTTCAGATAGAGGAAGCTCGCCGGCCCGAGATGGCGATGGCACATCTTTTTTTTGTTCTTTTTTCTTCATGGCTGCGTGTTCAACCAGTTGCTCGTTGGTTGATTCGGGCCATGGATTGATGTCATACAAGCATAGGTAGGAGTAGGATAGATGAGTTTGACATGAATTCATAAAGCTTAAACTGATTCAATTGAACTTGGTTGCTGCCTTGTTGCCACCAGTCTGTGTCAAACTGTTTCTTCCATGCGGCTCTGAAGTCTGAAACTCTGAACACCTCTGCGCAATCAGCTGTTTAGTCATCTAAGCGATCTCTTCAATGCAGTTAGCGCAAGTACTTGTTCCTTTATTATACGCTGTGCCTTCATGTTCAGTCAATACTTGTAAGCTGGGGCCTTGTTCCTTGAGTCTACGCTGTGTCACCCACAAATGAAAGATCCATGTGCCATGTGTGTGCTTTTCAGCATGTAAATGGTCGTTTTGGTGTAGAGGCGAGCTGCTACAACGTTTCAGTAGTCACAACAATCCATCCAAATTACTGAACCTGGCTGACTCACTCTACTGCAAATCTATAAATCAATGTTCAGATATTCAGGACTGAAACTGAATAGCGTGACGGTTACCAGGTCACGGAGTAGTGTGACGGTAGCAGCAGCTGCAATGCTCTTGTAAAGGCTGAGATGATGAGATCAAGTATCTTCTCGTCCTGGTTCACACAGTATTAATAAGTCATGCTATGTCCTTACTAGATCAGAGAGAACGTTCTGAGTTGTTTTTGTAGTCACCGAAACCTAGTTCTGAAGGAAGGATCAGAGTTTCAGAAATACTTCTACTGAGCTTGACCTTGCCGCTGATCGAGTTGCACGTCCATGACTGCCGTGAACGATAGACAAACTGCTGATCATCATGGTATTTGTCAGTTCAGTTGGTGTACAAGTACAACAGTCTGACATTGGCAGTCCTCTGAATTTGTATCGAGAATGAACCAGCCGATCACCACCTTCATGTTCAGCGTCTGTTAGCAGATCAAGGTGCATGCCAGAAATAAAACTCCGAACTCAATCACCCTCCCTGAACAGCATGAATATTACGAACTGTTAATGATTTGCATTTTTATCGGTGAAAGGAAACTGAACTCTTCCTCACCTGCTCACTGATTTCTCCGTACCTTCTAGGCTCCTTGCACCCCTCCCCAAATTCCCCTCGATTTCTCTTGTTCTTCCATTGTGCTCGAAGTTGGGGACCTCGCCGTCTAACGGGACACCTAATCGCGGTTGCGGCCGTGGCATTTGCCCGGACGCATGAGCTTGAACTGCTCGGACGCGATGAAGCATGTGCGCCTCCGCCCTTCAGAATTTTCTCCGAGATTCCGATGCGCGGGGAGAAATTAGGGACAGGTAAGAATATGTAGATGGTGGGATGGGGATCCGCGATTCCGGCGAGGCTCTCGGCGACGGCGGGCCGGCGGGAGGAGCTCCGAGAGGGGAGAAAGGAGCCCAGCCGCCACAAACCAGGGGTCTTTTTGCATAAATTTGGATCGTGATTATTAGTCGCGATCCGGATATTTACAAATAGACTTCTATTTTGTATCGCGATCAATAGTCGGAGGGCTTTCTGTAAATATATGGTTTCCAGTAGGGTGCTTTTTGCAGAGTTTCCGGCCCGGCGGGGATCCCAGCAGCATCCGGCGAGGTCGCGCCGTCGCCGACGGCCGTCCTCCGCACGCAAGTTGCAGGAGCTTCTTCCTCAATAGGCTCGGACAATCGGGCGTCGGAGGCCATGGAGGCGGCGAGGACCGTGGTGCTCCGTACTCCGTAGTGTCGTCTTCTCCGCCTCCGTTGCGCTGTGTGGAGCTTCCGTAGAATGTATCCGATCATTTGTTCCACCGCACCGTGCGCGCCGCCTCTGTCCCATTTGCTCTGCTCCGGACGGCGAGTAGGCGTAGCACTGTAGCAGGGGTGGTGGTGGGTGGACTCAGCGCGTGCGGAGGCGAGGAAGTTGATGGAAAGGACCGAGACGAAATTCCGGCCGCTTCCGGCGAGGCGGCGAGTGAGGGAGCGCGACCAGCGCGCGTGGAATCGGAAGCTGCCACCTCTGCTTCGCGCAGCCTGACCTGGAGGAAGACGAGGACGCGCGGGTCATGAGATGGGCGAATCTAAGCCGTACAGTCCTAATCCTACAGTTAACAGGTACCCGGGGGCGGTCGCTATTTCGAATAGCGACCGCCCCACCCCTGGGGTCGCGAGATCGCTGCTTTCGCTCCTCGCCGTGGCTCGCCGGCGCGCTGCCGGTACTCAGGCCGTCCCCCATGTTCCTCCACTAACTACGGTAAGCCTCGGAGCCGCCCATAATCTCACCGAACAAGGGTGACAAGCTGAATCACCCCGGAGTATCTTCGGGTGCCAAGAAACTCCTCCCCTGTTTTCATGCCGTGGCTCGCCGGAGCGCCACCGCCTCTTGCCGGCCGTCCCTAAGTTCCGCTGGTTGTATCTTCCTCCTCCATGGCGCTCAGCCGACACCTCACATAACGGTTCAGTCCACGGGCTAGCACGTGCGCCGATGGAAGCGAAGTCAGTCGGGCGGCCGTCGAGCATGGCGCGCACCCGAGCTGAGTCGAGTGAGGTTCGCGTCGCTAAGCTTCCCCTTGTAGCGGATCTGGATCTTGCCGGACATGGCGTCGGTGCATCTGTGCAAGCGCTCCAGGTACGAATTGGCCTGGTTCCGCACCGCAGCTCGTAGAAAACGAACAGGGCGTCGCGCTGCGGGTCTAGGTAGTATACGTTTAAGGTTGTGCCCATCGACGACCGTCGGCGATTTGCCCGTACGCCTTGGTCAGGAACGCCAGCTCCGCCGTAGACGGTCGGTTCACCGCGGCGGCCATCTTCTGGAGCCCCGGACCTCTGTAGTTCACTTCCATCCATGTCTGAATTTGCAGATGAATTGATTTGGAGCCGGAGGTCCACCAGGAACAGCCCGTGAATGACTGTCGAAACGGGGGTTAAACCGGTCAGGGCAGGCGAGGCCTGCACCGAAGAGCTACCTGGGAGGAAGTTCCAAATCCACGGAACCAGTAGCCGTGTGCGAGCCACGTTCGCGCATCCTGCCAACCACGCGACGCGGCGAGATACTTGCTTGCTCTGGTGCGTTCGATTTGCCACGCCACGCCACGACAGTAGATTTCGGCCGGCGCCCGTGCTGATAAGGCCGCGACGGGCGAGCGCTCGCAACATGTGGCTGTCACGGCCCGGTGGCTGCGCATCAACCAATCAGCGGCCGCCTTCGTCTCCACCCGCCTAGGGACACATATATCCCGGTGGCTCATCCACAAGCCTGTGGACGCATTGGCCCCGACCAGAGAGAGGATCCTCCCTTCCCCTGCAGCGTTGAGCCACCGACGAGCAGCCATGGCCGCCTCCACGGCGCTCTCCACCGCCGCCAACCCCACTCAGGTAAGCCAAGCAAGGACCTTGATTACTATCCTCCGCTGTGTTGATTTTGGCGCGTGAAACACTGGTGTTCAACTGTTCATCTTTCAGCATGGGTTCAGTTAAGGGTAGACTAGTGCTATCTGCAGAACCAGCTATTAGAAAGGAACATTTTTGCCGGGCTCTGCTTCGTTGTTGTTTGAGCAATGGAGTGCGCGTAGTATCACTAGCGATTTCACTCGGTTTGGCTAAATTGGCTTATCCATTTGTGTGTGGTGGGCGTTCGCTCAAAGCTAGCCGAAGTTGCTCGAACAACTTCTCTTGATTTGAACGGATCGTAGTGTTCACCGATGAGTTAACGAACTAGTTAACTCATACACTTTGGGATGGACTAATAATATCTCACTTTGGGATGAACTAGTTAACACATGCAATTTGGAAGTTCGTTTGATATTTAATTCAAAATGAATCACCTTTTGTGACCACTGGATCTGTACAGACAGAGATCACCTTGTTAGGATTGAAGAGAAGAATTTCAGAGGAGTAAATTTGTTGAAAAAATATTGTCGAAATGTTTGCATGCAAATATATTCTTAGACGATCGTAAACTTCTTTATATATCGTACTTAACCTTGCAAATATGTTTTCATCGGTATCCGCAATGGCAGCTCTGCCGGTCCCGCGCTTCGCTGGGCAAGCCGGTGAAGGGTCTGGGCTTCGGGCGTGAGCGCGCGCTCCGGACCATCACCTGCCAGGCCGGCAGCATCGCGGCGGACCGCGTCCCCGACATGGAGAAGCGGAAGCTGATGAACCTCCTCCTGCTCGGCGCCCTCTCGCTCCCGGTGGGCGGCATGCTCGTCCCCTACGGCGCCTTCTTCGTCCCCGGCGGCGGCGGCAACGCCGGCAGCGGGACGTACGCCAAGGACAAGCTGGGCAACGAAATCAAGGTGGAGGACTGGCTCAAGACGCACGGCCCCAACGACCGCACGCTGGCCCAGGGCCTGAAAGGTGACCCAACCTACCTGGTGGTGGAGCAGGACAAGACGCTGGCCACCTACGGCATCAACGCCGTCTGCACCCACCTGGGTTGCGTCGTGCCGTGGAACGCCGCCGAGAACAAGTTCCTCTGCCCATGCCACGGGTCGCAGTACAACAACCAGGGCAAGGTCGTCCGTGGACCCGCCCCACTGGTAAGAACAATTTTTTTCATCTTGTTCAACCAACTGATTTTGGCTGTTTAATTGTCCTCTGAATCTGAAATTAACCGAACCGATCTCCATTGCTTCTCTTCTGAATCAAACAGTCGCTGGCCTTGGTGCACGCCGACGTCGACGACGGCAAGGTGCTCTTCGTCCCGTGGGTGGAGACCGACTTCAGGACCGGCGAGGACCCGTGGTGGAAGGCATAAGGCGCTCCGGCAGCAGCGAATTAGCTCGTAATGCGCTCCGGCATAGCTGATCAGCCCGTAGCTTTGTTCTCGGAGGGCATTGCTGCTAGAAGTTCACTTGCTTCATGCTTCCGAACTATATATATGTACACACACACTGTATGAAAGAACAAAACCTGTTTCTCTACATATATAACCTTTTTGTAGACTTGTGAAATCTGTTGGAATGGAGTTCTTTCCTGACAGCTGCGTGACAAGTCCTAGACAAGGGCATCCAGTGCATTGCAGCATTATATTTATATAGTCTGAGGAGTTCAACATAGCCGACGACATATCCACCAGTTGGTCTGTTTCTGCAA
Source organism: Eragrostis curvula (assembly GCA_007726485.1). NCBI lineage: Eukaryota > Viridiplantae > Streptophyta > Magnoliopsida > Poales > Poaceae > Eragrostis > Eragrostis curvula. The sequence goes on from CM017439.1 coordinate 55,854,123, forward strand.
AGATTATATAAGTTCATCCTGACCTCCTAACCCTGTTGGGTAATTCTCAAATACTGAAACAACTTACTCTTGAGAGGATGGAGCCTGCATCATCATAGACGAAGGATACGCAATTAGCAAAATGCATGGTTATTTTTCTATTTCCTGTTGGCTTAGCATGAATACACATGAGTGATACTGCTATTTGCCAAGTACTAGTACAATTGATATAACAAAGAGTACATGGGCACACACATGGGTTAGTAGTTTACGGAGGCTTGTAGCAATGCCATTCGGATCACATTGCCACACATTTTAAGGCTGACTTCAACAACACCATGCAAATGCAAATTTGCCTCCCCTGCCGCCACTGTTCATGTCAAATTCATCTCCAACAAGGTTTCAATTGTCAAGTTGCATGGTGTTTTTGCAAGCCCAAATGAGATGCGGCTATGGTTTGTGTGCTGCCTCAAGGTTTCAATTGTCAAGTTGATTGTTAATATTACCTCCAGTTTTTTTGTTGTACCCTTGCAAAAAAAAAGTTTTATGTTGTACATCAAAGAAAAATGGAGGGAGTAGTATATGTTTAGGATTTTTTTAAAAAAAATGGATTAATGTATCAGTGTCGCCAATTTGCATCGATGGGCATGTCACGTGCGGCCAGCCAGGCCAAATTTGGCGCAAATCCTTGGAATGTCAAACGGAGCACGCGCCCCCACACAGACGAGGAAGGGCAAAATTTGCAGCTTCCCTCCACCGCGCTCCGTCGGTTGGTTCCGATGGCGGGAGCCCATTCCTCCTCTTCCCTCCAGGCCTCCACCCACGCTGCCAAAACCGAACCCAAATCTCAAACGCATGATGCCGGCTGTCCTCCGCTTCCAAGATTCCCCCAAAACTCGAACGAAACCCAGGAATTCTCCATTTCCATCTCCCTCCCTCCTTCGCTCCCTCCCAAACCTTTTCGCAGAGCCGCGAATTTCAGAGCCATGGCCTCCCCCACCTCCCGCCGCGATGCTCCATTACAAATACCAGCGCCACCCCCTGCTCATCCTGCATCTCCGCTTCAGCAATTCAGCACACCTCTCCCTCCGCCCAGCCGCACCTGCTCCGTAGTATCCTATCCCATCACAGATGGCCGTCCTCGGCGCAGGCAGCGACAAGGAGAACATCCCGCCGTCAGCCGCGCGTGGCATCGCCGTCAGGAAGCAGAGCGTGATGAAGAGGCCAGGCGGGAGCAAGGCGGCGGCGCGTCGGAGGCCGCCCCTCCGGGACATCACTGGCCTCTTCCTCACCGCCTCGGCGTCGCTCTCGTCGGCCGTCGTGGTGGACCCCGCAGCGTTGACGTCACAAGGGGTGCCGGAGGCCGCGAGACACGGTGCTCCGGCTGCTATCGCGCTGAAGCAGGGGAGGTGCTCGCTTCGGAAGGGGTTCAGATAGCTGTGGCACTCTCGACGGCGGAATCCAGACAGCAGCTGCATAGCATTCTTTGTTCCAGATTTCTTTTGTTCTTCCATTTCCTCCTGCGCATCGCAGAAGCGCTTGTTGAGATATGTAGGAATAGGACAGAAACGTAAAGATTTATTTCATTATACTGAAAACAAGAAATGCTATGGATTGAGATGCACGTGTTCTTCCCTTTGTAGTGCTTAGTTGCACATTTCAGAGCACTGCATTTGGGACGATATCAATCGTGTTCTCTGCGAACTCCATTCCCATTGTAATGGTATTGGCATGGATCCAATTAACCCATCCAGATGACCAGATACCATCATACCAAGAGTGCAGATAGATGTGGAACAGCAAGTTTGATGATAAACATAAGCAAACGAACATCTCAGAGAACTGCCATTTTGATGATAAAGTCAAACATTACAGCATTTTCTAACAATGTAACAAATAGAAGGAAACAGAGGAAATTACACAGCTGACTTCTGCAAGCCCGCAGCCAGCTTCACAACTGAGCTGACCACATACTAGAGGGTCAAATTACACACATGGATCGCAATGACGCATCACAGGACAGCGCACAAAATGGAGGAACCCACACCAACATGCCGTCTATTTGCCCCAGAGGCTGGATTGTGGATGACTGATGCCTGTGGGACAATAAGCCTCATCAGTAAAACCGAAGACAGAGCAGCAACCATATGCAGAGACCTCTAATCTATGACATTGCCGCACTCTAATAAATGAGGAGACGTGCGCAAATAGGGAATGGCTCATATGTGATCAGCCACGAGAAGCAACAAGGAGAAAAATCCACACTACCAAATGGAAAATATCACATAACTCAAGCTACATTCAGAAAACAAAACTCACAATACCTGTTCAACCATGGCATCGAACTGGACAATCATATTATGCATTCTGCAACAATTCAGCTCCATCCTGTCTCCCTCCATTGAGCATGCCTACGAGCACAAGTAAATATTCAATGACATTCCAATATAAACCCAAATAGATAAGAGATTGCGAAAGTTAGATATTGTGGAAAACTAACATATGTAATTTGAGAGAAATAACCACTTCTGCTAGAACAACTGGAATAGGAAAAAGAAATAATACTCTTATATCTCATAATGATGAACATGCATACTCAACAGTAATGCTGATCAGAAAGAGTAGTTATCTAGAATTATTCTTAAGCTTGTTCCACGTAATCGCTAGCAGCCACATATAATACAGACTAATAAACTTAAGCAACAAACTGATCACGTATGTATAATTGAATAAATTCGTATTGAAATACAAAATCCCACCTGCAAATGGGCTCTTAAACAGTATTTGAAAACATAAAAACAAAGTCTTTGTAAGCAGTATTAGTGTACAAATGAAGTACGAAATGAAAAATGTAGCAACTATAAAGCTTAAAGGAATGTGCTAATTGAGCTATTCATTGACATTTTAGGTGTTTCATGTTTGGGCTTTGTGTTCTAAATAGTGTTCGCATGATAAAAAACAAAGTCTGTTACAACAATGCACATATCAGTAATATCATAACAAAATTTCTTGCATATGGCAGTCAACCAGCAAAGATAAACTTTAGTTATGTCATTCTTACAAGAACTTGCCAATCTTGTATTCATGGACAATAATCCCTTGCTACATGTGAGTTTGCTAAAGAGCATAAAACACCATTACAATGACCTGAGTTTAGATTTTCAGTTCACTACTCAAGGATACGAAAGACGTGTCATCAACCAAGAATAGAAATAACTCACTTTAGCATTACTACAATGTGGCACCATAATATTACCTGCGACACTTGTGAATGGATGATAGAGATTGTTGAAAATACCAACATCTGCTGTATCAGGTATCAAACGGGAACTGCACGTTCCATTTGACTGCATTGAATCTAGTTGGATCATTAAGGCACCAGCTCTTGTCCTTATAAGCAACACATTTTCGTCCTCAACAAACCCACATATACACATGGTTTCGGACAAACCCTCATCTGAACCCAGTGGAAGAAGCGTGCGCAGCTCAATAGTTCTTCCTAGCACCCATCCAGCACCACCATCACAATCAGTGTTCCTCTTCCACAGCTGGATGTTGAATGATGACGGTGACAGAAAGACGAAGCCAAGAACACCCCCTTCTGCTCGCATAATCCTGATTTGCTTGCTGCATTCATTTGGCACTTCCAGTGGCATTTCTATCACAGATAAGCATTGCCTATCCAGATCATACTCAAGGGCACGGACGCCAGGTGAATAGCTCACAAGCACCCAATAAAGTGAGCCAGCAACCAGAGTACTGGGAATAACATAACAAAAAAACGAGGATGGGCACGCTGTTGAGTCTCCCCATTCTCCAGTGTTGGATGAGTAAGCCCAGGCGTAGGGTCGCCAAAAACTTGCATCCTTTCCTAACAACACTACCTTGAAGTCGCCGGCAGCACGTAGCACCGCCCCGTTGAGGACCAACATATCCTTGTTGGAGTGAAACTCCGGAGGGACAGCAAAGTGGTGTTGGTCACCGGTGACGGGATCCCACACCAGGAGCTGGCGCCGCGTATGAAAGTGGAGCAAGACGAGGCCATGGCGGCAGCAGAGGATTCCCCATGGGGAAGCGTTATCGAACTGCAAGGAGAAGTACCCGGGCGAGATACCGTCCGGGGGATCAAGAGTAGGGTTGAAGACGAATTCATACATGAACTTGGCAAAGAATCCGAGGAGGGGAGCGTTGTGGCGGTGGCGGGCGCGGAAGCGACGGAGAAAGCACGGGTCGGTTATGAGGCGGCGCCAGCGCTTGCAAACGACGGAGGCGCGGGGCAGGGACGATGGCGCCGGCGAGAGGTGGAGAAAGATCTCGGAGAGTGTGTCCTCATTCTCCAACGGGGACACCGTCTCTGACACCAGCGACGGCGAGCGGCGGCGGCGGCGGCCGTCGGCCGTCAAACCCGCGTCGTCACTTGACATGCCTGGATCAGGGAAGGGGAGGGGAGTGGAGTGGACTCGGCAGTTCAGTCCAGACGGGAGCGGGCTTCTTTTGTATTGTTAGTGACATTGGAGAACGAAAAAGGGCCCATCTGCTCGGCCCATATTTTGGGCACATATTCCGTGCAACTAAGCAATTCTGTGAAACGGTGCAAACAACCATCTAGACCCGTTAGATTCCTATCCAGCGTCTTACCTTCCTCCCACCAGCCATCAAACGCAAATTCACACAAAACTCCTTGTGAAAAATAAAGATATCATTAAACAGGTCCTGTTTACTTTCTCTTGACGCACGTTCTTCAATCTCAGAGCAGGCAACAGTTCTATGACTCATCAGAGATGGCCATGGCTGATGGCTACCAGAGAGAAGGAATCCAAAATTGAACTTGATGAATGGCATTTCCATGCCGCAGCAAACCCATTTGTGGCAATGACCCCATCGCCCATGGCATCTCCTGGTGCAGATCCCAGACAATTCCAGATGTTTATGCGTATGCCTACGCCAAGGCAGGTTGTTCCCACACTTCAACCCCGTCTGCTCTAGCGCCAGTGGCGTTAATGGTTGCGTGACTTGCGTCAACACCATTCTCACCATTGGTGTTTGTGCTGGTGCATGTGCACGCAATTTCACACCAGCGACATCGATTGGATCAACTTGCTATAGCTTCCGATCCATCGACAACAAAGCACCAATTTTCAGATTAATAAACTGATGTCTAAACGCAATCACAAATTTCAGTGATTAAGCTGAGAAGATGTTGAACGCAATGTGCTTATGCACTGCACCATTCTTCCGTCACCGAATAAATTTCATTCCATGCTGGTGAGACTCAGAATTTTGCAGGACCTTCACATCAACGACGTTCAACTAGGGCGGAGCAGGGCAAGCCGATCGATAGCAGTTGGGCTAGGGCGGAACCTATCCTTTAGAGGTGACGAATATCCACTGAGAATTGCGCAGAGGGGGTCAACTCCGGCAGAGGGGAGGGCTGAGCCAAGGCGACGACGCTCCGATCGTGAGAACGGATGTGAGGAACTCACCGGATTGGAGAAAGCAGGCAGAGGGTTTGTTTCGTCATATTTTATTCTTCACAGGGGGCTTTGGGTGAATTTGCGATTGATGGCTGGTGGGAGGCTGGTGGGAGGAAGGTGGGCCGCAGGATGGGAATCTGACGGGCCTAGATGGTTTTTTGCACCATTTCACGGAATAGCTTAGTTGCACAGAATATTTCCCCACGTTAAGAAGCCTTCAGTTTTATTCACCGTTGCCGTTTGTCGCGCCAGTCGATGGTGCTCTCTGCGAACACGATCACTTCACTCGATGCTCTCTACAAACTCTCCACGGGCACGGCAGATACAGTATAAGAGTGCAGAACCAAGCAACAAAATGCACAAGCTTGCCAAATGAACATCTCAGATGATAGTCAAAAACTGATGCATTAATCCAAGTTCCACAAAACATAGAAATTTAGCGAAGTACACGACTGGGCTGGCTCCTTCAAGTTCGCAGCACGCTTCACAGCTAAACAGTATTTACACACAGACCACAACGAACACATCCTTGGACAGTACGCAAAATGGATGAACCTACGCCGACAAGCCATTTATGCGCCTCAGCACCTGGAACACGACTTTAGATGCCTGCGGGGCAATAGACATCATCAGGTGAAAAAAAAAACATTGTACTACTAGAGATCGGGGTGAGTCATGCTTGTAAAAGGGACATTACTGTATCCACATCAAAGAAAAAGAAGTCTTTGCGCTCCCAAAACACCCATCCATCCCAATACAAGTCTATGCGCTCCCAAAACATTCATTCATCCCAATATAAGCCTATGCAGTATATACCACATTCAATGTCCTGTGATCCCCTGCAAGCCATGGTGTCTAACCTTCTCACGGCAATTACTCCACTAGACCAAAGTTTATAATGGAAACTAGAATTTTACTTCAAACTGCAAGCTTGATATATTCATAAGTAAAAGGAAAAACAATCAAAGACAGTGTAACAACAGTACAGGCAGAACATCAGCTTATCACAAAGCATGGGAAAGAGAACATTTCCCAATGGTACTACTAAAACATGCAGTTCTGATCTCTGAGGAGGCACAGACATAGGTGCAAAAAGGGAATGGCTCCTATGCCATCCACCATCTGAGAAGTGACAGGGGAAGAGCCACATTATCAGAAGGAGAAGAGCCCACACTACCACAATCTCATAGCAACGACTAAATGGAAGTAATTGCAGGAAACGAGGAAATGAATGCACAACCACACTCACATTACCTGTTCAGCCAACATATCAAACTAGAAAAACATATTATGTATTCTGCAACAGTTCAGTTCCATCAGGTCTCCCCTCAATGCCCATGCCTACAAGCACAAGTAACCATTCCATGACATGTCAACATAGAACCAAATAGATATGAGAGGGTAAAAGTTAGATATTGAGAAAAACCAACATATGTAATTCGAGAAATGTCAATCAGAAAATAACATGTTCCATATCATATTGGGATCTTTCAGTGGTGTATTCTCAATTCTCTCAAAAAGTCAATAGGTTGCTTTATACTCTTACCGATTGTCGCTTGATACATCCTTCAGTCCAAAATAGAAATCATTTTTCTTTAACATTGCACAATATCAACAAAAGCTGGAAAGTAGTATTTATCATAATTTTTCAGTGAAACATACACAATTAGGATTTGATTAAACATGAAAGCACTCTTTCAATGAAACAGGTCATGCCGTTATTGTTCATCTAGTCATCATTGATTAATCAATATATACTAGAAACCATAACCGACAAGTTCGACAACACACAAAAGATGGCAACATCTCATTTGTACTACACGGTTCCCTACTTTTCACAAGAACTTAGCCTGCCAAAGAGCCAAGAAAGCATGGTCCTCTAGTTTGCGAATGAACTTAGACTGGCAATAAATAATGATGAGGGGGTGGGAAACCACTCAAATGTACAATTAATAGCCTGCCCATGCGTTGCCACAGCACAACAAATCAAATAATTACATGCATGCAAAGTTAATGTAAGAAACAAAACCTGTATAAATTCCCAAATAGGATCTTATAAATGTATCATAAATCTAAGTAATAATCAGACAAATAGTAAAGTCTATTCAACACTATGTATCTATAATACAGTGGCAGTGGTGTGTAAATCAATGGAAAGTGCAGGGTTAGAGTGGTGGTGATGGTCAGATGGCAGATTGACCATCACCACCAACTCCAATTTTTAAGATAGTAGAGACAAAGTCCTCTCTTGGAATTTGATGTTTAAGAGATGGCAAGAAAGGGGCAGGCGATTTTAAAAAACAGAGAAAATATTAATAGCTCAACCAGCATTCACGAACCTCGCATTACCTGGTTAGCTAATACATCAAGCTGGCACATCATAATCACAAACTTACAGGTGTTATAGTTATGCATATTATGTTGGAAAAGACAGTTAGGCCCATCAATGCACATTCCAATAGTACAACAAAAAATTGTTACATATGTCAATAAGCAAGCAAAGATAAGCTTTACTTCTACTATTAAGATGATGATAACAGGCCCGCCTTTGTATTAGTTGACAGCAAAATTGCCATATATTTAAGAGTTTGTTCAATTAATAATAAAAATTATGACCAGAGTTAAATCAAGAAAGTACAACAAAAATCATTTTAGTACACGTGCAATGTATTCAGCGGTATGATATTACGGTTATTACCTGCAGTATAGACACATGAGAAAGGAATACCACAATAGACGCGGGGCGTTCCAATAGATTTCTTCAACTGCATTGAATCTAGCTGGATCACGAAGATGGTGGCTCTTGACGTTACAAGCAAAACATTATTCTCCTCAACATATCCATATACACTTAGGGCCTTTACCCCCTCTAAATTCAGTGAAAGAAGCTTGTCTAGTTCAATGGAGTTTCCTAGCACCCATCCAGCATCACCATCTGTCTTCCTTTTCCATAACTGGAGCTTGAATGATGACAGAAACAGGAACCCAAGCCCACCACCCTCTGTTGGCATAACCCTGAACTGGCCAATTGAATCAGGCCTATGGTGTTGAACCATATCCTGTGGTATATCTATCACAGCCAGGCACTGCCTTTCCAGATCAAACTCAAGGACGCCGATCGAAGAACGCCCCATAAGAAACCAGTAGAGGGAACCTCCAACCAGAGTACCCGAATTGAGAGAAGGAGACATGAATGGGCACGTTGTCGAGATGAGATCTCCCCATTTGCCAGTTTCTGATGAGTAAACAGAGGCGATGGCCTGTGTTAATCCTATGTCGGTACATACCAAGACCACCTGGAAATGGCTCGAATCCCCATCGCCGTTAACATCACCGGCAGCGCGAAGCACCGAGCCTTCGATCGGCAAGATAGCCATGGCAAACTCTGGGGGATAGGCTATGTGATGGCAATCACCAGAAACAGGATCCCACACCAGAAGCTGGTGCTGAAACCGGTTGTGGATAAGGACGAGACCATGGCGGCATCCCATGATCCGGCATGTGTCATCGAGATGCAAGGAGAACCTGCCGCTCGGGATTTGGTTGGGGGGATCCAAAATAGGAGTGAAGGAGATCTTGCGGGGGCCTTCCTTGAGGAAACCAAGGAGGGGAGGACTGCAGCGGTGGCGGGTGCGGAAGCGACGGAGAAAGGCGGGGTCGGATAAGACGCGGCGCCAGAGGTTGCAAACCATGGAGGCGCGAAGCAGGGACGATGGGTCCGGTGGGAGGCAGAGGAGGATTTCTGAGAGTGTGTCCGCGTTCTCCAGTGGGGACACCGGCTCCGGCGGCAAGCGCCGGCGACGGCCGGCGGTCACCAAACCCGTGTCGTCACTCATGTGTGGATCGTGGAAGGGCGGCTTGGGGGAGGGGGGTGGGGAGTCAAACACCGTTGCATTAATCCAAATGCCACAAAAGGTAGAAAGTCAGCAAAGTACACGGCTGGCTCCTACAGTCCGCAGCACGCTTCACAGCTAACCAGTATTTACACGGGGACCACAAGAAACACATCCCGGGATAGTACACGGAATGGATGAACCCATGCCGACAAGCCGTTTATGCACCTCAGCAGCTGGAACACGACTCCAGATGCCTGTGGAGCAATAGACATTATCAGCAAAAAAATCAATTTTAATTGTACTACTATTGTCCTTTGTTAATGTTTTTCCTTGGATATCAGGATGAGTCATCCTTATAAAGGAATACTATAAAGGAATATTATTGCATCCATTATGAATCAAACAAAGAAAAATAATGACACATTTATCCGAATATAAGCGTATGCATTATATACCACATCATTTATCCTGATTCCTGCAAGCCATTGTGTCTAATCTTCACACGGCGTTAATCAACTGGACCAATATTTACAATGGAAACTAGAGTGCACTTGAAAGTTCAAACTACAACATTGATATATCCATAAGTAAAAGAAAAAAAGAAAATCAAAGGCAGTGTAACAACCAGTACTGCCAGAACAGAACATTTACTATCACAAAGCAAGGGAAAGAGAGTATCACAATGGTACTACTAAAACATGCAGCACTGGCATAGGTACAAGCGCGAAAAGAGAATGGCTCCTAAGCCTCCTAAGCCATCCACCATGAAGTGACAAGGAGAAGAGCGACACTATCAGAAGTAAGGAGAAGGGCCCACACTAGCATGATCACGTAGCAACGACTAAATGGAAGAAATCACAGGAAATGAGTTGTGGAGCAGATTATTCTTGTTAGAAAATTACGCAATATAGAGATGCCAACAAAGGGTGGGCTGATTTGTGAAAAAAATAAAAACCTTAGATAGATCGAGTTACATTCAGAAACACAGTCACATTACCTGTTCAAACAACATATCAAACACAGCCACATTATGTATTCTGCAACAGGAGAAAATATTCAGTGCAAACCTCATGTTAGGTGGAATCACGAAAACCCTCTAGAAAAACCTAGTTGGAAGTTTTGAAAAATTATGAAACTTCGCATACGAGTAGAGGATATGGCTGGAAACATGCACAGAGACTTTGAGCCAAATTCGATTTCTATTAAAACATTCAAAAATAACAAATCATGCTAGAAGAGGACAAAAATACTGTACAAACACTGTTTTGTCCTTTTCCTCCTCTTTCTTCATGACTTATTATTTTTTGTATCTTTCAATAGAAGTTGAATTTGGATCTGAAATTTTGTGTGCATGTTTTCCAACATGTCCCCTACACGTATGCCAAGTCTCAGAATTTTTCAAAAAATTTAAATAGATTTTTCAAACGGTTTTTCACTATTCCACCGAATGTGGGGTTTGCAGTGAATATTCCCCCCTCCAATTCAGCTCCATCCAGTCTCCCTCCAATGCCCATGCCTACAAGTACAAGTAGCCATTCAATGACATTCCAAATAGATATGAGGTTAAAAGTTACATATTGAGAAAACTAGCAAATGTAATTTGAGAAAGTCGGTCGGTTACTAACAAGCTCAATTCAATAACCCCAGCATGAAATAAATGTTATTTAATGCCAAACGTGAAGGTCATTCATGTCAAATAGGGTTGTCACTGGCATACTCTCAATTCTATCAATAGGCCGCTTTATGCGCTTATGGATTGTCATTTGGTACATTCTTCTTCCCAAAATAGAAACCCTTTTCTATAACTTTGCACGGTGTCGAACAAATGTTTGTCCAGTAGTATTATCATAATATTTCAGTAAAACATACTCCCTCCGTCTCAGAATAATTGACACTTTAGATTTTCAGACATCACTTTTAACCATTCGTCTTATTCAAAAAAATTATGCAAATAATATTTATTTATTTATAATTTGTTTTATCATTAACTATACTTTCATCATGATATATTTGTTTTAGTATTTATAGAAAAAAAATGAATAAGACGGATGGTCAAACGTGATGCCTGAAAGTCAAAAAGGTCAATTATTTTGGGATAGAGGGAGTACACAGTTAGGATTACATTAACATTGAAGCACTCTTTCAACGAATCAGGTTATGCGTTTTTGCACATCTAGTCATCATTGATTAATAAATAGTATGTCAAATAGCAACCATAAATGAAGGTTAGACAAAACACAAAACATGGCAACATCTCATTTGGACTAGAGTCCTCTAGTTTGCACAAAAAACTTAGCCAGCCAAGAAAGCATGATGGGAGTGGGAAGCAACTAAGCAGAAGAATGGAGGCCTCTCTAGGAAATTGATGCTTTGGAGATGGCATGAAAGAGGTAGGCAGTCTTTTACAACAACAACAACAACATAGCTTTTTGTCCCAAGCAAGTTGGGGTAGGCTAGATATGAAACCCACAAGAAACAAAGACAAGAAAGCACAAAAGACACAGGACAAAACGGGTTAGAGGTAAAAATATTTAGCTCAACTGGCACTCAAGAAACCACCTCGCCTTACCTGTTTTACTAATACATCAAGCTAGCACATCAAACTAGACAATCATGATATTTCAGGTGCTATAGTTGTGTATATCATGTTGGAAAGACAGTCGGCTGCAGCAAAGCACATTTCAATGGTACCTCACATAAATTTATTAGATACATACAACAATAGGCAAGCAACAATAAACTTTAGTTCTACTATTAGGACGATAGCAGGGCGATCTTTGTAGTAGTTGACAACAAAACTGCCATCCATTTAAGAGTTTGTTCGATTAACAATCAAAAACCAAATATATGCCCGAAGTTTCAATAAAGCAAGTACAATGAAAATCATTTTAGTGCAACTGCAATGTATTCAGCAGAATGATATTACCTGGAGTATAGACACTTGAGAAAGGAAAACCACAATAGATGGTGGAACTTCCAAAAGATTTCTTCAGCTGCATTGAATCTAGCTCGATCACGTAGATGGTGAGTCCTGCCATTACAAGCAAAACATGGTTCTCCTCGACATAACCAACTACACCCAGGTATTCCTTTTTCAGCTCTGGAGTCAGTGAAAGAAGCTTGTCTAGCTCAACAGAGTTTTCTAGCACCCATCCAGCATCACCATCTGTCTTCCTCCTCCATAACTCGAGCCACCTGGATGATGACAGAAAGAGGATGCCAAGCCCACCACCCTCTGCTCGCTTAATCCCGAACTCGCCACTACGAGACATATGCTGTGGGATTTCTGTTACAGCCAGGCACTGGCTTTCTGGATCAAACTCAAGGATGCCAACAGACGAAGCATCACCATATAGAAGCCAATTGAGGGATCCTCCAACCAGAATACCCGTGCTGGGATAAGGATACATCAATGGGCACGCTGTCCGAGATGAAATCTCCCCATTCGCAAGTTTCCGATGAGTAAACGGAGGCGATGGCCTGTGTCTTTCCATTGCCGGTGCCTACCAAGACCACCTTGAAATGGCTCGAATCCCCACCGCGCCGTCGGCGTCGCCAGAAGCGCGAAGCACCGAGGCTGTAAGGATCGGCGAGGTGCCACTGCCATTGTTATCGAACTGATAGAAGAACTCTCGGGTGTATGCTACGTGGTGCTGGTCACCGCTGACGAGATCACACACCAGGAACTGAGGATGATTCACGTAGCGGATAAGGACGAGGTCATGACGGCAGCTGACGATTCTGAATCTATGGCAGAGCCTCAAGGCGAAGCGGCTGCTCGGGATGCTGTCGGGGGGATCCAACATAGGGTTGAAGGAGATGGCGCCGACATGTTCCTTGAGAAAGCCGAGAAGGGGAGGACTGCGGCGGTGGCGGGCGCGGAAGCGACGGAGAAAGGCGGGGTCGGATACGAGGCGGCGCCAGAGCCTGCAGACGAGGGAGGCGCGGGGCAGGGACGATGGCGCCGGCGGGAGGCGGAGGAGGATCTCTGAGAGTGTGTCCGCATTCTCCAGCGGGGACGCCGGCTCCGGCCGCGGCGGCGGCGGGCGGCGGCCGCCGCCGGGCGTCAAATGCGCGTCGTCACTCATGCGTGGGTTGGGGAAGAGGAGACGAGTGGAGTAACTTTTTTTTTTTTTTTTCTTTTTTCTTTTGAGCAAGGGCAGTGCAATTCGGACGGGGATGGGCTTCTTTTGTGTTGGAAGTGATATTTATTGGAGAACGTTTTGTGCCAGGTCCAAATTCGACTGCTCTTTCAGGTCCAAACTCGACGCGGTGAAGCAGAGAAGGTCCTCGCTACGTAAGTTCAGATGTAGCGGCGCCGCTTTGGACGACGGGTGAACGTATTCTTTAATCTTTGCTCCCGATTCCTTCATTTCCTGCAGCGATGGGCACGCATGAAGAGGAGACCACTGGGGGTGTTCATTGCTTTAGTATTTAGCATTTAGATCTGTCATATTAAAGAGAATTTTATTATTTAAGAGTACTAAATAAAATTTAATGACAAAACCTTTTTACAGATAGGTACATCTTTACGAGACGAATCTAACGAGCCTAATTAATCTATATTTTGTTACAGTAATGCTACAGTAACCAACGTCTAATCACGGCTTACCTACCCTCGTTAGATTCGTCTCGCAATTTAGACCAGGGGTTCTGCAGTTAGTTTTGTAATTAAACTTTATTTAATACTCTTAAATGACAAGATTCTTCCCTCTAAATTTTAAACCCTATGCAACGAACACCCATCGTTAAGCAGGAGTCTCAAATTGAGCTGCACATTCTCGTCGCACTGGATTTGCATGATCGCTTCGTTTATGTTCTCCAACACCATTACAGATTACCATCATATCAAGCGAGCAGCAGACTAGTAAGCTTGACTGGAAGGTATAAGCAAAGGAAATATCTCTGAGTACAGGTAGGACGATAAAAGTCACACTACAGAAGTTTAGATACCAAGCAACTTGAAATAGAAAGGGAACTGAGAAAATTCCACGGCTGACAGACGCCTGTCGACAATTCTGAATGCCCAGTTGAGCGGTTTCTAACAATCTGAAATAGAAGGAACTGAGAAAATTCCGCTGACAGACGCCTGTCTTCACACAGCTGAACTGATCACATATTCCAGGGTCAAATTTCACATTGGACCATAGTTCACGTTGATGCGTCATGACAGCAAACAAAATGGAGCGGAGGACCCAACACCAACGTGCCGTTTAAGCTCCTTGGAAGCTGGATTGTGATTCTGACGTATGTAGGATACACCCAAAAAAAATCATCAGCAAAAATGATTTTCCTTGCACTACTAGGGTTCGAACAACAAGCATAAGCTTCACAATTGTAGGAAAGATGGACCGATCTCAGCAAGATTAGACAAAACCAGCAGAATAGCAATAGAACAGTTCATTTATACTGCCATACCTTCATTCCTATCCATTATCCTGTTAGCATCGTGGACGCCTGCTTGATAGCTCTTGCGATACACTCCACACACAAATGAACTACCAAAAGAGGCTTTTTCTCCAAGCCAAGTACAATATATAAAAATCAAATCAATTGATCCACGCACAATTGCGGTACGCTACACGCACAAACTTTGTCTTCGACGGAATAGATACCGCATCAAATTAATTAATAAATCTATAGATACACCATGAAGCAAGAACTAAACCGCATCAAGGTTAATTGCATCGGTAAACAAACAATAAAGGTACGAGTAGTATTGCACAACGATTCGCAGTGTAAAGTAAATGGCAAGCGAGACCAGAAGTGCCTACAGGTCATTAGCTGACTGCTAAGTTTGGCTCAAACGTGCTTGCTCAAAAGACAAAGCATCATAACAGCTCCAGGTACTAGTACTACTCAGCTAAAGCAGTCAACACCGCTGCACTAATTAAAGTCACAGAGCATCATGCCGATAGACAAATGTCAACAATATCTTAGAAAGTGAAGACAACTGGTTTCCTCGAGCCCGCTTCATATCTGAGCAGATGAGAACTTGATGTATAGAAGGACAATTCCGGCATCTGGCCCATGATACCTGGCGGGTTAGCTTAATAATGGACGAACTAAAACCAAAAAGGGACTTCTGCATCTCAGCAGCCAGAACACAACTCTACATTCCTGTGGGAGTGAAGGGCAAGAAACCTTGTCAGCGGAACCAATTTGTACAATTGTACTAGTAGGGTTCAAACAATAAGCATTAGCACCAGCATTGCAGGATAATGGAACTTGTATGTGAAGTGAACATCTACTTTTGAATAATCTTAGCATTCTTAATAGACATAAAACAAATATCAAGAACATGACAGAAATATGGACGGTTCTTTTAAATTATATTGCTAGCATGTTCTCAAGATTTTGGCTACATCTAATCTCAGTGACTGCTGAAAGTCTAATGTTTCAATGTAGGCAAATAACTAAACTGCCTAGCTTATCGAATCATGCATAATTACGTTATATGTTTCACGATATCTGAAGGGCACGGGTTAGAAATCAGAGCTATGTGGTTACTGATTCATAGGCATACTTTCCACGAATGTCAATAACTAATCAATCATCTACCAAAGAATTGAAGTCAACAAATTCATGTAAAGAGTCAAGAAAGAGATAATGCAGTATGGAGTAGGACCTTTCAAGGTTGAACACTCAAATCAGTCAGCATAATGATCCCACTCACTGAATCACACATTCTAACCATCTAGGCAGCTACAAGGCAGAAGGCTGCAAGGGAGGACTAAGGAGGCAAACTGGTAGCAAAGCAGCAAAATGGGATTGATGACAAACAAAAGAGAAAACACATGAGTGATCGGATTGGACATAGTAGCTACAATCCTACAAGAAAAGGGAGGTGGATTAAGGCAGACTCAAGAACAAGAACTGATGAGTATAAGGGATGTTGAACAAGAACAGATTAATATAATGAAGCGCAGCTCTCCTGCGTTTTTGAGGAAAAGGGATGTTGAATTTGATGCCTCAAAGATGGATGGAAGGCAATTTCTTTAACAAAAGAATAGGCATGATAGCTCAAGATACATTCAAAAGATAACTTCATGTTACCTGTCCAGCCAAGACATCAAAATTGCACATTTAGTGCACTGGTTCATCTACATATTCTCCATCCTCTCCATCATCAAAGCCCAAGCCTACAGGCATGAGAGGTAAAAATAATAATAATAAGTTTCAGAGTAAATGCAAACAAACATGAGAAGGCAAAAGCTAGATATGTAGATAGACACACTTGTGTAATATGAGGCACATAACTAACTTTGCTACAACATTTGTAGATACATAAGACAAACCATAAATATTGTCAAATGCTGAGTATCGGTAAAATTCTCACAATGAAGTGCATGCACAAAAGGGAATGGTTAGCTTTTCATATATAAAAAGAAGTATCTTACACTTGTTCCACGTCGTCTCAAGTAGACACCATAAAAATTAAATACGCACAAACCGATACTTTCTAGTAATAAACTCAATCGTGACTAGTAATAACTGAGTAACTTCAGAATGAACTATAGACCCCAGTTGCCGTAGGGCAGTCCAGCTGGTGATCAAAACAAACTGTTATTTCAGCAAGTCATCATTCAGACTTAATTACTAGTATCAATTGGCATAACTAACATTAGATGGTTAGTTTAATACTCCAGGATATAAAAACAGCCAAAATGACTTGTTTATTGCTCCTGCAACGTAGAAGTAAGCAATTACCTGCAGTATAGACACTTGCGAACGAATGACAGGTCTTAATGTTTGACGTTTCGGAAACTTTCTTGCACTGCATTGAGTCTATATGGACCATGAAGACACCAGCCCTTATCTGGAGGAAGAACGCATTACTGCTCTCAACAATCCCAACTATCTCCACCGGGTCATCTGAACTCCGTTGAAGAAAATCATCTGGCTCAAATGTTCTATCCAACACCCACCCAGCAACACCATCAGAGTCAGCAATCCACTTCCACAGTTGGATATTGTGGTGGATTGAGCGAAAGAGATAGCCAGGCACACCACCCTCCACTGGCATAACCCAGATGCGGTAATGTATGATATTAGACAGGAATAACGTCACATCTATCACCCTGAGGCACTGCTTATCCAGATCAAACTCAAGGATGCCATGTGAATCCCCATCAAGCGCCCAGTAAAGGGAACGACCAACCAAAGTGCCAGGGGTAGGCGTAGGAGCCATGGATGGACAAGCTGTTGAGATTGGATTGCCCCAGTCGCCAGTCTCAGACGAGAAAACACAGACGAATGCTCGTGTACACTCTTCGTCGGTGCTCACCACGACAACCTGGAAGTGGCTCGAAGACCCATCCTCCCCACCGGCAGCGCGAAGCACCGCTCCGTTGAAGATCGCCGTCCTCGTCCTGCTATCGAACCCCCAGGGAATGGCTATGGCGCTTCCGTATCGGGTGGAGGGGTCCCATACCAGCAGTAGAGCCGGGAGGACGAACAGGACAAGGCCATCGCGACAGCACAGCATTCGGAACTCGTCCCCCTCGTCGAGTGGCACGGACAAGCAATCGCTGGGGATGCGGTCAGGAGGATCCAGAATCGGCGTGAAGGAGATGCCACTCGGATCTTGGGAGAAGAAGCCGAGAAGGGGAGGGTCGAGGCGGTGGCGGGCCCGGAAGCGGCGGAGGAAGCGTTGGTCGGAGACGAGGCGGCGCCAGCGCTTGCAGACGAGGGATGCGCGGCGCAGCGAGGACGGCGCCGGGGGGAGGCGGAGGAGGAACTCCGAAAGAAGGTCGTCATTCTCCATCGGCGACGCCGGCGCCGGCGAGCTTGGGCAGCGGCCGCCGCTCATCAAACCCTCGTCGTCGTTCTCGTGGTCGGGGCAAATTGCCAGAATAGCATGGCTAAGGGGCGCCAGCTCCAGAACGCCATTAGTAAGGGAAGGAGTTCCAAAACGCCATCTATGAGGTGCCCCCCGCTGTCCACCATAGCATTTCATTCATTTTCTTTTTCTTTGAGGCATAAACTTCTTCTGAACTGACGATTCTGCCCCTCTCATCTCAATTCACCCGACCGTGACCTCTCTCTCCCAACTCACCCGCGATTCGAATCTGGATCGAGGAAGGCGTGAGCTGCTAACCCTAGCGGCGGCGGCGGCGCGGCGCGCGGGCGGGCGCGGCGCGCGCGAGCAGCGGGCGGGCGGGAGCAACGCGCGCAGGGCGGCCAGGCAGCGCGGCGCGGCGCGCGCAGGGCCAGGCAGCGCGGCGCGCGCGAGCAGCGGGCGGGCGGGAGCAGCGCGCGCAGGGCGGCGCAGTGAGCAGGGCAGGGGATGGCTGACGCAGCTGAGGGCCAGGGGTCCGGTTCCGGCGGTGGCAGTGGCAGCCAGATGGATGAAGCGGCGAGTAATGTGAGCTTCACTGCCAGGTGAGCTTCCTTCACTACCATATGTATTGCATTGTAGTGATTTGTTGTTGAAATATAGGTTTGGTAAATTAGTTCATATTGCTACTTGTAGGATTGAACCAGAGCCCAGTATGACTATCAATCTTAGAATTCCCGGTTACACTGCTTATTTGGACGATGGCACTAGGGTCGAATTCGAGAATAAGGAATATGATGTTGCTGTCAAAGATGTTGCTGCATACTCGATCCATAATTTATTGGCTGATGTAGCAAACAAATCCAAATGGGGTACATGTCAGGATGTTGCATTTTGGTATTGGGACATTGAAAAAAAGGGATCACTAAAACTTACAAAGGATGATGATTTGAGTATGGTATTTCAAAAATTTAAGTCCTCTAAAAGAGTATCCTTTGTTGTTGAGTTTCCGATTAAACCTTCTTATAAGAGTAGCATGGTAGTGGAGGCTAAATTGGAAAAATTACCTGTCAGGAGGAACTCAAATTTAGCACCGGAACCAAGTAGTTCAGCCGAATCAGATGATGAAAGTGGTGATGAAATTGAGGAAAATGTTGACCCTTCTTGGATGGAAGATGAAGACATATTTATGGAGGATCAAGATGTGTTTGTGGATCTAGGTTTGAGAGCCGAGGATGAGGCAGCAAGAATGAATTTGGGACATGATGGAGCAGGTCTGAATGCAACAGAAGCGGAAATTTTAGTTGATGATAGTGCTGAAAATGAGCCAAGGTTTGCAGTTGACAAGGAAAACCCGAAGATCAAAAAGGGTGAGACCTTTCCAACAATGTTAGATTTTCGGATGGCTTTAAGGCACTATGGCATCCTAAATGAGTTCCAGGTGCACAAGGTTAGAACTGATAAGAAAAGGTATAGAGCTGAATGTAAGGCTGCAGGATGTCCTTGGAGGATTGTTGCTAATAAACTTGTGGGGCAGCCAACCGTTGAGGTGAGAAAAATACATGTATTAATTTGTTTTACATTATGCATCTTGTGGAAAATGACTAATCTTATGGCTCTTTCTTTCTTTTTGCAGGTCACCATGATTCCTCATGAGCATGAGTGTATGGGCTCCGGTTTGGTGGTCAGCTCTATGGCAAGTAAGAGGTGGGTTGCAGAAAGGGTTGGCCCATGGTTGAGAAAGACGCCAGGTCTTGGACCAGCTGCATTGCAAGACAGGTTGTTAGAAAAGTATGGTGTGGAGATTAACTATGACACTGTTTGGAAAGGAAAGCAGATAGCAATGGATGCAATTTATGGCTTTTGGGAAGATAGCTTTCAGAGCTTGTTTAATTTCAGGGCTGAACTCCTTGAAAGGTCTCCGGACTCTGTTTTCGAAATTGCCCTCAAGCCTAGTGAAGATGGTATGATGTTTGACAAGCTCTTCTTAGCAATGAAGCCGTGTGTTGATGGATTCCTAAAAGGATGTCGACCTTACCTTGGTATTGACTCAACGGCACTAAATGGAAGATATAAAGGGCAGTTGGCTTCTGCAACGGCATTAGATAGTAACAATTAGATGTATCCTGTTGCCTGGGGGATCTTTGATACTGAATCTTCTGAGAGTTGGACATGGTTCATGAGGCAATTGGAGAAGGCAATTGGTCGGCCACTATCTTTGGCTATTTCTACAGATGCATGCAAAGGTCTTGATGCTGCTATCAAAGAAGTATACCCAGGCATCGAACATAGGGAATGCATGAGGCATCTATGGGCAAACTTCAAGAAGTATTATCGTGGAGAGGTTTACGACAAGAATATGTGGCCAGCAGCAAGAGCTTACAAGACTAAGAAATTTCAGTTCCATTGGAATCAAATTGTTGGTGCCAATCCAGATGTTGTGACTTACATGAACCAACACCACAATCACTTGTGGAGTAGGTCCATGTTCTCAAATGATGTCAAATGTGACTATGTCAACAATAATTTATCTGAGAGCTTCAACAATTGGGTGAAGAAAATAAAGGACTTGACTCTTGTTCACTTGATTGATACGTTGAGGCGGATGACAATGGACTTGTGGGATAAAAGAAGAAGGATTGGTAGCAAGCTATCTGGAACCATTCTTCCAACAGTAATTAAGCAACTCAAAGCAAAAACAAGAGGATTGGGTCAAATAAAAATAAGTAAAGGGCAGCATACGGCTGAAGTGTTTGGTTACCATTACGATATGACACCTTGGGGACATGTAGTAGATCTGAATGCTCACACTTGCACTTGTGGGGAGTGGGAGATGACCGGAAAGCCATGCCCTCATGCGTTGGCTTTTATTAAGATGTTTCCAGATATTGACATGTCCACTTTTGTTCATGAGTACTACAGCATAGAGAGGTTTAGGACAGCATATGGTGGCTCTATCCCACATATGACTGACAAATCACAATGGCCTCATGTGGAGTTAGGTTTCAAGTTGCTGCCACCTTCATTGAAAAGAGAATCTGAAAGACAAAGGAAAAATAGGTATAAAGCAAGTCATGAACCGGGAGCAAAGAAACAACAACGGTGCAGGAAATGTGGTGAGTTTGGACATCGTGAGACCAAAAATTGCCCTTTAAATGAGCCAAAGAAAAGGTGAGCAAAATCTGAATTAGTTTCATCTATGTGGCCATGATTGTGCACAACTTGTAATTTTGCTAATAACAAATCTCTTTTCATGTAGGATAAGGAAATCTCAAGACAAAAACAAATGAAAATGAGATTTTTGGCGTTTTGGAGGGACTGCATTCTTTAGTAGTGCTATTTTGGAGCTCCTTCCTTTACTAATGACGTTCTGGAGCTGACGCCCCTTAGCCATGCTATTCTGGCAATTTGCCCCTCGTGGTCGTGGGGACCGGGGAGCTGTGAAGAGGAGAGTAGTGAGACGGGGTGCGGACCGTGCGGTACTCGTGACGGTGTGCGGTGTGCCCGTGTGCGCGTCGAAGGCTGAAGGGCCTCCAGTTTGTTTTCTTTTTAGGAGCTGGGCCTCCAGTCTGTTGTGCTGCATAAAGGACGCGTGGGCTGATAGCTCACCCATATTTGGGCTGAAAAGTGAAGCCCATAATGGTTGGCATCTGAGTGCAGGACTTCCTATATGTAGACCGTTCCATGAGAGTTAAACCGTAGATCATTGTTTGAGATTTGTGCACATCGAATCGGACGACCGCGACTTATCTTCTTCCAGCTGCCCGCCGCGCTCCTTCTCCCGTGCTGCTCCCCGTCGTGTCTCCTCCTCCCCATGCTTCCCCGCCACCGCTCCTCCTCCCGTTTTGCTGCCCACTGCCGCTCCTCCTCCCCGTGCGCCGCTCCCCGCCCCCGGTCCCAACACCGCTCCCCCGCCCCTGCTTCCTGCCTCACCACACCGCGCCCTGCTCGCGCCGCTGCGGAACGTAGATGGCGACGAAGTGAGGTAGAAGACGCTGAATCTCATCGTGGGCCGGCTCCGTGCAGGCCGTGGGCCGATCTACAGATTGCATCCTGTCGATTAATTTGCATATAGGTGATCCCATTGAGTGTGATATGTTTCTGTTGCCGAAGTTGGCCGCTGAGGAGCACGAGCGTGAGCTCGACTGGTATGCTGCTTGGGGTAGGAGTGCGACCAATGGAACTTGGGTTTCCTCACCGGTGGTTGTCCCCCAAATTAATAAATTTACATGTGCCTCTCAACACGTGATGACATAAAAGGAGTGTGACGCCTCTCGTCGCGCACTGGAGCCTAGTGGTTTTCGGAAATCTCTAGATGGGCGCGGTCTTCAATGTTGAGCGTAGTTGTAGGGCTAGACATTTGGGTGAGTGGGTGTAGATGTGCGTTGTGGTGTGAGTGAACAGGTATGCACATGAACAGATACTACAATTGTAGGGCTGCGTGCGATTTGTTTTTTCTGCCGAAAGCTTAATGTGTGCAACAGGGAGGCCAAGATAAATTCCTGTTGAAGGGAGCATCTTTTCATTCTCGAGATTGATGATATGATGCAGAGAAATAGGGGAAAGATTGAGCCGAAGGTTGAAACATTTCAGCTGAAAGTTTGCATCCGTTTATGTAAGCTCAAATCTCTTCAACTAGACGAAACGGCATCATGCCCGACCTCACTTCATTAGGTAACAGCATGGGCTACACATACTGCCATAATGTTACCAATGTGAGAAATGTATGGAAGTACATGGACCGAGCTAAAAGATAGTAAAGGTAAGACATTGCAAATGATGCCGATAAGATGCATGTAAACTTGCAAGGTTCAAGAGTGCAGATGGACGTACATGACCATGAACGATTGGCGAATACGCCTTTAACTGCTATAAATATGAGTGCTTTTTTGTGGCATTATAAACACGAGTGGTGGGAAGTCATAATAAGCAAATAAAAAAAATATAATTATTAATCCGCTGCGGCAATGGGCGAATGTCTACAGAAACTTGAAAAGTAGAAATGACACTAGCAAATTAGATAACAGATCCCTATAATTCAGCATCAAAACACCAAAAATGGAAGAATCCGCACTGGCAGCAGGAACGTGACTGTAGATGCCTGCAATGAAATAAACCTCATCAGCAAAATCAATTTGTGCTACACGGTTCAAACAATAAACATTAGCTTCACCATCGTAAGACACTTGTAATTGTACATCAGTATCCAAACTTGAATGATTGTAGCATTATAATTACAGAAAACCAACACAAGGAAAGCAAGAGACCACCAAAGCTACCATCAGGGATAAACACGTTTCTTTCCTTCGAGAACGTGCCATAGTTCAATTTCTATTCTTGAATTTTCCAAATTTTGTTTCCCTATTGATCTGACTTTATTTGTGTTTGCTCTGTTAGTTAACAATTTCAATTTCATTAAGGAAAACAAACTAAATAAATGGAAAATGAAAATTGCTAGAATTCTTTCTTTTTTTTGGGCTGCTAAAAGACTACTGTCTTCATGCCACCGTTAGGGGTAAATACTAAACTTCCCATCTTATGAACTCATAGATATACACACTTAACTATTCAAGGGAGTGCAGGGAACCAAGGATTAGGGAGGAGATATATGTGGTTCCTAGTTCAAAGGCATAGCTTTGCATGTTGAGACAGTCAGTCAATTACTAACAAGTTTAATTCAATAACCCTCTGGATGAATCAAATACCTGAAGCATGGGATCATGCATATCAGATTGGGATCTCTTAAAGTTATAGTCTCAATTCTATCAACGGATTATTCATACACTTACCAAATGATACTTCTCAGTCCAGAATACCATTTTTATGCGTTGGGCAAGAGTTCAGGTCCATCATGTCCGCCATCCATGCCCATGCCTACAAGTATAAGAAATCAAACTCAATCATATTATAACAGTAAAGCCAGATGAACTCACATAAGAAATATGAGGAAGATAATGCACTTGTGCTAGAACATTGGAAATAAATGAGCAAAACCATGTGTACTATCACGCAAGAAAGTATTTCATGAAACAGTAGTGCTGATCAATATTAAAACAGTAGCGCTGATCAATCTCATTATACCAAGAGCATATAAAATCGAGGCCACATGGTGATCAGCACAAAGAGGTAATTATAATTGTGTAAAGCTCACATAAACAACTCGAACTAACAAGAGTAAACTCTTGTAACAAAATTCGTTATGATTATTAACAACAGAATAATCTCAGAGCAAAAAAATAAAACCCACTATGTGGGAGTAGTATTGAACTGTTACATCATAAAGATCAAACCGTGACATCGTTGTGTATTTAATTATAAGCAACGTTGGTAGATCTAAAATAAAATATCGTAAACTTTCAAATGTCCTATTGGGTTGTGTTACGACTTCGGCATTTCAGTTGTTTCAAGCTTATTTTTTATGTAACAAGTAATGTATTTCAGTTGAAAAAGAATGTCAGGTAAAGCAATGCAAGTGGAAAATCAATGTAAGAAAATTCTTGTGTACAGCAATAGACAAACGTCAATAAACTCTAGTTTGATTTTTTATGAAAGAATTTGCCGAACATTACAGATCATTGATTTAAGGGGCAAAGGACAACTAATGTGGCATAATTACAAATTGTCAATTTAACTCTCAGATATATGACAATCATACCATAAACAAGCAACAACAAAAAAAACTAAACTTATGTTGGTACAAATGCCGTTGTGCAAGTAGGATGTTACCTGGTGCATAGACACTTGTTAAACAATGATAGGTGTCGAGAATTAACATTTTGAAAGGTTTCTTAAACTGCATTGACTCTAGCTGGACAATGAAGACACCATCAGTAGTCCCAAGAAAAAATGCATTATCCTGTTCAGAGAACCCAAGTATCAACGGTGGAAATCCAATCTCTGTATCCAGTGAAAGAAGCTTATCCAGCTCAATAGTTCTTCCCAGCACCCATCGAGCAACGCCATCAGAACCCGTCTTCCTCATCCATATCTGGGCAGTGTAGCCTGACAAACAGAGGAAGCCAAGGCTACCACCCTCAGTAGGCATAACCCAATGGCCAAGGCTGTAAGCAGAAAAACCCGGTGGCAAATCTATCACAGCTAGGCACTGCCTATCCAAATCAAATTTAAGGATGCCAATACTATGCAAACCAAGCATCCAGTAAAGGGAGCCTCCAACCAGAGAACTGGGAAGTTTGCACACAGCAACCATGGATGGGCGTGGGCACGGTGTTGAGATGAGATTGCCCCATACACCAGTCACCGATGAGAATACACATGCGAACGCTCGTGTAGCGTTTTCGTCGTTGCCTATCACGGCGACCAGGAACGGAATTCGATGGCCATCAACTCCTTGTACGTCGCCGGCGGCGCCAAGCACCGCACCGTGGGTGACGAACGGGCCCCCAACGCCACCGAACCCCGGGGGGAAGGCTACGCGGCTCACGTCTCCGGTGACTGGTTCCCACACCAGCACCTGGCGCCGCTTGCGGTTGAGGACAAGGACGAGGCCGTGGCGGCAGCCGAGGATCTCGCACCCATCGTCGAGCTCCAGAGAGAAGCGCCCGGGTGGGATGCGATCAGGGGGCTCCAGGGTAGGGGTGAAGGAGGGGTCGCGCGATGCGTGGGTGAAGAACCCAAGGAGGGCAATGATCAAAAAAAAAAAAGAACCCAAGGAGGGCACGGAAGCGGCGGAGGAAGACGGGGTCGGCGACGAGGCGGCGCCAGCGCTTGCACACGACGGAGGCGCGGGGCAGGGAGGACAGCGCCGGGGGCAACCCGAGGAGGATCTCGGTGAGTATATCGTCGTTCTCCAGCGGGGAAGCCGGCACCGGCGAGCCGAGGAGGCGGCCGCCGGTCATCGTGCCCTAGGCGTGTGTGGGAGATCGGGGGATTGGAGTATAGTTTGGGCTGTTGACCGTCGGGAAAAAAAAAAAAGTTTGGGCTCCTTGCCCTGTTCGTTACTTTTTGTATGTCCCACAACGAAAATAAGTTCGAACTTACATTTATATGCACGTTAGAAACATCACATATATATTTGTATAATTTTAAATTGTACAAAATTTCTAATCTAAATTTTGTTTAAGGATGTTCAGAGAATGTTGCATACACGAGAGCAAAGAGATCTCATTCTATCAGTATATCGCCACATAAAGCTTCTTTTTTTTTTTTTGTTCATACCCGTTCTCCATTGAACTTTTAGCTTCGTTAGTTCCATGTCTATCAAAATTTGAATCTGGCAAATTGGACGTTAATAATTCCTGGCTGGTTGAATCGTGCAGTTTGTCAATTCCATATTGATGGCACTGAGGCAATAGTTAGAGCAATAGCTAGCTGAAACTTAGAAAGTTCAAGCATAATATATGTTTCAGCTTGTGAGTTGTGAAACTTGTTCCGTCAGCAATCAAGACCGATCAGCTAAGGCATTAAGGGTAATGGTAGGGTACTATCACTGATTCTAAAGCCAAAACGAAAGAAAAAGTTGCTAGCGGTGCTGGAATAATATGCAACGTGACATGAGAGGAAACAATGAGAACAAATGTAAGGCGCCATAAATATACTCATGAAACACAGGCAGCATCGAAAGAGCATAAGGATGGACAACACCGCCAGATCATGACCCGCAGTCTCGACCGACCCCAGATGCGCAGTGGTGTATGTTTCTGCTTGGAGCACGTCACAACTAACAAAATGGATGAAACGACGCCGGCAAGTCATTTATGCATCTCGGCAACAAGAACACAATATTTAGATGCCTGCGGGACAATAAACTTTGTCAGCAAAACAAATCTGTACAACTACATTACTGGGGTTCAAACAATAAACATGCCATCTATCTTGCAGGACACAGGAATTTGGACAAGAACCTCTAAATTCAAATCATCATAGCATTGTCTCGCAAAAAAAAAAATCATCATAGCATTGTTATTAGAAGAAATAAAAAAAAACTGACATCAGACATAAAAGACACAGAAGAAAACCTCTACTGCAATACCTTCCAATTTTATATTACTCTTGTTCTCAAGCAATGACGATATCTCTAGACAGCAAACAAACCATTGAAACATCTCATTTGGACAATCAAAACCAGAGTGCTAACAGAAAATGAGTAGGAATTTGAAATGGCATCGCTACAAGCTTGTGTAAATAATGGAAGTTATATGCTCACTGACATATCCCCACATACAAGGAAAACAATCAATCAAATCCATTGTAGCAACCAGAAACAGTAAAATAGTTAGATGTCCGCAAAACACAGGAAATGGAAAGTGTTTCACAGGAAATAGTTAAATGAGAAGGCACAACAATATGCACAGTAGGGAAAGGGGCCTACGTGGCTATGTCATCAACAACCAAATAATTTGCAAGAAGAGCCAGCACTAGAATGTGGAAAGTTACAGTGGATTAAGGTAGCAAACTGGTAGCAAGGCAGCTAAAAGGAAGCTATAGCAAGCAAATCCAGGATGGAGCATCAGTAGCTACAAGCTAAGCAACGTGGCTGAAGGTAGACCTTGATGCGATGAATGGAAAGCTGCTATGCAAGGAATGCAGAAGCGACCCTTGAAAAACAGCTAGGTGCTAAAGAAGCATGAATATGGGAGGTCGAAAATAATTCAGCAGAAAAGTCATAGTCAAGATTATGGAGTCCTCTCTTACAATTTGATTCTTTCCGAAATAAGGAGCAGGAAATATTTTAAAAGATAATGGGTTAGAAAGCTCAACCAAATTCAAAACATAATATTACAGTACCTGTTCAACCAACGTCACACTAGCCCAGGAGCACATCTATTTGGATAGTTATATTATACGTTGTCCATCAGATCAGGTCCTTCACACCCGTCAGAAATTCTCAAGCCTGCGAGCATAAGAAGTAACGGTTCAATTATATTAAAGGATAAAGCCAGATGAACTCACATATAAAATTTGAGAAAGACAAAGAACTTGATGCATATTTCTAATGATCAGAAAGAACGGTGACCAGACTTATTATTTTGCTTATCCCGTGTCATATTATTCAGATATCATAAAACAAACACTCGAACTAATAAGTGTAAACTCTAGAGAAAAAAATCCTTATGATCATCAATACGTGATAAGCTTAACTTTTATAATCATAAAATCTAACACTGTCACCATATTTGGCTTGATTCTAAGAAATTATTAATGTACTATTGGCATTTGGCGTTTCAGTTCTTTGAGGCTTAGTTTTTCATGTTCAGAATTATGTATCTCAGGTAGAAAAAGTACATACCAAAAGTACATACCAAGCTATGCATGTGGAAATATCATTGTCATATACGGCAATAGACAAGCAACAATAAAACATAGATCTATTATTCATGAAAGAATTTGACAATCTTTCTAGTCACAGAAAAGATCTTAGCTATAGTTTAAGACATCATTAAGGTGCAAAAGACAATTGATGTGACTTCAATTCAAACCGCTAAATTAGCACTTTGAGATATGAAAAACAGTGTGCAAGTGATATGTTACCTCTTGTATACACACTTGCGAAAGAATGATAGGTGCCTAAGGCTGATAATTTGAACAGCTTCTTAAACTGCATTGACTCTAGCTGGACCATGAAGAGACCATCACTAGTTGCAAGAAAAGACACGTTATCCTCCTCAGCAAACCCAAGTATCAATGGGGAAAATCCCGCCACTGTATCAAGCGAAAGAAGCTCATCCAGTTCAATATTTCTTCCCAGCACCCATCGAGCAACACCATCATAACCAGTCTTCCTCATCCATAACTGGGCTGTGAAGCCTGACACACAGAGGAAGCCAAGACTACTACACTCAGTACGCATAACCCAATGGTGGCAATGGTAGTAGAACAAAATACCGGGTGGCACATCTATCACAGCTAGGCACTGCTTATCCATATCAAACTCAAGGATGCCGCTCCTACCCGGATCTTTACTAAGCATCCAGTAAAGTGAACCTCCAACCAAAGCATTGGAAATAGGCATAGGAATCATTGACGGGCACGCTGTTGAGATGATATCGCCCCATAAACCAGTCACCGATGAGTACACACATGCGGACGCTCGTGTATCACCTGCATCATTGGCCACCAAGACCACAATGAAGGGAATCGAATGGTCATCCCAATCAGGAACGTCCCGGGTGGCGCGAAGCACCGCACCGTGGGTGACAATAGCGCTTCCACCGTCATTGAACTCCGGGGGAAAGGCTACGCGGCTCACCTCCCCGGCAACGGGATCCCGCACCACCACGTGGAGCTGCTTCTGGTTAAGGATAAGGACGAGACCGTGACGGCAGCAGAGGATTTCGCACCCTTCGTCGAGCTCCAGAGAGAAGCGCCCGGGCGGGATGCAATTAGGGGGCTCCAGAGTAGGGGTGAAGGAGGGTTCGCTCCATGCGTGAGAGAAGAACCCAAGGAGGGGAGCATTGCGGCGGTGGCGGGCGCGGAAGCGGCGGAGGAAAACGGGGTTGGAACGATCGACCGGCGGTCGGAACGGCGCCGGTCGGAGCGCCGCACGGGCTTCTTCTTCCTCCCGACCACCTCCCCCGCCCCGGCGCGCCGCCGCCCCCGCGGCTCCGGCGCCGTCCCGGGCGCCGTCGCCGCCCGCCGCGCGAGCACCTCCCCCGCCCACCACCACCTCCGGCGGTCGGCGGCGCCGAGCCGCCTCACCGCGCCGCCCGCACCCGCCGCCGCCGCCCGCCGCTAACTCGTCGCGGTTCGACGCCCCCGCCGCCTACCCCGCCCACCGCCCGCCTGCCTCCCGCGGCTACGGCGGCGCCCGCGCCGCCTCGCCGCGCCGCCACCCACCGCCGGGTCGCAGCCGCCGCCCCTGGAACCTCTCCTTCTATGGTCTGCAGAACAAATGGAGTCGCCGGAGCCCGCCGTCACCCCAGCAACCCGAACACCCTAACCGCCGGCGATAACCACCTCCGGCGACGCGGCGGCGCCCTCGCCGCCGCGTCGCGCCGCCCGCACACACCTGCGCTCCGCCACCACCTCGCCCACGCGCTCCGCCGCCCGCGCTAAACCACCACCGGCGACGCGGCGGCGCCCTCGCCGCCGCGTCGCGCCGCCCGCACCGCCCCCGCGCTCCGCCACCGACGCCGGCCACCGCGCTCCGCCGCCGCTCGCAAGGCTCCGCCTTATCCACTCACGCGTGGGCCGGGCCGCACACGGACGCGCGCTAAGGCGCGGGCGCGTCCGGACGCGCCGTAGACTTATCGTTCCCAAATGGGCTAAAAGATGAAAATAATCGTGCTGAAAGCCCACATTATGGCCCAAAATTGAAGCCCGTGAGGCCAGATTAAACAGAAGTTTATATTTGTGGTGAACATTTCTCTACTACATAAAAAGGCTCAACAGAGTATCAATATAATATAAAAAAAAGGCTCAACAGGATCGTCAAACAAAATTTTCATTTTCGTCTTGCCATTGTTTCGTGAAAAAAAAGTCTGCCTGTTGGTGTAACCGAGTTGGTTACGTGAAAAAAAAAAATACTGGCAACTTAAAATAATACGAGTGCGTTACAATCTGGATATCTCATAGCCATCCTGGAACCGCTCACGATCTCTTCGCACGCACATTCGGGAAACCCGGACGGGGTACATTAGCCTCGTTGATCTGCCTTCGTTTCAAATTTTCAGCCCTTTGCCCGTGGTTCATACACGAATCGAGTCACATATGTTAAAAACAGATCGAGGCAGAGTTTCTCTCCCGCAGCCCTCGCGCGTCCCCAGTGTTAGCATGACTTGCCTTCGTCCCCGACTCCGCATCGTTCGCCTTCGTCCGCCCTCCAAACCAAACGTTGGCAAGCGCAACAACACGATCGACTGCGTCCCGGCGAGAGCGCTAGGGCAGGCCTCCCCGAGCCACGACCGTTCAAAGGGTTGATCGTCGTGGCCACGGCCTCGTCGACCCGGTGTGCCTTGTATGCTGAAAGTGTCCTCGATCCACAGCCGTCAATCGCAAGAGGCTGATCCACGATCTCGCTGCCGGCCTCCATCTACGTACCTCATCCCCGGCGTGCTGCTCGTCTCATTCGACAGAGCGTATGATGAACCCAGGGTGCATTAGGTCGGAGAAGTGTTGTCTGATCTGATCTCACTTGGTCGATCGTGTGAGATAGGCATCTCTGGACGCTGATCCGGGGGCCGCGCGCGTCACTCCCGGCGAGTTCTTCTGCGGCCTCACTGGCCGAACCAGTCATCGCGTACAAATTCAGTCTCCTAGCCATACGCCATACGGATGGAGAAGTGGTGTCATCTGTCATGGACCTGGTTCAAGTCTATAGCTGGGTAGAGGCTGAGGTTTGCATTCGCTCTTGCTATGATATTCAGATGCCTTCTTGCTCTCCACACTCTGACCAGAGGGGTGAAGTACGTGTCTCATGAGAAGGATCGATGCTGCTAATGGGAAACCCGGGGTGTACTAGAAACAGGCGGTAAGCAAGGAAGGTAGTATTGCTGGGAAGCAGCGAGCACCTTCAAAAATCTACAGCTGAAAATGATGTATCAACTGGCAACTAAGTGTGGAATATCTCTTATTCATGCTATCCTGGCACACGACCAAATCTTAATATGTTAAGGGATTGATATGTTAGTGTTGTGCACTATGATTATCCTTGTGTTTTCAGTTCAAGTGATCTGCATTGATGGGTATTGCTTCCTGAACAGCATCGACCTCATCTTTTCTTTGAAGATCTCTGCATTTGTATTTACGAATAATCAAATCATCTTGTTCTACGAGTTCATGCCCAAATTTAGTTTGGCTTCTGGCTGAGGTAATGACAGTTCCTGATGTCACACGTATCATCAATTTTTGTAATGTAGATATGCGATGGCCATGGCATAGATCATGACACTGTTAATGAAAGTGGGCAGGCAAGTTATATGAAACACCATGCAGAATATTACATGTATGTCAGGCTACATAGATATATAGTGTTGTTGCTACTGTAACATGATGTGTTGTCTCTCTGTCAAAGCATCTGGATGTTCATTCTATCTTTTGTTCAAAAATGAATGGTTCTTTGTCATGATAGAGCTTTTTTTAATTTATTTTTTTGTTTTCTGGTTGTTATCTACATAATGCTTCTTATCTTCTACATAGTAAATGCTGTGCATTCTCTCAAAGTCTATTGCTCCACGTCAGCCAAATTTACTTTATCCATCGGATTAAAAAGGGACGGCAAATGTTAAGTCAACAGGCAGTACGGTGAACGGTCCTTGATCTCTCCAGACCCTTCCTCCCCTAGCTCCAGTCCTACAGAATCAGGCGGACGCCGCGGACCAGGAAAAGCGGAAGTGCAGGAGCCCCAGCACCGTCTCCGTCCACGAACTCGCCGTCTCATCTCCCAGCACGCAATCCCCGCTGCCCCTGTGCTCTTCAGGCTGCCTCCGATGGGTGACCCTGCGCTCTCCGCTGCTGGTGCGGTTCCCTCTTACCACGCCCCCTCCGTTGAACTCACTTGTGCGGCAACTCGCGGAGGCAAGTCCCTCGGCACGCCAGCTCCTTCCAAGCACCGCATCTTCTTTCCGGTGCAGTCTCTCGGCTACCACCGTCAGCCATGCCCCTTGGCGTTGTAAAAAGAAGAGGGAGCATTGGCCGTTTGCCTCTTCTCCAGCACTTCCATGCACTACATGCACGACAGATGAGCAGAAGGAAAATCAGTTTCTAGGCGCGCCAAGAGGGACGGCCCATCACCGCTGCCGTAGATTGAGCATTCAGATTCGTGTTGCCAGCTGTCTGCATGTGCCGAAATTTTTTGTTAGCAGTAACTCGTTGCCACCGTGGATCTGAATTTGCGCTGGGACTGCGGCATGTGGGGAACAGGTGGGACCGGGACGGGATGGTGGGTGATGGTTGGCTGGCAGTAGAAAGCTCTCTCACGTTGCAGCCTTTGCAGGTTGCAGACTGCGAGTTTTTTTTTTCATTTCTTCGGCACACGGATATATAGACAGCTCAAATGGGCCAAGATAGATGTTTTTTCATAATACTTTCTCCTTTTTTTTTACTTGTCACTGATGTTTACTGTAGCGATTTTGACCGTATGTTTTTTTCTAAAAAAGTTACACATATATGTAGAAACATATAATGCTAATAAAGTATGTTTTATGATAAATCTAACGATATAAAAGATCGAGGTGTTTGCACAAATATTGCAGAAAAAAACAGGCGGTCAAAATCGCTACAGTAAAATCTAGTGACAAGTAAAAAAAAACGGAGGAAGTAGATGTTTTTTCATAATAGGTCAAGATAGAAGTTTGACTTTCAATAAACTATAATTATTTAGAAATAAAAGAGTAAGGCACCTGTGAATTAGCGTGTACTTTGTATGTTTTTTTCTATTAGGTTTCGGAAGTTTCATTTATCAGGCCAAGGGGTTTTTTGGTTGTATGAAATATGCCGAGGCACCTGTGAATTAGCCTGTGTGTTTTCTTCATTAGCTTTCGGGGGTTTCTGACAGTATGAAATATGTCGAGGCACCTGTGAATTAGTTTGTATGTTTTTTTTTCATTAGCTTTCGGGGGTTTCATTAATCAGACCAAGGGGTTTCTGGCTGTATGAAATATGTCGAGGCATCTGTGAATTAGCCTGTAAGCTTTTTTTCATTAGCTTTCGGGGGCTTCATTTATCAGGCCAAGGGGTTTCTGGCTGTATGAAATATGTCGAGACGCTTGTGAATTAGCCTATATGTTTTTTTCATTACCTTTCGGAGGTTTCATTTATCAGGCCAAGGGGTTTCTGGTTGTATGAAATATGTTGAGGCACCTGTGAATTAGCATGTATGTTTTTTTCATTAGCTTTCGGGGGTTTCATTTATCAGGCCAAGGGGTTTCTGGCTGTATGAAATATGTCGAGGCACCTGTGAATTAGCCTATATGTTTTTTTCATTAGCTTTCGGGGGTTTCATTTATCAGGCCAAGGAGTTTCTGGCAGTATGAAATATGTCGAGGCACCTGTGAATTAGCATGTATGTTTTTTTCATTAGCTTTCGGGGGTTTCATTTATCAGGCCAAGGGGTTTCTGGCTGTATGAAATATGTCGAGACACCTGTGAATTAGCCTATATGTTTTTTTCATTAGCTTTCAGGGGTTTCATTTATCAGGCCAAGGAGTTTCTGGCAGTATGAAATATGTCGAGGCACCTGTGAATTAGCTTGTATGTTTTTTCATTAGCTTTCGGGGGTTTCATTTATCAGGCCAAGGGGTTTCTGGCTGTATGAAATATGTCGAGGCACCTGTGAATTAGCCTATATGTTTTTTTATTAGTTTTCGGGGGTTTCATTTATCAGGCCAAGGGGTTTCTGGCTGTATAAATATGTCGAGGCACCTGTGAATTAACATGTATGTTTTTTTCATTAGCTTTTGGGGGTTTCATTTATCAGGCCAAGGAGTTTCTGGCAGTATGAAATATGTCGTGGCACCTGCGAATTAGCTTGTATGTTTTTTCATTAGCTTTCGGGGGTTTCATTTATCAGGCCAAGTGGTTTCTGGCTGTATGAAATATGGCGAGGTACCTGTGAATTAGTCTGTATGTTTTTTTTCATTAGCTTTCGGGGGTTTCATTTATCAGGCCAATGGGTTTCTGGCTGTATAAAATATGTCGAGGCACCTGTGAATTAGCTTGTATGTTTATTTGTTATCTTTTGGAGGATTAATTTATCGAGCCAAAGGCTTTTTGGGTGTACGAACTATGTTGAGGCACCTGTGAATTAGCCTGTATGTTTTTTTTATTAGCTTTTGACGGTTTCATTTATCGAGCCAAAGGTCTGGATGTACGAAATATGACGAGACACCTATATGATTTAACCTGTATATATGTTTTCTTCATTAACTTTTGAGGTTTCATTTATTAGGTCAAAGGGTTACAAGGGCGGTGGAAGGGATTGGGTTGTTGGTTCCTCAGATTCTGCCGGGTGGACGGACACACGTAGACGCACGCGCCGACAGCTCCGACACGAACCGTCGCGAGGCCCGATAAAATTTGAACGGCGTTCTCCCGCGCATCCGCCAGCGCTCCACGTCTGCGTGCTTTGCGTCTTATTCCACCCACGTCTGATGGGTTAGCGAATCCTAGTCGTACGCGGCCGGGACGCGCGTCGGGCTCCGGGAGGGCCCGTAGCTCTTGGCACGCTTAGAAACTCCGCGTCCATGAGCAGAACACACATGTTGGATAAAATGTGTTCAAGTCCTCTATGGATCATAGCACCACAATCCATTTAGATTTCGTCACATTCATGACTGTTGAATTGAAGGTCTTTCTAATAATGCCTGAGCTGCAAAACTTGGGAACTCCTCATAAGAAAGTGTTCTCCTTGCTTACAATGTACACCTATATTACGCTACGCAGGGCTGGCTGTAGTACATGCACATACATGTAACGATGTAAGTTCACCACTATATATATTATGTAAGTTGCTCCAACTCAACTAAGACCAGTTATTATATATGAGCCAAGCTTGATTTAGGCATAAACTAAATGTGTCAATTATCTTATTATTCCACATTTCATGGGTCACTGCTTCTGCTCTAAATGTCTTCAACCTCCATTTTTTTCCCCTTACGTATGGGAAGTTAAAACTAAAAGGAGTAAAGGAAAAAAAATTAACAAGCTTTTCCTGCACAACAAACAAAAAAAATGTCTACTTAAATTACTATCAATGATAAGAAAACCAATATAATGCATATAGTCAGAGATCACATTCTCCAGCACTGAGTTTTCTCTTCCAGCTTGGCGCCCTCTGTTCAATCTTGAATTGGCTGCCTACTTTTTCAATAGCTTTCCTAAATGCTATTGCTATTCCAAATGACACAGCCAAATAACTCAAGTAGGTGGATGATCCAATTATTGGTCCAGATTACAACATCGACTGGCAATGGATGTAACACGGAAGATGAACTTACATGTATTAAAAATTCAAATTTTCTTTCATATAAAAGAAATATCTTAATAATATCCAAATGTTTGTGTCAGTCCATTTTTGGCTTTCGACATGTACATATATACCAAACTGACATGATTGACTATTCAGGTTCATCTTTTTTTTTATGGTGATATAAGATACAAGTTGTTTCTTTTGTTTATTTATTATAGATGATGGTTTGATCAACCTATATACGTTACTTAAACTCAAGACATATGAATGTATTTAGAAGTAGTTCTCTATTGTAATTGTATTGTTTTTGGATATATTGAACTATGTTACACTATATATCTACCTTTGTGAACATTTATGACTTTACGTATTTCTATCAAACGTTGAATATATAACAACCCCTCAGTCATTAATACAGTATATGGCATTATGACACACAAATCATTGAAAACATAACTGACTGGTCCATCCACCAGAATAACCCAAAAAATAGCGCGGCAAAAGCCGCGCTGATTTTCTAGTATATATATTTTATTGGTGATTGGTTCTGTCTTCAAGACATGAGCAAAAGAGGTACAAGTCTTCATATTTTCATGACATTGTTGACTGCAGGTTAAGTATCTGAATAAGTGATGCTAACTATTGACTTTAATTATTCTCTCTTTTCCAAATGCTAGGGAAAGTGGTGCTAAGTTACTATCAACAAAACAAGTTCATGATACCATGGTTACCTGAATTTGAATGTTTTTTCAATAACAACCAGCTTCTAAGTTGGGACAGAGGAGCACTACAATAACTTCAAAAAAAACTTTTACGCCCGTTGCAACGCACGGGCAAATTACTAGTTTAGATCGATAAGTCTATTGTGCAGCTGTACACGCTCGAGCGTTAGCGCGCGTCCACTGCGGCCCAACCCAAACACGGCGTGCGGCGGAGCGCGGGGGCGGTCCGGCGGCAAAGAAAAGAAAAAGAAACACAGGCAGCATCAAAAGAGCATAAGGATGGACAACACGCCACCAGATCATTACCCGCAGATAAAAGCAATACTAGTATCAGAAAACAGAGTCAACACTGCAGCACTAGTCGAAGCATGGAAACAAAGGTCCGTATAAAAAAGATTATTTATATATAAGCAATCCAGGAAGTCCGCTTCTTGAGCAGCCTCGGCCGACCGCAGATGCGTAGTGGTGGTATGTTTCTGCTTGGAGCACGTCACAACTAACAAAATGGATGAAACGACGCCAGCAAGTCATTTATGCATCTCGGCAACCAGAATACAACTTTGGATGCCTGCGGGACAATAAACTTTGTCAGCAAAACAAATCTATATTACTGGGGT
The DNA here is from genome assembly GCA_007726485.1 of Eragrostis curvula. Lineage (NCBI taxonomy): Eukaryota > Viridiplantae > Streptophyta > Magnoliopsida > Poales > Poaceae > Eragrostis > Eragrostis curvula. The sequence continues at coordinate 55,891,396 of CM017439.1, forward strand.
TCAAACAATAAACACGCCCTCTGCCCTTGAATCATCATAGCATTATTATTAGAAGAAATAAAAAAAACTGATACCAGACATAAAAGACACAGGAGAAAACCTCTACTGCAATACCTTCAAATTGTATACTACACTTGTTCTCAAGCAATGACGACGCCTGACCTTAGTGGGGCTACAAAATGTTTACCAATTCAATAACTGTAGTAGGGGCACATAATTAAATTGCTTAGCTTATCGTATTGTATGGAATAGACGTTATGTTTTAAGGTATACGGGGTGTAGGTACAATAAATGCACAAATACGGGTTGCTTGTTCAAATGCATACAATGTACAATATTATGAATCAGTCAGTTACTAGCACGTTTAAGTCAACAATTTAATTGAAAATATCAAGCAAATGGATCACACGCTTCAGATTGAAATCTTTCAAGATTGAACACTAAATTCACTCAGTGGAGTACTTCCGCTTACTCATTGACATTCAAAGATATACAGAACTATGATATGACAAAACATGAAAGCACTCTTTTCAATGAATCTGGTCATGTTCTTCTGGCAAAATAATTTCCAAATCATCTGAAATATAGACAGCAAACAAACCATTGAAACATCTCATTGGGACCACCAAAATACTATATTATGAGTGCTAACAAAAAATGAGTATCAATTTGAAATGGCACCGCTGCAAGCTTGTGTAAACAATGGAAGTTATATGCTCACTGGACATATCCACAAACAAGAAAAACAATCAATCAAATCCATTGTAGCAACCAGATACGGTAAAATAGTTAGATATCTGCAAAGCACAGAAATGGAAAGTGTTTCATTCTGGTTACTTAGGTGTGGTGGCAGCACTGTCATCTATGGGAAGGCACAAGAATATGCGCAAATAGGGAACGGGACCTACGTGGCTATGTCCATCCACAACCAAACAATTTGCAAGAAGAGCAAGCACTAGAACAAGGGAAGTTACGGTGGATTAAGGTGGTGAATTGGTAGCAATGCAGCTAAAAGGAAGCAATAGCAATCAAATCAGTAGCTGCAAGATAAGGGAGGTGGATTAAGATAGACCGTGATGCGATGAATGGAAAGTTGCTATGCAAGGAATGAGGAAGCGACCATTGTGGAGTATGAATATGGGAGGTCGGAAATAACTGACAGAAAAGTCATAGGCAGGATTATGGAGTCGTCCTCTCTTACAATTTGATTCTTTTAGATACAAGGAGCAGGAAATATTTTAAAAGATAAAGATAATAGGTCAGAAAGCTAAACCAAAGTTCAAAACATAATGTTACAGTCAACCTGTTCATCACACTACCCCAGGAGCACATCTAACCCGATAGTTAACTTATACATTGCCCAGCAGTACAGATCCTTCACGTCCATCAGAAATTCTTAAGCCTACGAGCATAAGAAGTAAAGATTCAATTATAACAAAACATAAAGCCAGATGAACTCACGTATGAAATTTGAGAAAGACAAAACACTTGATGATTATTTCCAATGATCAGGAGAAACGGTCACCAGACTTATTATTTTGCTTATCCTGTGTCATCTTGTTCAGATATCATAAAACAAACACTCAAAATACTAAGTGTAAACTCTAGCAAAAAAAAATCCTTATGATTATTGATAACTGAATAAGTTCAGAGTAAAAAATAAGCCCACTTGTGCGTGATAAATTTAACTTTCACATCATAAAATCTAACACTGTCATCACATTCAACTTAAATGTAAGAATTAATTGCGTATTTGATAATCTTACACAATGTGCTATTGGGTTATATCGCTATTTGGCATTTCAGTTCTTTGAAGCTTAGATTTTCATGTTCAGAATTATGTATCTTGGGTAGAACAAAAAAAAAGTATCGAGCTATGCATGTGGAAATATCATTGTCATATACGGCAATAGACAAGCAACAATAAAACATAGATCTATTATTCATGATAGAATTCTAAAATCATTCTAGTTGCAGAAAAGATCTTAGCTATAAGTTTAAGACATCATCAAGGTGCAAAAGACAATTGATGTGACTTCAATTCAAACCGCTAACTTAGCCCTTTGAGATATGAAAAAATATTCCACAAACAATAACGCTTATGTTGGTACATCTGCCATTGTACAAGTATGATGTTACCTCTTGTATACACACTTGCGAAAGAATTATAGGTGCCAAAGGATGATAATTTGTACAGCTTCTTAAACTGCATTGACTCTAGCTGGACCATGAAGAGACCATCGCCAGTTGCAAGAAAAGACACATTATCCACCTCAGCAAACCCAAGTATCAGTGGGGGAAATCCCACCACTGTATCAAGCAAAAGAAGCTTATCCAGTTCAGCAGTTCTTCCCAGCACCCATCGAGCAACACCATCACAACCGGTCTTCTTCATCCATAACTGGGCGGTGTAGCCTAACACACAGAGGAAGCCAAGACTACTACACTCAGTACGCATAACCCAATGGTGGCCATGATAGTAGAACAAAATACCGGGTGGCACATCTATCACAGCTAGGCACTGCCTATCCATATCAAACTCAAGGATGGCACTCCTACCCGGATTTGTACTAAGCATCCAGTAGAGGGAACCTCCAACCAAAGCATTGGAAATAGGCATAGGAACCATCGATGGGCACGTCGTTGAGATGGCATCGCCCCATAATCCAGTCACCGATGAGTAAACACATGCGGACGCTCGTGTATCACCTTTGTCATTGGCCACCAAGACCACAATGAAGGGAATCGAATGGTCATCCCAATCAGGAACGTCCCTGGCGGCGCGAAGCACCGCACCGTGGGTGACGATAGCGCTTCCACCGTCACTGAACTCCGGGGGCAAGGCTACGCAGCTCGCCTCCCCGGCAACGGGATCTCGCACCACCACGTGGAGCTGCTTCTGGTTAAGGATAAGGACGAGGCCATGACGGCAGCAGAGGATTTCGCACCCTTCGTCGATGTCCAGAGGGAAGCGCCCGGGCGGGATGCGGTCAGGGGAATCCAGAGTAGGAGTGAAGGAGGGTTCGCGCGATGCGTGAGAGAAGAACCCAAGGAGGGGCGCATTGCGGCGGTGGCGGGCGCGGAAGCGGCGGAGGAAAACAGGGTCGGAGACGAGGCGGCGCCAGCCCTTGCAGACGAGGGAGGCGCGGGGCAGGGAGGAAGGCGCCGGGGGCAGGCGGAGGAGGATCTCGGTGAGTATGTCGTCGTTCTCCAGCGGGGACGCTGCCGCCGGCGAGCGGCGAGCGGCCTCGGGTCATCACTCTCGTCACGAGGGGGGAATTTGGAAGCGCGCGATGCTGCCGAGCTGCGGTTCTGAGTTCTGATGTCCGCGACTAGGGATGGCAATGGTACCCATAACCTGATATGCGATGGATTTTTCTTCGTGTGAGTTTGAACCGATTTTTTGTTTTTTTTTGTTTTATGAGTCTGTTAATGAATATTTTTGTCACTTATTAAGTATCACGGGTATAGAGACATTCTCATGTAACCCATACCTGTTTATCCACAGAGCCACACAAAATCTATAACACATGAGTCCATTAAAAATATATAAATAAAGAGAGAGGTCAGCGAACCTTGCTCATTACCTTTGAACAATTTAGATTTTGATTGTGTGAACTATTAGTGTTTGAGTGGTTAAATTTATTTACTTTTAAACAATTTAATCATTTCGATATGTTATTGTATATAGTTGAATATTAATTTTTGTAATGTCAATTCATGTGTATGAATAACCCGATGAGTATCCACACCCATGTGGGTGTGGAGATAGGGAAAATTTGAGTCCTCAAATGAGTATAGGGATAGGAATGGGGTATAAAATTCTAGACAAGCATGGAGACATTCCACCGCTCCCTAATGGGTACTGTATCCATTGCTATCCCTATCGGCGACGCCGTTTACGTTCTAAGGAGGCTAAAAGTAGAAAACAATCGTGCTGAAAGCCCATGTTATGACTCAAAATCGAAGCCCATGAGGCCAGATTCAATAGAAACGTCTTTTGACAAAAGGACGATCGTACTCTTATTTATCTTTGTGATGAACATTTAGGTTCTCTTTAGTAGGGTTTTTTCAATGGCTTATTCAGCGGCTTCACATGTTTTCGAACTAAATGGGGTGCTTCTTCATGTGCTTCTCCTTAAAAAAATGAAGAAGCCCTATCTAAAAATAAGACAAAGCATGAAGCCATAAAATGATAGTTTCACCGGCTTCTTTTTTCTACGGCGCCTTATTTTCATATTTATCCTTAAAAATATGGAGAAGCTGCAGAAAAAACTTGTTTGCCAAACGTTTTAGACACAGCTGCAGACACAGCCACCACAACCCGTTTTTTTTTAAGAAGCCGCAACCGCAGCCACAGCCGAAGCTGACACAACCACAACCCTACCAAATAGGCCCTTATATCGGGCATGAGTTTCCAATTTTTCTCCTAAAAAAAAGAAGTTTCCTATTTTTTTCTTTTTATTCAGACAAATGTATGATCGTATAGGCCTAGAACTAGCTGGAACTGCTGAGAATGTACACTTGAGTTCCATTAATCCTAAGTCCTAACACGCTCATTAGTATCATATTCAACGCTATGCTTAGCTACGTGCTTTGGCAAATCACAATATAACTCCGACCTCTGGCCAAACTTAATAGCCAGGAGCAGGTAGTAGTGCTCCTGCCAGTCCGTGGCTCACCTCCTTCCACTACTCTGTAAACTGAAAATCGCTGTCAATTAGGTCAGATACATGCGCCTTAGCTACGTGTGCTTGCAAGATATTGTCGCCAGAACAGGCCAACCGACAAGTAAGGTTCGCTTCATGTTTCTCCAATGAAATCCAGGGAGTCTGCGAGCACATTGTGATTTCTATTCGTAGGATAAGAGGCAAGATAGTGCTTGACGACGAAGCAGTTCCACAAACCGAATTTGGTCGTGCTTTCACTAGAGTACCATTATGATTGATGTGCTTGAAACCTTGAAAAATCATACGATCATGGTTCATTGCCCCTACGACTGGCCCTTTTGTTAGGTTTCGCGTTGGTTTGGGCATAACTTTACATAGTCCGATAATAGTATGCAACTGGTTTGTCTCCAAGCAGTACTCTAAACACATTTAGCATGCAAATAAAGTAGACAAGTAGGAAGCGATGAAAAACTGCACGCTTTTGTTTTGACCAACAACTGTCATCTGTCAAACACAATGTCAAAAAGAGACAAATGACCAAAACAAGCATAGTCCCCATTTTGCGTCAGTGGAGCATGTCGTCAGACGACAACAGTGTTTGCTTGAGCTGTAGTGTACCATTTTGAAGTAACTTTTTGGCTAATAATTCTATTTAGGAGACGCCTATTGAAAGGGTTATTTGCACGCGTCCGCAGCACCATATTCAGGCCCGTTTGGCTTGGATTCTCTAAAAATAGTTTTTTCACAAAACAGTTTTTTTAGAAAATAGTTTCTCCAAAAAAAAAAACAGGTTCTATGCAAGAAGCATTTTTCAAAATATTTAGCAAAATAGCTTCTCTTATGGATTCCAATACAAATATGAGTAGAAAAGTTATGAGAAACTATGTTTTTCTGGATTCTAATACAAAATTAAGAAATGCATCTTGATGAGAGAAACAAAATCTGTTTTGGGTTGAACCTTTTGGCAAGCTTCTCCAAGAATTTGGAGCAGAAGCACTTCTAAAATCCTTACCAAACAAAGCCTTATCCACTTCACAATGTTTGTCCGGTCCGGGTACCTAAGGGGCATAATTATTGAAAATAACTTTATTATCTAATTTACAAAGAAGAGATGAAGCAGAAAATTTACTCTTAACAACATGTGCTTTGTAAGATTCTGAAAGATTCGCTAAGATTTTTAGCAATGATACGATTCTGAAAGATTCGCTAACATGTGCTCTGTGGATTAGATAAACGTTGTGAAACGAAGGTACTTCTACTAGTAGCTAGACTAGTAGTAGCACACTGTTTTCCAGCGCCAACTTTAGCGTTGCCTATAAATAGGCGCAACCGTTCAGCAACTGCCATAACTAAATAAGCATAACCAAGTGATCATGAAGCTAATAATCATGTGTTCCTTCCTCTTCTTCCTCCTCTTCGTCGAGCTCTCCTCTTCCGTCCCGCTCTCTGACCGCTGCCCCGTCCAGCGTCGCGGTCTTGAGGATGCAGCCGCCATCGTGGTTGGACCGGCGTCGAACTCGGCGGTGAGCAAGAGCACGAGTGTCGCCGCCAATGTCCTGCCGCAAGAGGTTCCTTCCGAAGCGATGTACGAGAGCTCGAAGAGGCTCAGCCCTGGGGGACCTAATCCTCAGCATCACTGATCGGTCGGCTGCTTTGTTCGAGTGTCTGCGACAGTACGTAGTACGTAGAATTAAGCTAAGATTGATTGGTCTCTAAGCATTGCTAATGTAATCTCGACAACACTTTTGATTTTCTGAGATCGTGAACTCCATGTCACAGGTGAGAGACTTTATTTCTCTTTTATAAATAAGAGCCTTCAGGATGTCAATTGAGAGTCATCACGCATTGAACATACTAATTGATGAAACCATGCATGGTTTACGTGATGCCGCATTTGACCTATATAGCATGATTGTTTTGGCCTGATTATCTGATGGGAAATCTTATGCTGGCGCCCTTCTCTTAATGGCAATCTCAAATGTTAAATTGAACGTGCGTCTAAAATCGATGCACAATGGGAAAAATGTCTAACAGGAATAACGTGTAAATCAAATAACTTCCTGTGTAAAATCGATTTGGCCTGATGTTCTAATGGGAAAGTGTATTTTGACAACCTTCTCTTAACGGTATTCTCAAATCTAAACTGAAAGTACATCTGAATCGATGCGCAATGGGAAATATGTGTAACAGGAAACATGTTGTCTGTGTATCAAATAATCTAAAAGGAAAACCTACATAAAACTCTTACACGTACATGTATCTATCAAACAATCAATTTGTTTTCACAGATTTTACTAAAACAATCAAGAACGGGTCTTTGAATTATAAAAATTCATGCAAGGTCAGTTCTGTCAATAAAATAGTGTGGATTTGATAAAAACATATAACTATCTTTACATTTGTGACGTAGGAGTAGAGTTTCTAAGACCATGGATAGAAAATTTGCACTTTTTGCATGCTCAAGGGCAAGCAGTTGTAGGTTATGTGATATATAGATATAAAAGTTATAAAAGGGAGAGATAGTTATACTAAATAAAATTAAGAAATTATATACATTTACATAATTTAGTGTACAACGTGTATTTATGGATATAGGTATCCTGAAGGAGAAAGAACACCACGCGCAATATGGGAAGGCGTGCAGGTGAGTATCATTTATCACTCGACACCGTTAATAATTATAATTTGAACTTTGTAAAAATTTATGAATCCTATTTAATAGCCCGTTTCTAGTATCATCACCGAAATTCCCTTTTTGCGAGGGTGCACTACTCATAAGTTATGTCATGACGTGACATAAATGACCTCCCGCTCAACTCGACCCATCACGTGCAAGTGCAAAATTTACTTTAATTTTCTTTACCACGTTTGAGCCCACAAAACATTTTCCCCTTTTATGTTTCTTTTTCCCTCATAGGACCTCCTATATCTATCGCTCTCTTGATCTCTCTCAAGGAAAACATACCAAGATGGACACTACCTGAAGAACAACCTCAATTGTCGGAAACTACCATGGGTGATGGGGCAGCTGCTTCCTTCCTCATCCCTTTTGCTATTTAGCAAGTACCAATGGGCGTCTGTGATGTGCCAAAGCTTCTAGATGAGTGTTCGAGATAAAAGAAAAGGGCACTGGTATCAGGGAAGAAGAATGCAAGTTTGATTTTTTCTCATGGTTAATTACCTTTCTAAACATTATTTTTAAGAAGTTTTGGCGAAAGGGTTTCTCAAAAAAGCTGGAGAAGGTTTTATCCCAAAAAAAGATTCTTAAAGCTTTTCCAAAAACTTGAGAGGCGGGACTGCAGGAGGTGGTGGTGTTCAGGGTGCACTGCACACGAGTTTTTTTTTTTAGATGCACTGTGCACGAGTTGTCAAAAAAGCTGGAGAAGGTTTTATCCCAAAAAAAGATTCTTAAAGCTTTTCCAAAAACTTGAGAGGCGGGACTGCAGGAGGTGGTGGGGTTCAGGGTGCACTGCACACGAGTTTTTTTTTTTTAGATGCACTGTGCACGAGTTGGTTTGCTAGAAGTAGAACACTTGTTCCAAAACATCACGCTGTCTGCAGCGGAGCCTTTAAGATTCTACTCCCGATACCTATTAGATTCGAACGGCCAGGATTACACGAGGTCACCCCAGCGGCCCAGCCCCGCTTTCTTCTTCGAGCCGAGCCGTCGTGCACAAAACGAACCGACACGCCCGGCGCCGCCACCAACCCCACCACCTGCACCACCGCCATAGCCGCAGAAACATGAATTTTTTCTAGGGTTCTTCGCGAAACCCTCGCAAGGCCCGCGCTCGATTCCCCTCGAATCCGGCTCCGCCGGGGGTTCCGGATTTAGGGTTTATGCATGGCACCGGCACCAGCCGGCGATGGCGGCGCCGGCGGGGAGGAGCCAGCGGTGGCACCCCCGCAGGCCGCGCCCGTGGCCGCCCCCGCTCCGGCCAGGCACCGGTGGTCGTCGGAGATCAAGGTCTACTCCCGTAAGTACCCCCGCAAAAACCCTAAACCTCCTCCGCCGGAACCTAGCCCCAACCCGAGTCCCCTCTCGGAAACCCTATCCTCGATTCAACCGTCCGTTGGCCACTCAGAGGCTGTGTTTGCGGGGGGAACTTCTCCAGCGGCGACGAGGTCCACTCCCTCTCCACCTCCACTTCCCGCTGCTGTGGTATCGGCTCCCCCTCCCTCACCGCCAACCGCCGCGGCAGCGTTGATTTCCCCTTCACCTCCGTCTCCCGCTCCGGCGGCCTCAATTTCCCCTCCACCTCCGGCTTCCGCGTTGGAGGCGGCTCCTTCTCCACCTTCGGCTCCTGAACCAGCACCACCTGGGGAACCCACTCCCGCCTTCAATGACATCTCCTTAGGGCCTGTTCCCAACGGCCATGGCACTGACATGGCCTTGGTCACTGCTGAGAAGGCTGAGAAGGCGCGGAAGCGCAGAGCGAGGAGTGACCTGCGGCGGCAGCTTGCCTCGGAGCTCGACCAGGTGCGCGTGCTCACCAACCGGCTGAAGGTGGCCGCTGATGCCTTGGCGCAGGAGGCTGCAGTGACCATGCCTTTGGCCATGGTGGCGCCACCATCACAGTCGATAGATGCTGGCTACATGCATTCGCAGTTCTCACCTACCGGTCCAGTAACGCCTATTCCCGCCCGGGCCACGTCAGTTGCTCCTGTCCAGTCGCTGCTGCAGCGGAGACAGCTAACTGTGTCCGTGGTGCACACGGAACCCTTTGAGAAGGAGAAGCGAACGCCAAGGGCCAATCCTTTGTACCAAAATTCAGAGTTCTTGCTTGCAAAAGACAGGTTACCACCAGCAGACTCTCATTCACATGGGCGCAAGAAGTCCAAGCACCACAAGAAAAAGCACCGGTCCCGAGAAGCTCGTGGTCCAGACTTCGAAGCTGACCGGAGGTTGTTCTCTCATGCATTCAAGAAGTCTTCGGCACTGCTGAGCCGGCTTATGAAGCACAGATTTGCTTGGGTCTTCAACAAGCCTGTTGATCCTGTCACGCTTGGCTTGCATGACTATTTTTTGATTATAAAGCACCCAATGGATCTTGGAACCGTAAGGGGACGTCTCAGCCATGGGCAGTACAGGAACCCGAAGGAGTTTGCTGCAGATGTGCGGCTTACTTTCCATAACGCCATGACATATAATCCCAAGGGGCAGGATGTACATTTCATGGCTGAGCAGTTGTTAGGTATCTTTGAGGCACAGTGGCCGGAGATTGAGGCTGAGGTTGATTATCTTGCATCATGTCCTCCATTGCCAAAGGAATTTCCACCTCCCCCAATCGATTTGCGCTTCCTAGAAAGGTCGGATTCTGTAAAACATCATATGGCCTTGGACTCCAATTCAAGGTTGATAAGTCATACTCCCAATTATAATGCTCGAACCCCATCATCAAGAAAACCCAGGGCAAAGGATCCGAACAAGAGAGACATGACAATAGAAGAGAAGCGTAAACTTAGTGATAACCTACAGAACTTGCCTCCAGAGAAGCTTAACGCTGTTATACAAATCATCAAGAACAAAAATTTGTCAGTCACGCAGCATGAGGATGAGATTGAGGTCGAAATTGATAGCATGGATGCTGAGACCCTTTGGGAGCTTGATAGGTTTGTTGCTAACTACAAGAAGTACCTGAGCAAGCAAAAGAGAAAAGCTGAGCGTGCTATGCTTGCAAAACAAGATGCAGAGTTGCGTGCACAATATGCTGCACAACAGCCACAGACAGTATGTATTCACTCATTGTAAAAAATTCTGTACTATATTATAACCAAAATTAATATGGGTGCTGAAAGTTTACAATTTCTTTCATTGCAGACTCAAGAACCTAACATTGCTGGAAAATCTCCAATGCAAAGTAAGATAGGTTTGCTCGATTTTAACATCTCCTCTTAAAAGCATATTGCAAGAAGTTAATTCATTTTTAACTTTTTCTTATCAAAGATTTGATGGCGGCTGAGAAATTGGCATCTTCCATGCCAATACAAAATGGTACCAATGGACAGAACGCTAGTAGCTCGAGTAGTTCTAGCAGCTCCAGCAGTGATTCAGGGTCATCTTCTAGCGGTAAACTTCTCTCGCTTTTGTTGTTGCCTTTTACTGCTTTTGCACTTACATTAATATTGACGATTGAGAAGATATCTGAATTGCGGTGTAGCCAAATCACTTGACTTCGTTTTTCTCGCAGACTCAGACAGCGATAGCTCCTCTAGTGATGGATCAGATGCTGCCAACCCATCTTGAAATATAGGTAAGTTCCAATGCGAACATTGTACCTTTTGTACTGCACCTATTTAACTGTAATGTTAATTGCTTAGTGAATAAATGCGAGTCATTTGTGCTCCACTGTGTTGACATTAATTTATATTTCACATTCTCACTGTTTCCTTTTTAGTAAAGTTTTGTTTATTCTATTTTAATTGTGTTCAAGTAAAATTGTTTCTATGCAAATAGTCTGCTGCTCTGTCCTTGACCTTTGACATCAGTTGCTAGATATGATTTATGTTATATTGTGCGCAATCAACTGTATGTTATTGTTATACATCTCTGTTTTTCACATTTAGAGAATCCGATACCAATGCTAAAAGCAGTTTTTATTAGTCGTCAAATGGAGAATTGTTGTGGTAATAAAATGCCATGTTCTGAAAGGAAAGAAATGTTGCTGTTAATTGATGAGTAATCCTTGTATGGGTTAACTGACTCTATTTCACCTCGCACGAGATTTGAATCGCCTCTGCTTTGCAGTATAACTCATTGTTACTGGGCAGCTAACCTGAAATAGAATGGTTAAACAAAAATAATCCACTTGAGGGAAGGGGAAGTGGCTTCATAGATTTCTTAGCCTGTTAAATCTTGACTATAGTCACACGGAACGGGGCCCATGGCGCGATTCCCGCTTCCGGGTCATCATCCTGAATCGAGAATCAGGGTCGACCATGGCCGACACCTCATTTTTCATTGGGCCCCATTGCTGCAGGGATACATCATGGTGTGAAGGAGATGGAGCAGTCAAAGCAAATCACGGCCTCCTTTGAAATTGAGAGCATGGAAGCAAATGGTAGTTCATGGGCAATTGATTTTACTAGTTCCTTGTGCGAGATGTTGGGTGGGGTGGTGGATTTTGGCTGGCGGCGAGTAGCAGAGAGGCGATGTGAGCAATGGCATCCACGTGCATTCTTGAGAACTGAGAACGTTAGGGCTGTGTTAGGTTATGTAGTGGGCTGGTTGGGCCACATCCTTGTGCGAGATGTTGGGTGGGGGTGGTGGATTTTGGCTGGCGGCGCGTAGCAGAGAGGCGATGTGAGCAATGGCGTCCACGTGCGTGCATTCTTGAGAATTGAGAACGTTAGGGCTGTGTTAGGTTATGTAGTGGGCTGGTTGGGCCAGCATATGCGGCCAATTTAGCTTTCTTGCTGCTTTCAACACTTATTAGTTTGGGACTAGTTTGGGACTGATCTTCTGTGGTTATATGTGTGTGACACTACCCCCTTGAACCCACTTTATCAGAAGCTCGCGTTCCTCGACCCGATAACCTGAATTTCTGGTAATTATGATCTTGACCATCGCAGCATCCAGCCACACTACTCATCCTTGTTGTCTTCGTTTTTATTATGTGTTTTTTGGAGTTGTCTTGCTGTCTTTGATTAGCAGGGGGGCAATGGTCTAGTGAATTAGGGATTGAGGGGGCAGGTTGCATGGTGGGGTCCTGGAGCAGTGGAGGTGTGGAGAAGAAGTATCATTGGAGTTGCACGAGAAGAAAGAGTGACGACCACTTTAGGGTATGCCGAGAATGCTAGGGTCACAAATGGGACATGAAGTTTCGTGCATTCCTAGTTTGTTGTAGGTACTAAACCCATTTTTTTTTCTTTATGAACCCCTTTCCGCTCCTCTAACTAACGAGGTAAACCCCCTAGTGAATCTTGCTCTTTTTGTAAGTTGCATACCGTGAACCCAACAAACCAATATGTGGTAACTATATCAAATCATAAGGCCTAACCATATAAATCATGCTGGAACTGAGGTACCAAACTTGTTCAAGGGAAAGAATTCTGGACATGGACCTTGATTTCTGACAACTGGAAACTTTGCTTCTATGTTGCACTGATAACCGTATGGCTCAGAATTTGGAAACTTGTTAAATAGAAAATTTAGACCATAGTCACCGCGAATCTGGGTCGATGAGGTCGTGGGTCAGGGTCGCAGGTTGAAGGTTAAAAAACGTGGATTGAAAGGGGTACTGTTCTTTGGGACGCTAGTTCAAGATGGAGGACGCGACTCCTGCTAATCTGGTTCGATGACACAGATCAATAGGGTACATATGGAGGAAAGAGAAGGAAATATGACATAGGCTGCTGTGCTCTTGCCCCATTCAGCCCACCTAACGCATAGGAGAGAAGGAAATATGAGATGGGTTGCTATACTGTGGCCCATCCAGTCCACGTAATAAATTGTCTGAGTGCCCTCCCGTGTGTCCATCAGCACCGAAGCAGCCGGCGCCAGACCGTTTCTTCTTACTTGATTTTTCGCTCTGCTTCCACGCCATGAGCACTGGCAGCCATAGATTCGTTGCTGGTCGACCAAAATGACCATGTTACATATCATTCCAAGTGGCCACGGGGTGGCGTGCCCAAAAGCGATCGGACATCAATCCTTTTCGATTTCTACCCACGAATTGGGACGTTAGTACGGGGTCGCAGAACGCGGCTTCGACCACAAACCCGGTGAATATGATTTAGTCATTTTGTTTGGAAAGGACTAGTTCTCACTTACTCCCTCTGTTTTTATTTTCTTGTTGTTAGGACGAGAAAGTTAGCACAAATTTGAACTGGCTTTCTTGTCCTAACTACATAGAAACAAAAATGGAGCCAGCATTTCGTTTTCAAATAATAGCCTAATAGGGAAAGTTTCGCAAAAGATAGATAGTTCCTACTTTGCAAACAGCAAAATAATGGTGGGGTACCATAGTTGATCATTTTGCCTGAAGGAGAAAACACTGGTCAAAATTACTGCTGAAATGTTTGTGTATCCTGGTGCTTGCGCACCACCTTGGCTCTACCTAGCAAGCCTCTGATCGAAGACACTGCTATGTTTCTTGAGCTTTCATTCTTGCCATGCTTGAAAAGGGCAACCAAGAAGCGTGTCTAGTCCATGTGGCATTGTTTTATATGATAATTCTTTGCCATATACTTCGTTTATGAGCTAGACCAGCTCGGTAACTGGATGGAGCCTATTGGGGTCAGTTTTGTAGTTTTGTTCCCTTTTCGCATCCATCTCTGTTGTATGAAGAATCACATTCTGAACTTTTATTCAAATTATTGCGTAGATTTGTGACTTTTTGAGTCGTTAATATTGAGTTCTTTTCCTTTTTTTATACACACTCATGTAGCACATATAGATTTCCCCTGGGGGCAATGATTCAATACAAAGGCCATTCATAACATGGTATATTATAGCCTAATCTAGGGGTTTTTTTTCCTATTAAAATGTTGTGGGTGAAAAAGCCTATTTCGTGAGGACGTGCTGGTAATTGTACAAAGTAAGCTGTTGCTTGTTGTTCCATCCTTGTCAGTGAAGGACCTGATTGCTTGTTCCATCTTTTTCTTTTTTGCACACATACTTGTTTTTTAAATGCAGGTTAGTCTGTTTCAATTGCTATATCTGATAATCTGAATTTGTGAGTCCTGTTAACTCTTGCTGTGGATCATCTTGGGTGCATACCGTTCATTGTTTGCAACTGTTTTCTTCCTAGAATAGTTTGGCACTCCTTCGCAACAGTATCACTTGGAAACATAATTCTAACTTATCCCTCATCTCCTTCGTATGAAGATAACTAGTGCCTTCATTCTTGTGAATCGTAGTTTGCTTTGATGTGTCATTCATCAGAGTCATTGATGGAAATTGCTTGGCTGCCTTTTTTTTTTTGGTTGTCATTGTTGGATACAACCTTACACGGATGTCGTGAACCTGTAAGGCCTGAGTTTGAATCCACTTCAAACTTTGTTCCCATCTTTCGTACTTAGGAGCATTTCCATGATGGATTGGTCTTGCAAATCTTAGAAGCGCTTATAGTTCTTTCTTGGAAGGGTGAAATTTGTGACAGAATCCCATATCTTATTTTGGTCTGGCACAGTCAATGTTTTTACTCGTGTTATATTAATACCAATGATAATGTTTCCATGGAATACTTATGTTCAGTGACTCTCTCATCAGCTAATCTCAAAAAAACCAAGAGAAAAGTTGTTGATATGCTGTGATACTTGATTTATTAAGCTAAGCCTGATACTTTCTTTAGTTGATTTCAATTGTAACGATTATATCTGCTGCTTTTCAGGTTCAGGTTGTCAAGTAGATCATAGCACATGAATTGTATTTGGCATGGCCATACCTTGTTAGACTGTACATGTCTCTCTTAGGAAAACTAGGTAGATGCTAGTGCTAGATTGTGTCATTGGAAGCCAGGAAAGGGTAAAAAAAGAAGCAATGCTTTTTATTCAGGTGCTTCCTTACTGCTTGTATGCTGGTGTATGGTGGGTGTTCCTCTACCTCCCTCCAACCACATTTTGACTGGATAGGGGCTGTTTGGCATGTTGAAAAACTATGCCGTGTTGGTATAAGGTTTTCTTTCTTTACTTTTGGTGGCTACAATTTTCTTAACCGTCAAAAGTCCGGCGTGGCACAATTTTCCGCCTCCTGATCACTGTTTTGTCATCATTCAATTTTGTATGTGGCCATCTCAGAGATGTGGCTGGCAAAAATTCTGGACAGTGAGGTAAGCAAGCAGACATGACTGATCTTTTTTTTTTGTTATTGCTTAAAACGTGGGGGTTAGAACAGTTTGTTGTACCAAGTGTGTAAGCTTTTATATATCTCGTGTATGTGATGCTGATAATATAAATGGAGTGCCACGTTTAGGTCTGTCTTATTTTAAGGGGTTTGGGCTTTCAATGAAGCATAACGAGACGGTTGGAATATAGAAATAACTAAAGCATTGTTCGGCAATGAAAGGATCCAAGAATGCAAGTTGTGGACGCTATTTGAATAAGAGAAGTTTGGACACCAAATACTGGAACTGTGATTTGCCTAACTTCAAAACGGCAACTCTACGATTCTGGTGCAGCTTTTTATAGGTTTGCATGATTAATCGGAACATATCTGTGTCACAACATTTTCTGAAGCTGTGGCAACGTTGTTTATCTGATTTCATTGCAACATACTTTATTTCTGAATTTTAAGACATTGTCTCTATTTTCTGAGAATTGCATCTCTGTGAGTGAAAGATGAAGCACGCTTACAGATTCTTCACTAGAAACCTCATAACAGGTCACGGAAAAAGTTATGAAATGTATGACATGCTTCGTATCGTTGGCCATTCCCCTCCGTCGGTGCCATGAGAGCAGGGGCTCCACAATGATGACATGGAACTGATCACTAGAGCTTTTCCTCCACCAATGTGTGGACCAGTCATACTGATCACTAAAATTTTCCTCTAACGGCAGATTATATGAGTGTGTCACATTGTAGTAGAGAGTTTTCTTCTTTTTACAAGAAACAATTGACGTAATATTATAGAAGCATTAAGTCTAGGATTGACTTCAATTAAGTGTGTAAAGGTTTACACATTGCTTTTTTGAATTTCTGATGTGGGCCTATTTCATCTGCGTTGGGAATAATCAAATCCTAACATATATATAAGTTACATGTATTTGTTAATTTTATTATTCAAAATCTGACCTTTTTTGGAGGATAGATTTGTATCCGAGGGCTAAGATTCATCGCTTGTTTGGGGAAAAAAAAGAACCATGTTTCAATCTTCCGGGCCTCCGGCCCGTCCGTCACTCCTTTGTCTCCTTTAGAAAAAAAAAACCCCTTATTTTTTATTCTCTTTAACCCTAGCCCCTCTCTCCCTTAGACGACTCGATGTCGGCGAGGCCAGTCGGACCTCAGTCTTCCCAATCATCCCTTGTTGTCGACGCCATCCTCATGCCACATATCCTCTAGAATCCTACGAGACATCCTCGGTATCTCCCTCACCAAATCTACGACCGCCGCCGCACTCTCTTGCTAATAGCTTCGATATCTCCCGAGCCAGATCTGCGACCTTCGCGCCGCTCTCTAGGTAATCCTTTCCTTATCTCCCATCGCTAGATCTGCGACTATGCCTCACTGTCTTGCGAATCGCTCCGATGAGATATTTCCCCACTACCACTTTTCCCAATCTATGGATTCCACAAACAACGCGCCCACTGTTTTCTCATCCCACCGCAACACTTTTCCCAATCTATGGATTCCACAAACAACACGCCCACTGTTTTCTCATCCCACCGCAGCTTACCGTCACAATCGGGGCGAGGATCATCTTGAGCAACCCTCTACTGTATGGCTAAAAGTAGCGACCAATCTTCCCAGATCTCGAACCAAGAACCTAACCCTAAACTTTGACGGAGAGGGTAGCATGTCAAGAAGAAGGAGGCACATTTGGATGCGGACTTTGAGGTATGAAATTTATGATATTGTTACTCTCTAAATCTATCGACAACACCTAGCATTTTTTGATAGGTTATACGAAATAAGTCTCCTCTGAGCTCCTATCATTTCAATTTTTTTTTGCGACTCCTATCATTTCATATTCATCCTCAAATATTTGCTTTTCACTTAGATTTCTCACATCACAACTTTTCCAGTGTATTGTTACCTCATTTGCCACAGTCAAAAAGTTCAATTGACATGTTGGGAGAGGCAAACCTTGTTTGGGGTTCTTTAAGTAACAATAATTACTAGAGATAAACGAGAGAGGATTATTATGAATCAAATGTCCATAGTATGATGCTGACGAGGTCCTTTCCCATCCTCCATTAACAAGTGAGTAGCCGAGTACATTTTACAACCATGCACCTGGTTTTCTTTTATTCTGAATTGATTCCTCCATATCTTTTGAATTATAATGATGACTTAGGATTTTTTCCCTTTTTAGTAGCAATCATTTTCCTTTTTAGTTTTATGCATACTTCAAGGGTGCTACTATCAGCAACAAAGACAATCATATGAAAAGAATTGACAAGTAGCTAGTAAAATAGACAAGCAAACCTATCCAACATTAAAGTAGACTAAATTCTGATAGTACAGCAAATTTAGTGGCTGAACAAGAGATACAACCAGCATAACTAAGGGTGTGTTCGTTTCACCGTTTAGACCCCTCTAAAATTTAACTATAAAGAGAATCTTATTATTTAGGAGTATTAAATAAAGTCTAATGACAAAACCTTTTTACAGATGGGTACATCTTTACGAGACGAATCTAATGAGCCTAATTAATCTATGTTTTGCTACAGTGATGCTACAGTAAATATCGTCTAATCACGGCTTAACTACCCTCGTTAAATTCGTCTCGCGATTTAGAGGGGGGTTCTGCAGTTAGTTTTGTAATTAAACTTTATTTAAGACAAGATTTTTTGTGTTTAAACCTCTCTAAATTTTAGACTCTAAAACGCCGAACACGCCCTAACTGTAGGCAGAGTAGAGCAGACGAACATGGCAGCCTTACTCTACTGTACCAGACCAGAGTCAACTCAAAATCGCGGATGCTATCCGTCGCTAGATTCTAACGGCCAGGATCACTCACACACGAGCGCCTTCCCCACCTGCCCGCTCCACCCTCTTTCCTCTTCGTCTCGTCGCCCCACAAAAAGCAGCGCAGCGTCTGACGCCGCCTTCCCCACCGCCATAGCTGCTGAAAATATCAAATCCGAGCCTTGAAGCACCACAAAATTTTTTTCTAGGGTTTCCTTGCAAAACCTTCACCGCCGAGCCTCCCGAATTCCCCGGCCGCCAGGATTCGGATTCGGGGTTTATGCATGGCTTCGGCTCCTCCCGCCGCCGGCGACGGCCGGGAGGAGCCGGCGCCAGGCCCCGCGCCGGCTCCGGCGCCGGATCCCGTGCCCTCCGCCCCGGCTAGGCACCGGTGGGGCTCCGAGATCAAGGTCTACTCCCGCAAGTACCCCCGCAAAAACCCTAAACCTCCTCCTCCCCCCGAGCCAGAACCCGAACCCGCCCCTAACCCTAATCCCCTTTCCGAAACCCTATCTTCGATTCGCCGCTCCATTCGCCGCGGGGAGGCTGGGCTAGCGGCGGCGCGGTCCGATCCGGCGGCGGCAGGCTCGGCTCCCCCGCCAAAACAGCCTGGGGAACCCGCTGCCCGTGCTGCCTCGTGGAGCCTCTCTTCGGGGCCCAACCGGGACGTCGGCGGCGTCGTGCCCAACGGGCATGGGGACGACCCGGCGGCCGCCGCGGTGAAGGCTGAGAAGGCTCAGAAGCGCAGGGAGAGGAGCGAGCTGCGGCGCCGGCTCGCTGGGGAGCTCGACCAGGTGCGTGTGCTCTCCAAGCGGCTCAAGGAGGCTGCAGAGGCATTGGCGCGGGAGCCTCCCGCGCCTGCGCCTATGCCCTTGGCGCTGCCACCACCCCCACAGGTGGTGGATGCTGGGTATATGCAGGCGCAGTTCCAAGCCCGTGGTATGGTGACGCCCATGTCCGCCCAGCTTGCTGCTGCGGTTCCTCCTGTCCGCTCTGTGCTGCAGCGGCGGCCGCTCACTGTGTCTGTGGTTCACTCTGAACCACTTGAGAAGGAGAAGCGGACGCCAAAGGCCAACCAGCTGTACCAAAATTCAGAGTTTTTGCTTGCCAAAGATAGGATCCCAACCTCAGATTCACATGGACGCAAGAAATCCAAGCACCACAAGAAGAAACACCGGTCTCATGAAGCTCATAGTGCAGAGTTCGATGCTGAAAGGAGGTTATACTCTCATGCCTTCAAGAAATCTTCATCTCTTTTGAGCCGGTTAATGAAGCACAAGTTTGGGTGGGTTTTTAACAATCCTGTCGATCCAGTTGCACTTGGCTTGCATGACTATTTCGCAATTATCAAGCACCCAATGGATCTTGGCACCATAAGGGCGCGTCTCAGCCGTGGGCAGTATAGGAATCCTAAGGAGTTTGCTGCAGATGTGCGTCTCACTTTCCATAATGCCATGACGTATAACCCGAAGGGACAGGATGTGCATATCATGGCGGAGCAGATGTCAGCAATCTTTGAGGCACAGTGGCCTGAGATTGAGGCTGAGGTTAACTATCTTGCGTCTTGTCCTCCACTGCCAAAGAAGTTTCCACCTCCCCCGATCGACCTGCGCTTCTTAGAGAAGTCAGATTCCTTTAGGCAACAGATGGCTTTGGACTCCAATTCAAGGCCGATAAGTCATACCCCCACCTATAGTGCCCGGACTCCATCGATGAAGAAGCCAAGGGCAAAGGATCCAAACAAGAGAGACATGACAATAGAAGAGAAGCGTAAACTTAGTGATAACCTTCAGAACTTGCCTCCAGAGAAGCTTGATGCTGTTGTGCAAATCATTAAGAACAAGAATTTGTCAGTTAGACAACATGATGATGAGATTGAGGTGGAAATTGATAGCATGGATGCTGAGACACTTTGGGAGCTTGATAGGTTTGTTGCTAATTACAAGAAGAATCTGAGCAAGCAGAAGAGGAAGGCTGAGCGTTTGATGCTTGCCAGGCAAGATGCGGAATTGCGTGCCCAGTATGCTGCACAACAGCCACAACCTGTATGAGGATTCAACAATTCATCTTTATATTTAGTACTATGGTAATACAAATTATCTTTTGTACTGAAAATCACTTTTATTTTCTTTGCAGGTCCAAGTCACCCAAGAACCTAATGTTGGTGAAAAATCTCCGAAGCAAAGTATGAAATGTTTGCTCAGTTTTTTTTCATTGTAAGATCAGGCTGCAAAGATGGGATTAAATTGTAATTCTCGTTTTGTGTAGATTTGATTGCAGGCGAACAACCGGCAGCTTCTGTACCAGACCAAAATGATAATAATAAACAGAATGCAAGCAGTTCAAGCAATTCAAGTAGCTCCAGCAGTGATTCAGGATCATCCTCTAGTGGTAAGGCTTCTTTTCACTTCTCTTGTTGAGCTTTGGTTCATAACTGCTACCTTCATTGCTAGCGATTGAATGCTCTGTCAGCATCATAACCTAACACTTTGACCATTATATTTTGGCAGACTCTGACAGTGATAGCTCCTCTTCAGACGAATCTGAAGCTGCCAAGTCATCTTGAGATATAGGTGCGTGCCTGTAAAAACATTGTTTGTTACTATTATTGGTCCTAGATTGATTAGTGAGCCAAGATAAGGTGTATGTGCTATTACCTTGTGTGCATTAGCGTATATCAGACATATTACTTTAAAGTGCATTTTGTTTGTTCAGTTTTCTTGTTTAATTCGCTTAAATTGTTTCCATGCAAATATCAATACTGTTGTTGCAGAGAACTTGGAAAATGATTGCTATCAATTGTTTCTACTATGTTGTTGTGATTGCCTGAATGATGTGTTTTTGTATATCTGATTTGTGGTAGTTGGAATAATCTGGAGTTTCCTAATTAAATATGCTTAATCACACTTAACAGTATTTGTTAGGCATTAAATCTCATCTTGTGAACATACATAGTAAGTAATGGCAATAATCTATAAATAATAATTTACCAGTACTTGGTTAGTCGCTTCCCTTCTATCCGACGTGTATGCACGTGCTTATGAGCTAACCTCATCGATGTGGGCTCTGCGGTGACAATTCACTGTGTAGTACCAAAAATGAGTTAAAACCAGATGATAGTTTGGGAATTTAGAGTCCAGATAGATGGCAAAAGATTATAAGGTCAGTAAAAGTTAGAAACATCCTGAATACATGATCTTGATCTCTTAAAAGTTTATGGTGTGCCTCCTTCATTTTCTTGTCCAGTTTCTTGTTACCGATGCATACGACTCTGATAGTTTAAAATTGGAAGTTCCGTGGTTTTGTTAGGGATTAATTAGGTCCCACCTAGTAGGTTTCACATAAGTCAGAAAGCTTCCTTCAAAAGATTATTCAAATTGATTGTGTTCTCTAATAGTTAATTTCCTTTAGTTAAAGGACAGCGTCATTAGGAGGCATACTATTTTTATGGTAAAGCAAAGATGAAATAGTAAACTGTTTTAGGCGTGTCCTATTCTTGTGACCGACCTCTGTTCATTTGCATGGCCTCCCAGCCTTGTACACAACATGAGGTTGATTCAATGGTGTGTGAGCCAAACCTGCCTACAACGCCTCATCTGCCCCAGCTCCCCTGTTTTCAGGATGCTCAACCAGATCATGTCAGGACCCTACTTCACCTGGCTCCATCCGTGACATGTCTTTGTTGTAAAGCTAGGTGAAGTAGGAGTGGGCTCTTTTGCTCACAACCAAGTGCGGGCCCCATGATGCACTGCATACCAGGACCATGATCTCTGCACTGTGGATCATGGTTGCAGATGCATGCCAGATTGGTGTTTCAATGCATTTATTTCAACACCGCTGCACTATGTCGTAGCATTGGGTCCCTATCTCCCCTTGCCAACAAAGCCACATTTTTCTCTTGCATGGCAAAGTGCTGCCATTGTGTTCGAGCTCTTGAATTATATGCATTATGCCATAACTTCGTGATGTGTAGTTATGTGATGGGACTAGACACGAATCCAGCTTGACAAGGGGCTTTTGAGTCGTTAATTCTGTTTCTTTCTGCATTAAATTTCTTTTATTAGTATTATTCATACTATGTATTTTTTTCCCTTTTGCACAATAGCTGCTTGAAGAATTGGTTTTTCAAGCATTATTTTCTGTTTTCTGAAATGATTCACTTACTGATACCAAAATCTATTTTGTGAGTCTGTCCAACATGAAATTAGTGAATTCTCCCAAGAGTCCCAAGCATTTTAGCCAATCCCACTAGAAGGATATCTGGGTTCATGTCGGTAGAACTCATAGTGATCTTTGGAGTCTTAGAAATCTTAGCATTGAAATCATAGGATTTGGATGTGATATGTTTTATATCATTCATGAAGATGACTAGTGTATTTCTGCTCATTGAAATGTGTTTAGATCTTCCTTGTCGATATTATCAATTCTCAAGTGTGCTTTGGAGAGTATTGACATCATAACCAATTCAAACAGTTGAGTGATCCTGTCGATCTGTCATAGGGTAATCTGTGGTAAACCGAACTATTACACGCACGTCTCAACATTTGTGTCTATGTCTGGACAAGGTCACTATATTGTTTTGTATCCCTGGAACAAAGATGGTCCTGTAATCTTCTTATGCAGCTGATTGCAGACCATGCAGAGTTAATCATACTGTTCAGTTATGCTGTTTTGGCTGTTATTCTGTTGTGAGCGTTCTATGGAATTATTCTTTTCCACTATAATAGTATTTTCCAAAGCTGCCTAATTAGCCGTATCTCTACTGGATTTATGGAACTTGTTATGTTATATTTCTGCTATTATTGTAGCTGATTTCCGTTGTTCTAACATTTACCTTCTGCTGACTTGCAGGTTCAGAAGTTGGCTGAGTAGACGATAACCACCTAATTGTATTTTGACATGACAATGCCTCAGTGAGATTGTACATGCTGTTTACCGTCTCTGGCTTAGGAAAATCCTTTGTATGTTGCATAGCTGTGTATGTGGATTCCCCAGCTGAGGACATGTTCTAGGTTATGGGGGGTACTGCCTAATAAGATGGGCTTGCTGACAATTGTCTGTGTACACCGCTGTGATTGTAGGAGCCCGAAGGCTCAGTAGGCTGTACATTAGCAGCTCGAGTGTTATGGTTAACTGTATTGTGTTGATTGCAGTATGTAGGGAGGTGATTTCTGTATGGATTAACAAGCCATTTTCCCCCTTTTTAACTGAAATATTAACAAGCCGTATAACCCCAGTCTAGTACTGTTTAGTCCTGCATTGTCTCTGGAGTAACAGGTATTGTCAAGCATCAACTGTGTTTTCTTGGCAGTGTTGTAAATTATTGTTATTGATTCAGATAATATTTAATGGTGCATGTTGATGTC
The DNA here is from genome assembly GCA_007726485.1 of Eragrostis curvula. Taxonomy (NCBI): domain Eukaryota; kingdom Viridiplantae; phylum Streptophyta; class Magnoliopsida; order Poales; family Poaceae; genus Eragrostis; species Eragrostis curvula. The sequence goes on from CM017439.1 coordinate 55,915,002, forward strand.
TGTTCTGCTGTGGCCATCTGTTTGGTTGGTGTATTCTGGGATGATGACTGTTTACATGGAAACGGTTGTCCCGCGAAGAAATTGTTAAATCTTATTGGATGTGTAGCATGGGTCCTTCATGCTCATGATGGTTCATTTGGTTTCTGAACTTTTTGGCGATTTTTTGATTATCTGAACTGTAAAGTAGGAGTATGAGCTAAGTCGCTGCTGAGCATCTTCCCTGGTTTATTTTCCCCTTTCTGCGGTGCATGAGGTGCCCGGGTGGCTGCTGCACATGGAGCACAGTGGAGGCGTAGGGTAGGAACTGTTTGGTGTGAAGAACATACGTAAAGGCCGGGCTGCGACCAACATGCATTGCGCCATTGCAGCACTTGGATACAATTGTAGTGTACGTGTGGTTGCTCTGAAAAGGTGTGTTGTGGACTATGGAGCCCTTTGGACTCCGATAGATGTTAGCAGCATCCTGCGAAAGGAAGCGTACTTCAACAATGGGTATAACTGTACGGCATTACAAAATCAACCAAAGGACTATCGCTAAAATCCTTTCCATTGTGAGATCCTTATTCCGGATTTTCTAATGGAACCGAGCGGTCCGGTTCATCTGGTCAAAGCAAAAGAAGCGGAGGAGATGGTTGCCAATCCGTGAGGCTGCTAGTTGCTAGCGTACAAGAAGTGTCCGAACAAAGCGCAAACCAACGTGTGTGCTGCATTTTCTTTTCGAGGAACGTGGTGCTGCAGTATTGGGGTGCTTGCTCGCCAGATGCTTTGGATGCCGAGAAACGGAAACTTCTTCTGAGTTGTTACGGGCTACGCATATATGCACATTACTATATTATATATCTTTTGGGGAAAGGGCTCCGAGTTATTCTTTCTCGAGGCAAAGGCTGGAAAGCGTATTGTGATTTTAAGCAAGTATGCAAAGCAAACGCTGAACACTAGTCATAAGCTAACTCACAGCTCAAATTTGGGTGACTATAGTGTACATCTGCAGCCTTAACCGACTGAGATAGGCTCGGTTCCTGAATGCTAATAACAGTTATAAGCTAACTCACAGCTCATAGTACACTATCCATTCGTTTAAGCTAAGCAACACCGTCGATAAAAAGATTAAAAAAAGGAGTACTTCATAAAATACATCCACTCTGCAGTCACAAAACCAAATCCTTGGCGAATAGTGCATTAGAATCTATACCGTTATCAAGCGTTCAACATGACACTCTCTGCAGTCACAAAAGGTGAAGTCATATCCCTCAGAACGTTTGGCAAAGCTGCTTTGCTCGTTCCTGATCAGTCCCATAAAATCCTTTCCGTTGTGAGGAATATGTGCACAAACACAATATTTTACAAAGAGGTAAAATTCCATTTGGAAACAAGTTTAATCACGGTTCAAATGGTAAAACTTGTTCGAAAATCATTTTCCATTGCACTCATGTGCATACACAACTGGTTACCGTAACATACGCCGTGCCGCTGGTTCTCCCAAAAGGTTGCCACCAAGATCTCTTATGATATGCCGCATTTCTTCCACGCCCTGCCTCATAAACAAATCACCTGCTTCATGCCTCAATAATACGGCCACGCCGCTGCTACCAGATTAGGTTCTGCGCTAGCTTTACTATCTGATTAACTCACAAAATTAGAGCTGCACTGCACATGGCAGCACCATTAGAAAAACTCGACGTTCATTTCGCAACGACTTGACAACAATGTTTGCAGAGGAAACCACTCCACTTGCGGCAAATCTTTTTTATGGTTGGACCAACTCGCTTTGGAACGGTTTGGTGGTGGCTGCTGACCTCTCACCAAACCACCGCAGGAACGGGATCGGTGCTCAGATTAGACGAATAATTAAGGAACGCTTAAACAATCGGTTTTGTAATACAGCTGACTGGTGGCCCATGTTACGGAAGCACGTATATATGCATGGTGGTAGCTGGGAAAGAATTGTTTCACCTAAAATTTTCATACCGACAAAACTTGTTCGTGACTCATCTAGTGTTGCCCGTGAACTGTCACAGTTCCAGCTTTGCTTTCCTAATATCCAAAAGGAAAATATATTGTTTATGGTTGGTGCCACATTGTATTCATGTTTTTCTTTGGCAGTTGGTTTTGAAAATGATTAAATTTGACTGGCCTGAGAGTTCTGCTTTTGCGTTTACCATCCATCTGTTCCTGGGCTGCTTTCAGGAATTAATGTAACCGGAGTACATTTTTGAGCGAAATGTAACTGTATACATTTTTGAGCGAAAGGTAACTGTATACCAGCGGAAAATTCGAAGTAAAAAAAGTTTGCTTGTTCCCGTATTTGGCTACTTCGATTAAATTCAACGTCGACAAGAAGTGTAACGTGACCATACCACGACCAATGAAAACGTGTTGGCCAGATACATTGCAGCTGATCCCGACAGCGGATTGGTCTATCAACCGGAACGAGCATCTAGTAATAGTATTGCCTAATGATGATCATGTGGTAACGTGCGGTGTATGCTGAGATGCTGTACAAAATTATCATTTTCTTTTGCCACTAACTTTTATATACCCAGAAATTGACTGAGAGCGAGCGATTCGAAACAATATCTCAAAAATGACAATATGGTTATTTTGACATACTTTATTAGAACTACTAGTGATGATTCAATTGGTCACTGTGGATACAACATCAACATCACACAATGTACGTCTCTCCCGTCTATGTCGCTGTCGTTACACAAGCACCGCCCCTTTCACTACCACATCCAGTCATGCTATGATCAGGCCCGCTACACAAGCACCGCCTCTTTCACTACCACATCCAGTCATAGTTATCCTAACCCACTAGATCTTCATTATGAAACATATGAATCATATGATTTTGCAAGATTTTTTTTCTTCTTCCAGATATCAGAATGATTTATTCTACCCTTTTGTCCTAGAACGAGTTCATTTTTAAAGTTAGTCCAAGCTAAGTTTGACTAATTTTATAGAAAAAATTAGTAATACGATGATATCAGATTATATCTTCATGGTGTATTTGTTTGGCATCGTTGGTAGTCTTCTCAATAACTTTGTCAAACTTCAATCAGTTTATCTTTGACCAAATCTAAAAAGATTTATTTGAGAGCAGCGATAGTATATTAAATTCATATGAAATTCCCAGGTTCCAAAAGCCAATCTTGTCACTCGGCATCACAGTCCCTTCCAGTGATGGTGTGCTAATAACAAGGATTTGCTACTGTTTCCTCATACATGCTCAACAAAAAAACATGCTTCCCAAGGGTGAGTGGTTTTGCTCGGTTTGGTAAAGTTTCATCTCAACGTCCAACGAAAATTAGGCCAAAAATGGACCGGTCGCCGGAAAAACGCTGGAAGTCAAATTCGTAAAGTCCACTTTTCCAACCTGGTCACGTTTTCTTGGCTGTTCTGTTTTGTTCACTCGACCGACGCGCCTTTTGGCATCCAGAGGCTCCGTCACCTTCGTCCTCGCTTCGCTTCTTCCTCCCCCCATTTCCCCACCCACGCAATAACTCCACACGCCTAACTAAATTAATCGCCAAACACCGAGTGAGCCACGCCACCACACGCAGCGAGCGAGGAAGAGGAAGCCCCAGCCAAGCCAAGAAAACGCCGCGCTGCTAGCTGCTGCAGCAGCCTCCACCACCAACCCTTTGCTTTTCCCTCTCCTACAAGAACCCACCACCCCACCGCCGGTGGCTACCTAGCCCCCACCCTTCCCCTCCTCGATTCCTCCTCGGTCCCGTCCCGTCCGTCCCGTTCCGTTCGTCGGAGATCCAAGAACAGAGGGGGCGGAGATGGGAGGGAGGGGCGCGGTTCTTGCGGTGGCGGCGGTGGTGATGGTTCTTGCTGCGGCCGGCGGAGTAGATGCCGCGGCGGGGAAAGGGAAGAAGGAGGCGGCAGCGAATGGGAAGTACTATGCGCTCTTCAACTTCGGGGACTCGCTGGCCGACGCCGGGAACCTCATCCAGAACGGCACCCCGGAGATCCTCGCCACCGCGCGGTTGCCTTACGGCCAGACCTACTTCGGCAAAGCCACCGGCCGGTGCTCCGACGGCCGCCTCGTCATCGACCACTTGGGTACGGCATCTTCGCTGCTTCTACTTGGGTTCCTCCCCAGATTTGGCTTATTGGGTGGCTGAAATGGGTTTTCTTGCATTTGGTCCGCAGCGCAAGAGTTTGGCCTGCCGCTGCTGCCGCCGTCCAAGGCCAAGAACGCCAGCTTCGCGCACGGGGCCAACTTCGCCATCACCGGCGCCACGGCGCTCGACACGCCCTACTTCGAGGCCAGGGGGCTCGGCGCCGTCATCTGGAACTCCGGCGCGCTCATGACCCAAATCCAGTGGTTCCGCGATCTCAAGCCCTTCTTCTGCAACTCCACCAAGGGTCAGTCTAATAAAAAAAAAATCCCACCTTTTCGTAGCTTAGCTTCACCGGCCATGATGTGAGATAGAGAAATTGGAAATTTCTGATCTTGATTCTATACCTTTTCTTTTTGCAGAATGCAAGGATTTCTTTGCCAAGTCACTGTTTGTGGTCGGTGAGTTCGGTGGCAACGACTACAATGCGCCGCTCTTTGCAGGACAGGGTCTTGAAATGGCTTACAAGTTCATGCCGGATGTCATCCAGGGCATCTCTGACGGTGTTGAGGTAGCGCTTGCTTACTTGTGCTGTGTATGTAGTTGATTACCCTGAGGGATGTGGTTAGGAACTTAGGATTACAATTGTTTGTGTGTGCTGCAGGCATTGATAGCTGAGGGAGCGGTGGATCTCATTGTGCCTGGAGTCATGCCCACTGGGTGCTTCCCGGTTTACTTGAACATGCTTGAGGAGCCAGTCGATGGATATGGCACCCGTAGTGGGTGTGTCCGCCGGTTCAACACATTTTCCTGGGTGCACAATGCACATCTCAAAGCTGCACTTGAGAAGCTCCGGGCGAAACACCCTAATGTGAGGATCATATATGGCGATTACTACACGCCAGTTATCCAGTTCATGCTTCATCCTGAGAAGTTTGGTGAGTTCTTTAATTCTCAATCTTGTTTATGTGTTCTTTTCGCTTAGATACTTAAACGTTGAGCCAGCTGTCAATCAAGAGTCAACTATTTCCTACTGTCTCCTTGAAATTCACACATTATAATTGAATAGTTTGGATCTCGTTAGATGTGACTGTACCTTTCTCCAATAGAACATTGCAATACTAAGTGTGGGAGTTCAAAATCGCACTTAGTCTAAGCTTTGTGTTCAAAGTATTTGGAAAGCAAAGTTACTCGCACCTTGCTCATTTGGATACCTAGTATAGTCTGTAAAGGGGATGTTAGCTACCACTGCTTTTAGTACACTTTGTTGAGGGCTTCTCAATTTATAGTTATCTATTAGAGAGAGCGGGGGGGGGGGGGGGGTGGGGGGGGGGGGTGGGTTTCGAATAAAATGAGATCCCACCATAATGGGCCATTTGGGGCTAACGGGGGATTGTAATGTACTACATGGACACCTGAGCCCGAGTTCTTTCCCATAGGCAGTACAATTATGTTATGTCTCAGAACTTAAAAACAGAGTGATTCTCCTACCCGCTAGAAAAATATAGTCACAGGAACCTTATTCCTTTTGGCATGACAGTTATGTTATGAGCTGAACCAGCTACTATAATCTATAATGCCCTTGTATAATTGTAACCAGTTTTTTGGAACTAGCATCTCATTAGAAAACTGGGCATTTTCTAGTGTTGATAAGATAAACGTTTCATAACGGCAAAAGTATATATGCACATTTAATATGCTATGTAGCTTTGCTACCTAACCTTTCTTTTGCTGCTTCGCTTTCTAAGCAGAGCTGAATGACAAGTTTTTAACAAGTCCTTGTTGCGGCAAGCACAAACATCTATATGAATTGCTCAGTTAGTTGAACCATCATTTTGGGCTATCACTTTTTCTTTTCTATCTTTCCTGATTGGCTGTGGATCACGGTTATGATCAAAAGAATAGGGAAAAAGGAATAAGAACCATCAGCATCTAGAATCAGGAAATCTTTTAAATAGTTAGTGGGTATTCTGTACATCGCTGGATGGGATTTGTGTAGGCCTGTCTCTGTCATCTCTAGATCACATGTACCTAATTTCTGGAATTTCCATTATTCCCCTGCAGCAGCTATCAGATCCTTTTCTTTATTAGGCATGCATGCGCCCACTTAATTTGCTGTTGGAGATAGTTTTTTCTGTCAAAACTGATAGAGAAAAAGGAGTTAGATGTGTTGTTGTTGCTTAAAACTGAAGGCGTCTTTCCTTCAAGCAAGAGTAATTTGATTTTGATGCACGTACCTAACAACTTATATGTTTTCTAATTCAGGATTTTACAAGCAACTACCTAGAGCGTGTTGTGGAGCTCCGTCCACTCCTGAGAAAGCTGCTTACAACTTCAATGTGACGGCCAAATGTGGTGAGCCTGGTGCAACTGCCTGCGCTGATCCGACAACCCACTGGAGCTGGGACGGTATTCACTTGACGGAGGCTGCTTACCGCCATATTGCCAAAGGTTGGTTATATGGTCCTTTTGCAGACCAACCGATCGTCCAGTCCTCGTGAGCACAAGCCCTTCTTGTAGAGTGTATCAAAGTAGTGCACTGAAAATGGAGCAGGGAAAGTAGTTCTTCCATACAGTTCCAATGTTGCATACATGTATATCACCATTTGATTGAATTTGTTGATGTGGGGTACAAAGGTGGGATAGGGGCTGAAAAGGCTTGATTTCTTGATTTGTCGGGTGGTATAAATATGAAAATGTAACGCACAGATGACAATGTATATTGTGTCCCGGAAATGCGATACAAATTGTCTTTTTGAGCACCTTCTGATTCTCTGGTTAAAAAGCTGTCAGTTTTGTAATTGTCAACTGCAGCCCTTGTCTGAACATGGTGTGGATTATTGTCCAGAAATGAGCTGTTCTTGAAGTTTCTAGCTGTAAACAATTAGAAAATGCTAACAACCATCTTTCAAGTGAACATGTGCATGGTTCTCTGGAGAAGAATCCCCAATATAAAAATTGGAAATCACTTGAATGGAGGAATTTGAGAATAGTGCAAGCAGGTGGGAGTTGAGAGTTGAATTCGATGGGCTGCTGATCTGTTGTAGGATTTGTTTATCCAATGCAAGTTTGCTTGCCATGTGCATGTGATCAGCAACTAAGCGGCCCATGAGCCCTATTTCTTTTTCTAATGGTAGCCTATACCCTAAGTACTTAAGTTTCTTGGGTACTTGTGAACAAAGTACAAACAGTTTGCGTTGCATTTGTACTTGACAAACACAAAATTCGTTCAAACAGTGGTGAAATTGGATTCAGCATTTGCAATAAACAAGAGGCGGGGAACAAGGGGTCTTTTTTTCTTTTTTTGAAGGTAAGTGGTCCAGATTCGTGAGGTGATCCCCACTCGCATGAAAATACGAAATGAAGCAAGTTGATCCAGTTGCAGTTTTTTTACTGCTCAAAAAGAGGAGATTTTTAACCCGTGACAGCATGAACGTTGTTGCAACCTAGACGAGACAAAGAAGGGATAATATCGTTCTTCAAAACATCACATGGTTCAGGCTCTAAACTACGGTCTACCGTAATGAACACAGTGTACTTTCTTTCATTCTTTTATTTTGTCAGATGACAATGTGGTTTATCTTTCTTCATGTATATATTTCCAAAGTGCCGTGATAATGTTTTTTTATTTCAATAATGAAAAGATGGGAAGTCTATTACTCCATTCTACAGAAAAATTCAAAAACGTTGCAAAGTTATGATACAAAACTATCTGTCGAGGCATGTCTACTCATGTCATCTCGAAAACACTGACAAACACTTTTTACTACACCACCTGGGTTCTTTTTCGGGAGCGATGTTGCAACTTGCAGGGACGCTTATTACGCACTGCACCAGTGAAAAAATCTGAGGAGCTTGTGCGCCTTCTCGGTAAAAGATTCAGCCAGAACCGTTTTTTTTTTTTTTTTTTTTTTTTTTTTTTGAGATGAGATGGATTCAGCCAGAACGTTGGTAGCACCACCTATAGAGATCCGTGCGCTGTCTGTGCTGCTGAAACCAGATGCAATACTTTGACTTCGACCGAGGCATCCGCACGTTATGCACATCTGCAGCTATCGGATGAGATTAGCTGCAGCCTCTACCGAAAGAGCTACTATGTTGGTGGCTGGCTGCATATGCAGCTACAGATAAGTTGATTTTTTTCCCTTCAAACATTTTTTTAAAAACAATGAAAGGTATGTGCAGACAAATAGGTTCAGAGTCGTGGACTTTTAACACGTACTTGGGGTTGTTTGGTTCAGGAAAATGTTGGAGGTTCGTTTTTTCCGGATCTTTTATTTAGACTTAATATTTGCCAGATTCGGTGCCGCCCACAGGGTGACAAGTTTACAACAGATTGGGCTGTTTGGTTCGTGGCCCAAACAAAGCAGATGAAAAGCTGGGCCTCCTAGCTGCCGGACATGTTGGCCGATCCATACAGGACTTTGACACTGTCCAGGTGACTCTACTATTGTGGCAAATGCCACAATTCACATGTACCGAGTACAGTACATTTTTAATAGTTTCATTACACTATCACACCAAAATATGTATGCCGCGGACTGGAAGAGGGCGATGGATAAACGGCTTCAAGGAGTTTGGATGGCAGCAACTTCAACGGCGTCTGAATAACAAGTGCCGTGCCGTGACGAAGTTGAAGACTGAGTGCGGCGTCAAACCATACACTCCACAGAATCAAAGCCACGCACGTCGTCTTTGGCAGAGTCGTCGTCACCGGAGATCCCGTAGTTCCGGCCACACTGGAGGAGCCGGTGGAGGACCTCGCTCATCGGCGGCCTGGACGACGGGTCGTCCCGGGTACAGATCACCCCGAGCTCGAACATGGCAACCATGTCGTCCAGGTATGCTGGCTCCTTGATCTCGCCGTCGGCGCGTTGCCGTCCTCGTACCGCTTCGACGCCCATTTAGCCAGGTAGCTGCCGGACTCCGTGCCGGCCCGCGCCCGGTGGCCAGCTCCAGCAGCACGACGCCTAGGGCTGTAAATAGGTGTTTTTTAGGATAACCTCCGACCCTTTTTAGTTTATTTGGTTGAATTAAAGAGGGTCGGAGGCGACCTTAAGGGACAGCAATTTACACCCCTAACGACGTCGCAGCTGTAGACGTCCACCTTGTCGCTCACCTTCGCGCTGTTCACGTACTCTGCAACCACGCAAACGCATCAGACTTTGAAGGTTGACCGTTCAAGTACTCGTCACGTCTCATGCGTGCAAAACCTCAACCTTTCTCACATGATGGTTTGCAAGAAAATTGCGGGAAAAAAAAGGGTAGTAGTGGTTTAGTTATGACCTGGAGGCATGTAACCGAATGTTCCGCAGATGGTCGACGCCCACTCCGACTCGCCGGACTTGGCTAGGACCCGAGCAAGCCCGAAGTCGGCGATCTTGGCTCTGAACCCGCGGTCGAGCAGGATGTTGCTACACTTGACGTTGCGGTGGATGAATGGCCGCGTGAAGTTCTGGTGCATGTAGAGGCCTGTCGCGACGTCGACGGCGATGCGCAGCCTGATCGTGGACCAGTCCAGCGGCGCGCCCGCGCTCTGGCCGCGGCGGCGCCGGTGCCGGAGGCCGCCTAATGACTTCACCTCCGCCTCGAACTCCTTCTCGAGGTTCGCGTCGGCTTTCCCGGCGTTGCCGATCTTCTTGACGGCCGGCCGTGCGTACCGTGAGCTCGCTCCAAGCCGTCGCTCTGACGCAGGACACCGCGCACGTTAGATTAAAGAACTCTCATATCAACGAGGATTCATACTGCTACTCGACGGCTGAATATTTTGGTTTTCTGAAATTTTCATAATTTTTCTAGAATTAGCATGAAAGTATAAAAACAATCTTCAATTCACAAATATATACATAAAACATGCACAACAACACTAATCAATGCAAATGTGCACAAACTCAACAACTACCCTGATCTGATCAAACGTAGATGGCTGGGCATATTGCAGACACCACGTTCCTCCCTATAGTTGGTAACATTTTTTTTTCGTTGAACTCCTACCTAGCACAAGAATTCTGGACCACCCGACCATCCTTTCCACCATTTGTGAAACACGCAACAGACCTCTAAGAGTATATGATCTGAAAAAATAATTAATCATAAATAAAAGCACTCATACTGAGTCCAAGACTCGAATCAAGACAGACAAGTTCTGCCATAACGAACCTAACCATTAGCTGAGTTCGCCATAGAACAAGCTCACGGTTGCCCAATCAGTTACTTTAGAGAATATACAGAGTAAGGCACGTGAATTGCTATTACACACACACACACAATATATAGAAAAGCATGGGAATAAATAAGGCATCAATAACAGTCACCTTAGAGTCGAACAAGGAACTAACTACGAAGGTGGACAGTAATCCATACATTCACAGTGTCAAGCTGCCATTTCATCATGATCAACACAATTGGCTGACACAAGAGCAAGCTCAACGCGAGGTACTGTCGTTACCATGACTCCCGGATACCCTCAAGATCAAAGGGCCGAGTAACCTGACAAGAGTAGTCGGGCCAGCCTAAAAGAGACCAAGTAGCCCACGACGCAAGATGGAAGGTTCTACTACTCGGCTGGATATAGAAGAGGCTTCTTGTCTTGTACTCCAAGTATTTCCATGTTGTATCCGACTAGGACTCTTTCTATGTAACCCTGTACCCCCGACTATATAAGGCGGGCAGGGATCTCCTCTAAAACATAGGCAATACAAACCACCCCATACAGGACGTAGGGTTATTATCCTCCGAGAGGCCCGAACCTGTCTAAACTCCTTGTCTCGTGTTCACCATCGTATTCTTGGTTCCTTCGCCCCCATAACAAATCTATCGAGGCCCTAAAACCTCGACAGTGGCGCGCCAGGAAGGGGGTGCGCTGTAATCCTCCGTCGAGTACGATGGACATCATCTACAGCAGCGAGTTTCGTTGAGTGCGTCATGGCGACTGCTAAGGCGCTACTGTCCTCTCGCGAAACAAGCTGACGACTCGGCGAATTGCTGGACAAAGGCTGTGCAGTAATATGGCATCAAGTCCCGAGGCCATAACGTGCTATGGATTGCTGCCCGTGATGTCCATCACGGAAAGCGGTGTCCTCAGAAGACCAACTCGACACGCGTCGAGTTCATCTACGGAGTAGAATCGACCCTGGTTCCGTGAGCAACTAGGAATCCAAGAAGCTCACGCCTGCCTATCAGACATCGCTGAGCTTCGTCGAGTTCGTCAAGATGGTGGCTATGGAGCTGCTGTCCTCTCGCCGACAAGATGGTGACTCGAGACAGGCCGCGATTCTCTTCATCAAGTCCCGACGAGGCGCGCTCTGTTGATCTCGATCCATCGTCAACTGCTGCAACAAGTCGTCCAGTCGGCGACTCGACGACGTTGGCGTGCAAGCAGAGACGGAGTCTCAGTCGGACCCTGAGCCAAACTTTCCATCAGGGCAGAGTTCAAGTCGGAAACCACAGCTGATGGGGAAATCCGTCCCAAGGACGACACGGTTCCATCCAGCTCAAGTCCCCAGGCAAGAAAGGCTGTATGTTAGAGCAAGTATTATGGGAACCTTTGAGCCGGCGACAATCAATGAGAATGAGAGAGAAAATAGGAGAGAGAGGGGAGCGAGCGACTCGGTCGGCGCCCGCTCCTGCCGGCGAAATCTCGTTTTTTAATCAACAACCGCGGCTCCACCAATCAATCTGATCCACGTCTTGCACACTGCACTAAAAAGCTACGGGCCCCGCCACCACCGCTCCTCACAAACCGCCCGCTGCTGGCGAAACCTTAAGCCTTGCTCTTACTACTCCGGATACGTGAGCAAATCACCATACTGCTAACAGGGAAGATTTGTTCCTTCTTTATTTTTGATTTCTTTATTGCTAATGCTAATCAATCTAATCTCCTCACGAGATGATGTATGGCTTGAGAATTAATCTCACGTATTAGTACTCCTCTTTTTCTGCATGTACCGATGCGCATTATCGTGAACGCCGGGGGCTGATTCCTCGGCACCGCCACCGGCCACGGCGGCCACGAGAACCATGCGGCGTACGGCGACATCTACTCGGAACAGCCATCGGCCACGGTCTACGCACTCGGCGTACGTGGGCGTCTATTTGACGGCGTAGGACGACGACGGCCATCTGGCCACGGTGGTCACCCAACACACGGCGGTGACGATCACTCGGCCACGATGTTCACGGCAACTATGTACACGATCGGTGTACATCGGCGTCTACTCGGCGGCGTAGGACGATGGCCGTCCGGTCACGACGGTCACCCGAGGGACGACGGTGATCACTCGGCGAACTACGGAGGTGTCGGCCTGAATCAATGGGCTTACGTCGGTGCTGCCTTCACGTCAAGACCGAGGCTAGACTTCGTCGTTGGCTACAGTGGGGGCTCCTTGGTCAGTTGGCTAGCAGCGATCACTCGCCCCGATGGGCGCAGAGCGTAGCAACGGCCCGATCAGTCGGCCACGGCGGCACTCGCCGTACGTAGCGTCATGCAGCACCAGAGCCTGATTGAGGGAAGACACTTTCCTTCATATGCTCATCACGTGATGCTTTCTTCATATGCTTTCTTTGATTATTATTAACTAATCAAGTTAATCATTCATTCATCACGTGATGCTCCACTTTCTCCATGTTTTTGCATGAGTTACTTGGAGCTGTGCGGGCTACTATACGACTGCTCGGCGGCGGTGATCACTCAACCATGGTGTCATGACGATGACTCAGCCATGGCGATGGCCACTCGGCGTACGGCAACAACCACTCGGCCACCCTGTTTGATGATTAAGCATCATGTGCCTGGGGTTTTTTTGAGCACGCACCTTCTATCAAAAAGGGACACTTACGTTCCCCCGCCGACTGAACCTTCAGAGCCGCAGCCTGATGCTTTAAAAGCTATGGTTGTAGACAACACCGAGCATCTGGAAGAAGACGACTGACGGCTGTCTTACATCAACTTCCTTGTACACGGCAACCTTCTATGGTCAGCAACTTCTCAGGACATTCACTCGGGCGTTGCGGCAATCACGCAACCTCACGTGCTTTAGTCGGCAAAGCCTATTGGCGGGGTTTCTATTGACTCACCGCCATCTCAAATGCTGAGCACCTCTTTCGACATGCGAGGGTTATCAGTACTATGCCCGACAGATACACATGCCGGACTTCATAATATTGATCATATGGATTTCTAATGGATTTCTCAGTAGTGGCAATCTGAATTTTCCAATATTGGCCAGCCGGATTTCATAATTGGCCATCTGGTTTTCTAAGTATTGGCTATCTGGATTTCTCAAAAATATCGGCCGTCTGGATTTCTCAATTATTGGATTTCTCAACGTTAATGGCCTTCTGGGAGCTCTAAACACCACTTCTGAGTATTACTCTGCTTCTGGACTTCTATTTATTTGGATTTCTGGAACCTGGATGTTCTACTTCTGGAATTCTGGGATATTCAATTATGGTATTCATTACTTCCCATATTCATCTCTGAAGAGTATTGACTTAATGGGATATTTGTCTCTGGATTTTCTTTGATCAAATGGAGATATTTAGTACTTCTGCTGGTTAAATTGCACAAGACTGCCGGTTGCAATCTATTTATCTCTGGATTATCTTGTTGACGCAATTTCGGTTGAGTACAGCTAGTCAGCTGCAATCTATCCTATATACACGATGGCATCTCATGCGTTTCTATCTTCACCGCGGCATCAACTTTATTTTCTGAAATCAGCAGCTTCAGTATTTTAGATACACTGCAATCAATACGGGCGTATGCATGCTCATCAGCTCTATATTGGTTTTCTCAAATCAACAACTTCATAATTGGCTTTCTGGAAGTATCAACTCCAAAACAGCTACGCCTAACAGAAACTTTCTGTCCTTACTTATGTCATCTACATTATTTTATTCCTTAGCCGTCATTTGCTTATTACAGATTACATATCTTGTATATATTTTGCATGCACCAATTGTTTCCATGAGAACAGGTGTGTGATGACTACTCGGCAATGGTCGCCTCTCGGCCACTTGTGTGCTATGGCGATCACTCCGCCAAGACAGCACTCGGCCTTGGCGTTGGTCACTCCGCCAAGACAGCCACTCAGCTACGGCATTGATCACTCCGCCAGGACAGCCAGCAGGCCACGGCACAACCACTCGCCACAACAACTTCTTTGGCTCCACGACAAACGACACAACTTATCAAACAAGCTAAGTTACTTATTTAAATTTTCATCATATTTCAAGTGCTTTTACACTTGTTCCATTATTTACCCGAGTGCTTACCACTCCTCATTTTTATGTGCCTTTACATAAATCAAATATCATTTTCCCCCTTTAATCATTCTTGGCTCTGTACCCAATAACATATTTATTGCCTACCGAGCCGGGGGCTACATAAACATCATGAGTTATGTCTTGAGTATCTCTTGCCGACTAAGTAAGCCTTGTCTGCTCTGATTGTGAAGCTCTTGCTCGTTCATGCCGTCGTCTCCCTAAACGTGTGCTGACCCAGTGTCCCACGTCCTACAGGGCCGGCTGAGTCCAAAGAGTGCATAAACATAAGGCGACAACCGGTCTCTGAAAACAGTCAAAGAGGCTCATTTGACAAACACTCACTCTTTTAATCTTACGACTTATGTCAATTTTGTAGACTTCTGTACGCTATCACTTGGCTATCAGAGTTGAAAAAACCGGCTGAGCCGATACACACCAAATAATCATGATGACTAAAATCAACCTCGTGTTGCGGTCATATATTTGATTATATTTTTACAGATTACTACATAATCTATTACTGTGTTTTATCTATAGGAATTTATCACACAAGTCTCTCCAAGTTCACGAGCGTATTTTCTACGCTCGGGGGCTTGACGCCACTCGAGAATCACTAATCTCATGGATTTCTTCAAGTCCTTTACAAACTCCCTGCTACAATAGCACTCGGGAAGCGCATCTGCTGTATCAATGAAGCAACGTGTTTAACATAAACACACATACGCAGGAGCTTGCCTCCGCCATCACAGAAGCATCGATGAAACCTCCATACTGAGCACATACTAGTCCTTTACCTGGACTAATGAAGTGACTCATTCCAAGAATCAAGCTTACTGCGTCACTCAACAAAGTCATCGCGTCAAGCACTACGCATCGCTCCAAGAGAGCAGAGAGATCGTTAGTGCTGCTGTTCAACGAGCTTGCCGTGCCAAGCACTGCTCGAGCTACTAGCTCACAGGCTGCACGCTCCTCGAATTCCTCGTCCTTCAACTCGTCGTGATCACGCACCGCCATCTGACTGGAGCACATCAGGGTCACGGACCAACATCTTCCCCGCCGTCAGGCTCGAGCTGGCCTCGGTCGCGCACTACCGCCTGTCTTGCCTTATGGCTCGAGCTCGTCATGGTCGTGTCGTCGTCTGCCTCGCCGCACAGCCTGGGTTCGCCTCGCATCACGACAGTACAAGCTCTCGCCTCGTCATTGTCGCCGAGATATGTGCAGCTACAAACTGAGTACTCACTCAGATCGCTACCAGCCGGCTGCAGCTGCCTGGCTAGAATTACTCGGCTACATCTTCTTCGCTGATTATTTCACTCGGCTACATCTTCTTCGCTGATTATTTTACTCGGCTACATCTTCTTCGCTGATTATTTCACTCGGCTACATATTGGCTCAAGCTGGCCATGGTTGCGCACTACCGTCCATCTCGCCGTATGGCTCGAGTTCGGCGTGGTCGTATCGTCGTCGGTCTCACTGTGCGGCCCAAGTTCACCATGGTTACAAAGCACTGTCTACCTCGCCACATGGCCGGAGCTCGCGTCACGTCGCCTCACCCCCATATGCGGAGCTTGCCTCTGCCATCACGGCTCGAGTTTGCCTCGCCGTGCTGCGGCTTACCATGCCGCCGTGTCAAGAGCACACATCGTCGGTGCAGCCAGAGTCTCCTCGTCGCTGGACCACACGCTACTGCCTCACTGCGCGGCTGGGACTACACCGAGCATGCATGTTATTAAACAATGCAAGGCATCGATCATCACGCTCTGACCTCTGAAGACAATATCACAACTACTCTGCCAAGATCAGTCCACTGCCAGGCCTGCTCCAGATTACTCGGCCAATTACTTGGTTAGAGTATATCATTCAGCTTGGCCAGAGCAAAAGTTTCTTCGTGTCCTTGACCAATACTTAGTCGGACAATTACATAATCACTCGGATGGGTGGTTCCCTGAGTTCTTTGTCCTCTTCGAACTTGTTAAGAATGTGCATTATTGGAGTATACATTTAATCTCTCAGATTATTTGTATGACACTCAGTTATTTTTCAGTCTAACAGTACAGATTTCAGTCTGTGTGTCTCTAGTTCTTTTTGAGTCTGCACATAATTACACTAATTATCCACAGACTCGGGTACTAGTCCACGTGGACTCACTTGCGTGAGTTCCACTAAAATTCAAAACAATTGTACTATCAGTAATCTTAATGCTTCTGGTCTCTTTTGAGTCTGCACATAATCATTCTGATTATCCACAGACTCGGGGGCTAGTCCACGTGGACTCACTTGTGTGAGTTCCACCATTTTTTCGGCAGACTTGCCAGGCACACGGGTTGTCTTATATCCTTGACAATTTAAGTCGGATAATACCTAGAATTTATCCTCTTCTGTATCTCAATTGTTTTCGTTGAGAGACAGCTTGGAGCTACGGGTTGTAATCATCCCTGGCTGATTAGCTGGATGGACCTAGACACCAGCTCGGAATGAGAAGTTCATGACTGAGACTCATTGTGACTTCCTGTTCTAATTGCCTTGTGCGCAGGAAAACATGAGTTCCTTATATAATGGATGCTACTCTTCAACACATCAGTATGATGCACTGATCGTACATTCATTCACTCGGATCAAGATCTTATTTCTTGGTTCAGCTCACTTTGAGTTACTATACAATTCTACGAATTACACAGTAACTCGGGGGCTACATCAGTATGATGCACTGATCGTGCATTCATAATTTTTAAATCTGTAGGCATGCTTTCAGCCTAGGCCAACTCAGTCAGTTGGATACTATCTACATAGTATGCTTTCAGCCCTAGCCGACAGACTCGGATGCTGACTTTATTTTCAACCTCAGATAAGGATCATATTTCCTGGTTCAGGCTCACTTTGAGTTACTATACAATTCTACGAATTACACAGTAACTCGGGGGCTACATCAGTATGATGCACTGATCGTGCATTCATAATTCTCAAAGTTGTAGGCATGCTTTTCAGCATAGGCCAACTCAGTCAGTTGGATACTATTTACATAGTATGTTATCAGCCCTAGACGACAGACTCGGATGCTGACATTATTCAAATATCCTCTATGGACATAATTGGCTCTGAGAGCTGAGTGTTGTTTTTCACACGGCAATCATTAAACTCGCTTCAACAAGCATTCATTCAATTTTTCTGATTTCATTCAGAGTTAGGTGCCAACTGACAGCATGCCTAATTCAAAGACCTGTTAGTCTTCGTCCACCCGAGGTCAAGTACTTCAAACTTGATTCAGGTCAAGTACATTTTAATTTCTCAATATTACTTGAGATCAATTTCTGCATGGAGAGAAGACTAGTCGGAAGCAATCCACTGGATCACTCAAAAAGCACTTGGGGGCTACTGTCGTTACCATGATTCCCGGGTACCCTCAAGACCAAAGGGCCGAGTAACCTGACAAGGGTAGTCGGGCCAGCCCAAAAGAGACCGAGTAGCCCACGACGCAAGATGGAAGGTTCTACTACTCGGCTGGATATAGAAGAGGCTTCTTGTCTTGTACTTCAAGTATTTCCATGTTGTATCCGACTAGGACTCTTTCTATGTAACCCTGTACCCCCGACTATATAAGGCGGGCAGGGATCTCCTCTAAAACATAGGCAATACAAACCACCCCATACAGGACGTAGGGTTATTATCCTCCGGGAGGCCCGAACCTGTCTAAACTCCTTGTCTCGTGTTCACCATCGTATTCTTGGTTCCTTCGCCCCCATAACAAATCCATCGAGACTCTAAAACCTCGACAGGTACATAGCAAACTAATGTCAGATTTTGTAGCAAAAAGGTATGAGAGAGAAGGGTGATTGGCGCATCTGTCACCAACAAGCTCGCTCAGGCTCTAAGACTGCAGGGGGGCCGTTGTCGCCTCCCTCCCCTTTCTGGCATGCAGACTCCACGCTTTTATTAAAGTTCAGAAAAGCTTCTTGCAATGTCCTTGCTCTAAGAGCAACTCCAGCAGGGCATGTAAAATTGAGCCCCTACATGGTCATGTATGGGCCGGCCTCTACATCCAAGCCCCCAGATTTTGCTTCCAACTCCAGCAGCAGCCCTCACATCCAAGCCCCTACATTTGTGGGTCCCACTAGTCAGACTCTCTCTCCTTTTCTCCTCTTCCTCCTCGATCTGGAGCGCGGACGTCACGGAGGGTGTAGCGGGCCACGAAACGGCGCGCGCGGCGCCGTGGACGCGACACGGGGTCCACGCAATCCATCGAGGAGGAGGGCAGCGGCCTCAGCAGCGATTCGTGACGGCGGCGGCAGGGCGCGGCCTCGGCGGCGATTCGTGGCGGAGGCAGCGCAGCCCGGGAAACTCTAGCGGGCTCCGGCGTCGGCACGCCAGACCGAGCTCGCCGCCGTGGCCTTGACGAGCTCCACGGCTCCTCGACGCGACGCCCCTGTTGCCAGGTCTTCGGCGCGGCACGCCTCTTGGGCAGTGGTGATGGGATGTCGGGGGCGCTGCACGGCTCGACGGCGTGGCGCGGCCTCGCGGGCGAGCAGGCACACGCAGCCATGGCCAGCAAGCACGCGCACCATGGGCGCGGCCATGGACGACGATGCAAACGCGACGAGCTCCCATGGCGCCAAGGCGTCCGCAGCGCTCCACCTTGAGCCCGAGCTGGCCGGGGCATCTGCTCGCGCAGCTCGATGGCCGGGGCGCGGGTCCGCTCGCGCAACGCCTCGACCTCGAGCTGGCAGGGGCGCGGCCTCATCGAGACCTCGCCATGGCGGGATCCAGCTGATGGAAGCCGCAGCAAGCGTGGCCGATGCTAGGGATCACCGGATCCGAGCGGGGAACGGCGATTTGACGCGGAGGACGGCCGGATTTGGCGTGGTTGGAGGGAGTGAAGGGGCGGTTGCGACGGGGAGGCGTCGCCAGCTGCGCGCAAGAGCGAGAAGAGGACATGGGAGATGCGCGCGCGAGACGGTTCTGTGGGTCCCACCA
Organism: Eragrostis curvula; assembly: GCA_007726485.1. Taxonomy (NCBI): domain Eukaryota; kingdom Viridiplantae; phylum Streptophyta; class Magnoliopsida; order Poales; family Poaceae; genus Eragrostis; species Eragrostis curvula. The sequence continues at coordinate 55,934,306 of CM017439.1, forward strand.
TTGTAGCGACCCCCTAGTGAGCCCCCAGATATCGGGGCTTTGAGGGGAAATCTGTGGACCCAATAAGGCTAGAGACTCACTTAGGGGCCCTGCTCGAGTTGATTTTTGAACCCCAAGCTTTTACATCCAATGTAGGGGCTCATCTAAGGGCCCTGCTGGAGATGCTCTAATCCATGTAACAACGCGACGGCGAGTCTCGGTCTCGTGTCGTAGAAAATCGCGCTCTTATCTAGAGATTTTACCGTGTCCTTTCCTTGTCAGCTCAGCCGCGGGGAGACTTGATGCCGTGTGAGAGAGGTTGGGGCTGGCTCCTTTGTCCAGCCAGACGTGTCTTACACGGTGATCCCAGCTCGTGAACTTGATTAGCTATGGTCCACGGTCCACCTATCAATTCTTGTGACATTCATGCATGTACAAGCTTTGTAAGTCTCAAGTCCAAACGGACAGGTAGTGTGCAAGAATCTGCTGCTCGCCAAGTCAAGTCTTTTTGTCCTCCTCGAACCCACCTTCCTTGCTTCCAATTCGTTTATCCAGACGGGCATACTCTTCAACCTTCGTTGCTGTCAAGCACAAACAAAGAAGTGTAGAAGTTTCTGCTGCTCACTAATCACAATGGCCAAGCCAAGCCTTCTCGTCTTCCTCTTCCTCCCCTCCTCCTCCCCATCCTGGCTGCTTCCGATCCCGACTCGGCATTGCCGAACAACAATGACGAGCTTCAAGCTCTCTTGACCATCAAGCAAGATTGGGGTAACCCTACTGCACTCCGCTCATGGAAGAATCACAGTAGTAACCCTGCTCCTGCCGGTTCTTCCGATCATTGCAGATGGGTCGGGGTTACTTGTAACAATGGACAAGTGACTGCACTCTCCTTCCAGAATTTCGACATAGCCAACCCGATCCCACCTTCTATTTGCAGCCTCAAGAACCTATCATATATAGACCTTTCCTACAACAATCTCACCCATGAGTTCCCGACAGAGCTTTACAGCTGCTCAGTTCTGCAATATCTCGACCTATCAAACAATGATTTCTCCGGCGATCTACCGGCTGACATCAACAACTTGCCGCCGGGGATCGAGCACCTGAACCTGTCGAGCAACAGCTTCACCGGCAGCGTGCCGTCGGAGATTGCCGGGTTCTCCAAGCTCAAGTCCCTTGTTCTTGACACTAATAGCTTCAATGGAAGCTATCCGAGCGTTGCCATCAGCAACCTTTTTGAGCTGGAGACGCTGACACTGGCGAGCAACCCGTTCACGCCAGGGCCAGTTCCTGAAGAGTTTAGCAAGCTGACGAAGTTGAAGACACTTTGGTTGGGGGGAATGAACTTAACTGGTACCATCCCTGACTCGCTCTCGGCGCTCACCGAGCTGACGTTGCTGGACCTGTCACAAAATAAGCTCCATGGTGAAATCCCAGCGTGGATTTTGAAGCATCAGAAGCTGCAGTACATGTACCTCTACGCCAACAGGTTCACCGGTGGGATCGGACCTAACATCACCGCCATCAACATGCTCGAGCTCGACGTTTCGACCAACTTGCTCACCGACCCGATACCGGAGACCATCGGTAACTTGAAGAACCTGAACTTATTGTACTTGTACTTCAACAAAATCACTGGGCCGGTTCCGACAAGCGTCGGACTGCTTCCGAAGCTCGAGGACCTCGGTCTATTCAACAACATGCTCTCCGGGCCGCTCCCGCCAGAGCTCGGGAAGCACTCACCTCTCGGCAACCTAGAAGTGAGTAACAATTTCCTCAACGGCACGGTCCCGGACACCCTCTGCTTCAACAAGAAGCTCTACGACATCGTCCTGTTCAACAACAACTTCTCCGGCGCGTTCCCAGCCATCCTTGGGGAGTGCACCACGGTGAACAACATCATGGTGCACAACAACCACCTCACCGGAGAGTTCCCGGGGTCGGTGTGGTGGGCGTTCCCGGGTCTGACCAACGTCATGCTACAGAACAATGACTTCACTGGTGTCCTACCATCTGAGATATCCTCTAACATCTCACGAATTGAGATCGGGAACAACAAATTCTCTGGCGCCATACCAGCATCTGCAACCGGCCTACGATCGTTCAAGGCGGATAACAACTGGTTCACCCATGGTCTCCCGACGAACATGAGCAAGCTCGCCAACCTCACCGATCTGTCCCTTGCCGGCAACCAGATTGGTGGCTCTGTACCATCGTCCATAGTAACCTTGAAGAGCCTTACTTATCTCAACCTTAGCAGCACCATGATATCTGGAGCGATCCCTGCAGCGATGGGGCTGCTGCCCGTGCTCACCATCCTTGACCTCTCAAACAACAGCCTTACCGGTGACATACCGATGACGTTCGACAACCTCCACCTCTCCTTCCTGAACCTCTCATACAACCAGCTCACTGGTATGGTACCAGCCACACTGCAAAGCCCGGCTTACGCTTCAAGCTTCCTTGGTAACCGTGGCTTGTGCGCCTGGACGGCTCGACGACTCTGGCTTTCCCCTCCCTTTGTGTCCCGGTGACGGAGGCCATAGTTCTCCGTCTACAAGAAGGACATCGAAACTCCTCCTCTTAGCTGTATTGATTCCTAGTGCTGCTCTGCTTGCCATCATTGTTGCTGTATGGTTGGTCGTCAGGCGCAAGAAGAAGCAGCGCGACGTTGCGTCGTGGACGATGACACCATTCGTGCGCTGAACTTCACCGAGCACGACATACTCAGCAAACTCAGCGAGGAGAATGTGGTCGGCAGAGGTGGGTCGGGAAAGGTGTACCGCGTCCACCTCAGCTGCCGGAAGGGAGAGCACGGCGGCGGCGGCGAGGAAACAATTCACTCGACGGTGGCCGTCAAGAAGATCGGCAACGCCGGGAAGGCCGACGCGAACCTCGAGAAGGAGTTCGACGCCGAGGTGACGTCGCTCGGCGGCCTCCGGCACGACAACATCATCAACCTGCTCTGCTGCATCTCCGGCGACGACACCAAGCTGCTCGTCTACGAGTACATGGAGAACGGCAGCCTCGACCGGTGGCTGCACCGCCGGCGCACGAACGCGCCGCTGGACTGGCCGACGAGGCTGCGCATCGCCGTCGACGTGGCGAGAGGCCTCAGCTACATGCACCAGGACTTCACGCGGCCGGTCATCCACCGCGACGTCAAGTGCAGCAACATCCTGCTCGACTGCGGGTTCAGAGCCAAGATCGCCGATTTCGGGCTTGCCCGGATCCTGGCCAAGTCCGGCGTGTCGGAGGCGGCGTCAGCCGTCTGCGGAACGTTCGGTTACATTGCTCCAGGTATCCATCTTTCGCACAATAAACCATGCATGAACATTCAGTGGTGATCTGTGAGGACATATGCGTCAGACTTGCGTGTGGTTGCAGAGTACGTGAACAGAGCAAAGGTGAGCGACAGGGTGGACGTGTACAGCTTCGGAGTGGTGCTGCTAGAACTTGCCACGGGGCGGGGGCCGCAGGACGGCGGCGCGGAGTCCGGCAGCTGCCTAGCGAAATGGGCGTCGAAGCGGTGCGTCGACGGCGACCCGTGCGCCGACCTCGTCGACGGCGAGGTCCAGGACCCGGCATACCTGGTCGACATGGTGGTCGTGTTCGAGCTCGGGGTGGTCTGCACCGGGGAGGACCCGTCGTCCAGGCCGCCGATGAGCGAGGTCCTCCGCCGGCTCCTCCAGTGCGGCCGGAAGCTACGGAGTGTCCGGCAACAACGACGACGACGACGCTGGCAAAGACTTGTGTGGCGTTGATTCTTTGGATCGTGTGGTTTGACTCGGCACTCTTCTTAATTAGCCGCGCGCTACGTAGCAGTAGTTCTTCTTCAACGTTTGGGCCTTCTTCGCTGTTATTATTATTGGGAAGTCGGTGAAACTGCTATCAACAAGACAACAAAATGGAGACGTTCTGGCCGGACAATGATTAACCGAAGATACATTATCCACCACCCTCTCCTGACATTTCAAGTCTAGCGTATTTTTCGTAGTTCTTTCGTCGCACTCGTCTCGACGAATGGCTGGGTTCAGTAGTCAAACTGTTGCTTGGTGGAGAAGGCCTGGCCGGAAATCCACCACGCCAGCACGACGTACGTCCAGGAACTCAATGTACTGCCCTCCAGTGCTTGTCACGGCGAAGCTGAGCATGATCCAACTAATTCTTAATTCAGTCAAATTAACAATTTTACGTAAGTGTGTATGTGATGCCAGTAGGAAGAAAAGGTAGGATACACATAATTGAGTTATTATGGACAGCAAGTATGCCATGTGTACGGTGTGTGCGCGTGCATGCGCTACAGCTTCGTCCAAACCACGAACTAGCACGTAGCCACACGTATACGAACTTGCCATGTCAGGACAACACGGATCCATCCATGGATCAGTAGTCGAAGTTCTTGTCGGAGGTGAAGGTCTGGCCGAAGTACCACGATGCCGGCACGAGGTCGAGGAAAAGAATGAACTGGCCGCCGGTGCTGGTTATGGCGAAGCTGAGCGCCTGGCCTACGAGCAGCCTGTTCGTCTGCCAGTTGGCGCCCCAGTTCCTGGACATGGAGATCCACCCCGTGTTGGTACCCTTGATCAATGCGATGGCCACGGAGCCGCTGCCGGCGAGGTTTTGGATGTTGACGAGCGTCAAGGAGCTGGAGCCGGTGATGACGAAGCGCACGCCACCTGACCTCGAGCACTTCACCCTGCAACATTTCACGCAAAAAATAAATAAAATCAACCATCAGGTCGTCTGCTAGTCAAGTACTGGTTAACTAAAAAAAAACATCTTGCCCTGGATGATGAACGCTTCCAGCTAGAAACTTACCGCTGATAGACAACCGGGATGATGCCGTCCTGGTTGTAGGCACCGATCTTCTCCCACGCCGGCTGCGACATGTCCAAGTGCTGGCGCGGCTGGTTGCACAAGTTGGGCCGCTCCGAGTTGGGACTGGGCGGGCACAAGTTGGTGGCCGTGACGGTGACCATGGAGCCGGCCCTGCACCAGCTGCTCTTGCTGGTGTCGCACATGACGGCGTAGCACTGCCCGCACGACGCGCCGCCGTTGAACAGCGCCGGGCTCAGCGCCGCGTTGTCGATGCCGTATCCGGCGTGGTACAGGTTGCCGTACCCGCACGCGCCGCCCATCGTCCCGTTCCCGTCCGGCCCGCCGTAGTACGTCGCCGTCGCTGGCGACCATTGCGCCGCGCCGGCCGAGACGCACGCTGCCAGAACAGCACACACGACCAGCGAACTCATCGCCATGACGAGCTAGCTGTATCGAGTGATGGATGGATTTGAGCAATGGTCTCGTGGTGGTTATATATAGGGTCCAGGTCGAGTATAATTTAGGGGGCAGGCATTCGACTCAAATCTGAAAGAAATGGAAGCAGCAGTAATCAAATCTTGTTATTTGATTTTAAAATGGATGTATAAAGACACCTGCAAATTGATTGCAACCAGCAGAGAGTACAGTGTCCGCCGCATATAGCAGCCTTTTATACGAAAAGCTGGTTGCTGTGAATATGATGACACAGAAACTCACCACAGAATATCATCTCTATCCAATTACTTTACTATGATTGTAGGGGCTTAGTTCACTTCACGTAACCAGCAGCGGTTTAAGTACGCAAGAAACATAGTATAAGTCAATGTGTAAAGATGGTTGAACCGTCTTAACGTCGTGGTGGTGGTCGCGTGAGCGTGTTATAAAGCTGCATTAACCGCGGACTTAGGCATATACCACTTGTGAGTCAAGTCAACAAGTTGGTCTCTACGCTAGGGTTACAACAAAATCAGCGAAAATCGTGTCAAGTCAACTAGGAAATCATGTTGTAACCAGTTAGGAGATTAGCTGAACCAATTTGTAAACTGCCATGTAACCCTGCCCTCCGACAATACCCTCAATCCTGGACAACCAAGAGCGGTAAAACAATATTGTGATTTTACTCACAATATGTTAACATTGAAAACCAGAGGTAAAATTACAAAGTTAAAAATATGAGGGTTAAATCACAGTTAGAGTTCAGAGTGAAGGTGATAACATAATTGTCCCCAAACAGTACATTGTCGGTGGCGGAGCCAAGAAGAAACAATTTTGGAGGGCCGATAAAATATAGATTTTTATGAAACATGTGAGTGAAAAATGGTTTAGCTAGAAAACCAATAGTACTACACTAAATAAAAAAACTTGTCATTGTCTATAAAGCAAGAAAAATATCATATGAACCAGTAGGAAAAAGTGGATTTTCTCTGAGGTTCATAATGGAGAATTCTAGGAGTAAAATACTAGTCATTATATATATAGAAAAAAGAGCCTCGAAAGACCGTCTCTCGGTTTTGCATCTATTATATATATATAATTGAAGAGAAAAAGGAGCCACCACGTTCGCTCTAAAATGCTAGAAATTTCCACGTTAATCCGAGAAAATAAGAAGAGAAAATTACCCACCACTGCCATTATAAAACAATTACTCACAAAACCCCCTATAAATATTTATGAAAAAGCTAAATTCGGAATAATAAAAAATAGACAAAAATACCCTTTACACATATTTCTAAATTACCTACCATGCCATTATGAGCCAAAAAATAGCTAAATTCGAAATAAAAAATAGACAAAAATACCCTTCACACCTATTTCTAAATTACTTACCATGCCATTATGAGTACAAAAAATAGCTTAAAATAGTCTTAATTCCGATTTCTAACTTACCTACAATGCCATCATATATGAGTCTAAAAACAACTAAAATCGAAATAATAAAAAATAGTAAATAGATGTCTATTTTAACATTTCAAACACAATTTAACATTTGACAAACTAAAATTTAAAATCATATGAACGTAAAATATAATTCCTCTTTAGATATTGGGTAAATACACTGTAATAGGCTTCAAAGCCTTGCTTGGCCCAGATATAATTTTGTTGAAACATAAGTTGCAGTGAATCATAATGTGTAATGCCTTAGTGGTTCAACATTAACAATATTTATCCTCATTAAGTAAATATACAGATATTAAATATGTATACATATGTCTATTAAATACGGAAACAGGCAAAATAATTGACAAAAAATAAAGAGAACATTTAACATTACACTATTTTGAACTATAAGACTATATGATTGTTAAAATTTAGATTGCATTATATTATTTTAACTAAATATACATATGTGATAGATATGATTAAACTCTTATGATGCACGTGAGCGCAATCCATCTGCTTACATGAGCCCGAGATAAATCATTGGCATCGCTTAGTAGACCTCTCAGCGCAAAGTCATGGGTCTATGAGAAGTATATGGAGTTCAGGTCTTTAGGTGATCCTAGGTAAGTGTAACCACAGGTGACACGAATGGCTCACTTGATCAGAACTAAGTTTTTGAACCATGGCTATCTGCCATACACCTATATGTGTGCACTGTAGCTCCATGATCGATGTTTGAACACGAAAATATCATATGTCAACGCAATTTAAAAAAAATACTTTAATGTTTAGACGAGGATACAAACTAGGCTTCGTGACGGATGGATCCATATTATAAAGCATGGAACAAGCATTTATAATTCACTTATGTGCTCCATGTCAACAAAAACAAGGGACAAGACTATCAAATTGAATATGCAAAGAATTATACAAATAAGCTCGAAAACGTTGAGCGTTTCATATGACAAACACGTACTATTGCAAAGTAGAGACGAGACATGTGAGCCAAAATTAAGAAGTTCATCACTATAGGCTAATCAGGAAAATTAATAGGTATTGTTTATTTCTGAAAGTATATTGCATATCTTTTATTTGTGTTGTGTCTTTCTTACGCTAAAATCATATTATATGTCTTATTTTCTTATTTTTTTTTGAAAAAGAACCATGTTCAAGATGAAAGAATGTTGATGGAAGAACAATAGATCATAATCAGCAGAGGGGCTTGATCAAACAAATTACAAAAAGAAGGTTTTGTTAGAAATATCAATTCTATTCAGTTTTTTTGGTTTAATAAAGGATGCATGTATTCCAATATTCAGCTATGTTAGAAATATCATCACACACTCAAACAAGACTTGGCGAGAAATTTCTCCAAACGATTTCAGCTATGTTAGAAATATAATAAAAATAATAATAAACTATGTTTAAACTTTTGAAATAATGCGAGAATAATTCAAATAGTTTAAATCTAGCCGCGCAAATGCACGGGCAGGCCTGCTAGTTAAGAAGAAGAGCTCAACCATGGCCCGATGCAACCCTCTGTTCAATAGTCTATTTCTACCTTTTTCCCAGTTGTAAATGTTGTATAAATATAGATTGTACCAGAGAGTATCACTGATTTTATTTTATTTAAAAAAAAAACAGAAATAGAAAAATTTGTGTATGCAATCCATAACGAGAGTAGCTAGATAAATAGAGTAGTGAAATAATGTAGGTTTCACATCATTGTTCGGACAAAAATGCGAGAGGACCCTGATGAAACTCGCGACGTGCAGCTGGATCTGCCATAAGCCAAACTGACACGACGTAGCAGACAGCCACCACACGAAGCATATGTCCGGTTTACGGCTAAAGTGTGGATAGCAATTAGCAGATTCTCTGATCAAACGCAGCCAAAATTAGGTGGCGGAGGAGCTGCTCTGCTCCTGATGTCAAGGTGGCCGCGGTGGTCTGCAGAGGACGACAAGGAGCCGCACGATTCGCGTTGGTTGGCGGCGGCGGAAGAGCCCGGCCCAGCGCTCCCGGTTTGCGGCTTGATCCGCGCCACGCGAGTCGGGAGGGGCGGCGGCGGACGCATCACGACGGTCAGCATGTTCGGGGCGGACGGCGTGACGTCGGGTGTTTCAGGCCCAGGGCGGAGCGACGGTGCAGACGGAGGCGAACGCACGGGAATTATGTGTTGATGACTTGATGTGGGACAACGTGGAAACGAACAGCGTACACTAAGATCAAGTACCGTCGTATTCTACCGGCGTTCACCGTTCACGGTTTCCCAACGACATAATTTTCTCCATCACCCAGATACGTACAATACACACTGCATACATATATCAACAGCTACGCACTTACACAAGATCACACATCGACGTCGTGACACCCCTACATTATTCTACTCGGATGAAACACGTTGCAAAAGAGCGGTTGTAGATAGTACAAGGAGAACCAGCCGGAGCTAGCCGATGGACGACGCTCCCACTCAACTCAAGCGGTCTTGCGCTTCTCTTCCTTGGCCCCGCCGACCTTCGCCTCCACGCCCTCGACGACGTCCCCAGGGACGAGCTCCTCCTCGCCGGCGACGATCCCCTTGGCGTGCTGCGCCAGGCCGACCACCGTCGCCCCCACCGCCTCCAGGACGTCACCAACTATCGTGGTACCCTCCTCGACGACGTCCCCGCCGGCCTGCATCACAACTGAGCCATCAGCAACGTTACACAAGCAACACGATCACGAGCATATATACGCGGCTCGAACCCAATGCGCGCGCACGTACCTTCGTTCTCGCCTTGGCGCCGCCGCCGCCGCCCGTAACGCTGGTCTCCGACGCGCTGTCCTTTGGCTTCCACGCCTTGTGCTCCTCGTGCGTGGCGGTGTCCCTCGCCTTGTCTCTGGCCTGCGCAGCCGTCTCCCTCGACCTCTGCTCGACGCCGCCGGCCGCGTCCTTGGCCGTGTCCTTGACACGCCCGGCGGCGTCACTCGCCTTCTGCGCCACGGACCCTGTCGCGTCCTTCACCTTCTCCTTGGCCTGCTCGGCCGTGCCTCCCGCTCTGTGCGTCACGTCTCCGGCCGCGTCCTCCTTGCGCTGCCAGCGCCCGGTCACGTCGCGGGCCGTGTCGTCGGAGCCGGGCTCCTCCGCCTGGTCGGCGGCGAGGGCGGCAGCCTCCTTCCCCTGCTCCGCCTTCTCTTTCGCGTACTCCGCCACCTTGTGCGCCGTGTCCGCCGTCACCTCCTTGGCCTTCTGCGCCACCTGCGCGCCGGTCGCCACCGTCACGTCCTTGGCCTTCACCGCCGCCTGCTGCGTGTACCCGGCCGTCGTCTTGGCCGTCGCCACCGCCGCCTCCTTCGCCTTCTCGGCGGCCGCCTTCGCGTACTCGGCGGCAGTCTCGCCGGTGCTCAGCGTCACGTCCTTGCCCTTCACCGCCGCGGCCTTGGCGTACTCCGCTGCCGTGCCGCCCGTGCTCGCAGCCACGTCCTTGGCCTTCACCGCCGCCTGCTTCGCGTACTCCGCCGTTGTCCCGGCCGCGCTGGCAGTGACGTCCTTCGTCTTGGCCGCCGCCTGCTTCGCGTACTCCACCGTCGTCCCGGCCGCGCTCGCCGTGACGTCCTTCACCTTTGCCGCCGTCTGCTTGGTGTAGTCGACCGCGGTGCCCGTGGCTTGCTGTGTAGCCTCCTGCGTCTTCACCGCCCCGGCATGCGCGCCGCGCGCGCCGGCGTCCTTGGCCTCGGCGCCCTTCGCCGCGGCGCGTTCGGCCGTGGCGCCGAGCGCGTGCGACGCCGTGTCCTTGGTGGTCTTGGCGCTGCTCTGCTGCCCAGCGCGGGTGGCGCCGGCCTGTGCCTGCTTGCTCTTGTCGTGCTTCTCCACCGCGCGCGCCGCGGCCTCGGCGTCGGAGCTCTTGCCCCCGACGCGGCCGTGGCCCATCTCCTCCTGCCTCGTCAGGTGGCCGTGGGCTTGCCCGCCCTCCTGCTCCGTGGACGACGACGACGACGACTTCTTGGTGGTCTCCTGACCGCGCGACGCCGCGGTCCCCTTGCCGCCGTGCGCGGCGGCGGCATGGCTGGTCCCCATGGCCCGGTTGCACCGCTCCCTGGCATCGCTGGCGGCGTCCGCCAGCCACTGCTTCGCCTCGCTGTCGCGGCCGTGGCTCTCCTCCTCCTGCTGATGCTTCGCGGGCTGCTGCTTCGTACCCCCTTCCTGGTGCGAGACCAGGGTGACGCCGGGCGCCTTGGACACGGAGGTCACGGACCCCTTAGCGCCACCGTGTGCGGCGCCCTGGTTGGCCTTGTTGAAGCGCTCCTCGGCGGCGCGGATGGCGTCGGACGAGCGCTGCTGCGCCTCGGCGCGGTACTTGCCGATCTCCTCCAGGTTCATCGCCGCCTGGCCTTGGCCTTGGCCTCCCTCCTCCTTGCCCGCCGTCGCGCTCTGCTTCCTCGGCTGCTGCTGCGAAGCCATTGCTCTGCCGCACAAAGCAAGCGAGCGACCTCGATCGCCGGTGAACGCGCGCGGGTGGTGGCGCTGCTTCAAGAGGAGCCGGTTGCTGTGTTGAGTGTAGTGTGTGAGCTGATCACTGGTTTCCTTTGGGTTGGTGACGGTGATGAGCTTGCATCGTGATCGGGGGGCGCGGGAGGCTTATAAAATTGGCGTTGAGCGGTCGGCGTTTGATCGGCCGAGGTTGGCGTGGCGCCGGAGAGCGACGCGTGTCGGATGGAGGTGACACGTGCGACGGCGAGGATAGGAGCGAGGAGGGTCGTGGTGCGTCACCGAACAGGAAGCGTACGGCGCGAGGGGACACACGGCGGACGCGAAGCGTCGGACGGAATACGCGCATGCTCATCTATATCTCCTCTGCAGCAGCGTATGCGCGGAAATGCTTTCTGGCGCGCGAGATAACGTACGTGTAGCCGCGCTGCCCACAACTCGAAAGCCCCGTTCCTATTTGTAAACCGGCTCACTCCTTGACTATAAAAAGAGAGCTGGGTGCATGAGGCGAAGGGATCCCGATCCCGAACAGAGACACAACACACACAGACATAGAGATACACACGAAGAGGCTTGGAGTCTTTCTCCTCCCTCGTCAACACTTGTAGCTCCCCTCTACAAGTCGAAACACGAACTACCCACGAACTGGACGTAGGGCATCGATTGCCTGAACCAGTATAAACCTTGCCTCTCTCGCAAAACCCTCGCCATCACAGAAGACTGTCAGGCGCCGTAGTTACAAATTTACTTGTCGGCCGGTTTCTTAACACCGACAAGTGGCGGAAAAAAAAACTTGCGGTACTTATTGCTCGAAAAAGGAAAAAAAAACTTGGGGTCTCACCACTTCAGAAGATGAAGAGGGCGATGCGGGAACCACCCAGCGTAGATCGCCGGCAGCAGACCTCGGATTTGCAGAAAGGTGGCGGCGAAACCCTAGAGCGCATCTTGTGGCCGGGGTGTCGAATCTGCAGAGGACGGCGACGGTGAATCTCTATTCCCAAGGGCCTGGGTTTGGCGACCGGAGGAGAGACAAAGTGGTGACTGGTGAGGGAGAGGCCGGCCGGTGCGGTGGCGGCGCTGATGAGAGGCGGAGCGAACGAGCACCGCACCGACCTACAGACAGGGGAAAGGAACAGGGCCGATCGCAATCCGATAACGCACAGACAAGTCGTGTACTGTATATGGGCTGAATTCCCCCCCCCCCCCCCCCTTTTTTCCATAAGTGCCTGGGCCGTTCAGTATGGAATTTTAATCGGGTCCACACGTCAGGCAAGATTCCCCGTTAATGACGAAAACTGCCTCACATGTGGGTCCCGATGTTCTGACTAGGATGGATGTGGGTCCGCTATGCGCTTTAGGATATGCGGCGGGTATAATAATCCCCTAAAATAATTGACACTGTTGACTTTTACTATTCAAACTTTGACCATATTTTTTCGGTAATGCATAATTAAACACTCTTAAGTATATCATGATGCTAAAGTACTATCTATAATACATCCATCAATCATGTGCTTATCTTGTGTAATTAAGTATTTTAGAAGTTATTGAGTGGTCAAACTATGAACAGTAAAGTCAACGTTGACGATTATTCAAAAACGGAGCAAGTATATTAGTGACGGACACTGCCTGACGTGTGGGTCCACAATATGCTGACTGGGATGCTTGTGGGTCCGCCATGTGCTGATTTATTTTTTGAAGGAAATACGCCCACAAAGGGCTATTCATCACATGCAAGAAAATTTGATTACGATATGCGTGGGCACAATTTTAATGACGAATAGTACTGCCTGACGTGTGGGTCCACAATATGCTGACTGGGATGCATGTGGGTCCGCCATGTGCTGATTAGGATATGCCTGGGCACAATTTTAATGACGAATAGTGCCTGGCGTGTGGGGCTAAAATATGCTGACTGGGATGCGTGTGGGTTCAACATGTGCTGACTAGGATGCGTGTCGGCATATTTCCCGATTTTAATGACAAATTGTGCCTGACGTGGGGTCCACGCTATGCTGACTGGGATGAGTGTGCGGGAAATCCTCTAGCAAAGGACGAATTTTGATTGACCTGTGGGTCCACAACATGCTGACTAGGATGCGGTGCGGCGAAATCCCCCCTCCGGCGACGAATGTGTGGGTCCACCATTTGCTGACTAGGATGCGGGCGGGCGAAATCCCCCTTCCCGTGACGAATGTGTGGGTCCACCATATGCTGACTAGGATGCGAGTGGGCGAAATCCCTCCTCCGATGACGAATATGTGGGTCCGCTCATGTGCTGACTAGGATGCGGGCGGGCGAAATCCTGGAATGAACGGTAGTGACGCTTAGTTTTCGTCATAAACAACCTGACCAGCGGGCCCGAAAGGTAACAGTGCCGCCTTTTCATCACCAAACGGGTCTGTTTTGGCGTTTTTAGTGACGAAACGCCGAAACGTTATAAAAGTTGGCCAAAAATGGGAAAACCCCCAAAATAGTGATGGATCTACAGTAAAATCGTCATTAATCAGCAGATCTGTACTAGTGACTTCTGGTAGAAGCATTTACTTCATCCAAAGACCATCTGGTTGCTCCTCATTATATCAAATATTTTCTGGCATACTCCATGCCTATTATCATATAGGAGTAGAAGTTAAACTACAAGTTTAACTAGGCTTGTGCGTTTAAGTTTGTTCAGAAATATCGAGGCATTCTCTATACAACGGGCATTCCTCTCCCCCTAATGCCGAGATATTTATAGCATACCATAAATCCCCAAGTTATGGGCTCAAGATCAAAAGAACTGCAAATCCAATGTATATCCCAACTACAGGTGGTGGCCCTTAGATGTATGCTACGGTGGTGATGTAATTGGGAAATTGTACGCACTGAAACATGAGAGGGTTTATCATTCATATGCAGTGAGCTTAGACTTACGTCAATGCAGTGGCATGAAAAATTGCATATTTCCTTCTACTGGAGGTTGATCCTAAACTTTAGTTAGGACCCACAACTACAACTCTGCATATTTATATATAGTCTTCTAGACTTGGCAACCTTATGCAAACAATGTTGCAATAAATTTAGCCATAAAAGTTTCTTGGGAAATGTTTCCCACAAATGCCCTTTAATATAAATTGACCTCCGACCGATCAACTTGCAAATAGGTCATGGCGCTTCTAGGCACACTAATCAGGAGGCAAATTGGGGTGACATTGTGCTTTCAGGCGCATTAAGAAATGTGAGAAAACTATGTAGCAAGATATATGCAGCTTCTGGCCATCATTACTAAGCAGAGATTTTGTAATGCAAGTTTGTTTCGGAGTCCAGCTCATTATACTTATTGCCCAAGGTTGACCCAGTTGTTACTCATACCACACCGAAAAATGGGTCGTTTGTTTCTTGCAACATGTGATTAGGTACAATCCATCTGAGGTGCAGGTTTAAACCACGTTGACCCATGTCCATCGGGTTGGCATATTCTCTGCCTATAAGCAAAGTGCAATCGTGACTTCAGGCAACGAATAAAATATAGCAAGAGCATGATCGACGTCTACAAGCGCACGACATGATATGGATTATGCCAACACATACTTGATTACAAGTTTTTAAAAAAAATTAACAGTGGTACAACCTCCTTCAAGGCCGGTATTATCCTCGGACCATACACTAATAACTTGTTCCTTTTAAAGCTCTAAATTAAATGGTTCATAGAGAGAACCTTTAGGTAGAGCAAGAAAGATCAAAAATGTTGATTATCTGGGAAATATCCTTTGGGGACAAATATCCTTCAGGGAGAAACTCTAAAACTCCTAATGCAACTCTCATAGGTAAATGATATCTTAGATTGAGAAAATCAATGAGATTGGTATATGCGTCCGAAAGATCTTCAAGCTCCTTTACCCAATCAACACTAGAGAGGCATCACTATGTTATTTACATGATCCGTAAATGGCATTTCAGAGCCTAGATCAATAAGTGAGTGCAGATTCAATTTAGCTTCCAGCTTTGTAGTGATGCAGGGTTCATATACGTTTTTCATTCCTTCTCAGGGAATCTTGCAGATATATCTTTTAATAGGCATTTAAGGGTGTGTAAGACATAGGACTGCTGGCCGAAAATCTACATTTTAACCTCTCATGTCCATCAAGGACTAAAGTTAGCATTAGACTTACTTTAATATTTGACAATACATCTTACATTTTCTCCTAATTTCCATGGTCTTTTCAGTGACTATGGTTATCAATAACTCTGAGTAGATATGTGCACTTCTGGGGCAATAAGAGTCCAATGAGAGTAGCAGTATAGTGCTTCTTCTGGAAGTACACTATGCCATTCCACACTAAGCGAGTTAGAAACTATCTCAGAGTATAGACATTTCAGCGGTCATATTGCAACTTCAAGAGAATAGGATGTCGTATTGTCTAGTGTACATAGTTAGGAAGCTTTGGTTCTACGAAAAACCTCAGCTCAATTATGCTTATTCAGCAGCAAATTAAGTTCACACCGACTTCTAATCATACGACGGTATTGTAAGTCTAAATTTTAATGTTTAATGAACATAAAAATGACAAGATGTTAATGCCATTCAAGATAGGATCCCAGAATTGTGATGTCATAATTGAACATCTAGTTTCTTGCAGTCATTTTACTTCAGGAAAAGAACACGAAATGCAAGAAGAGAGTGCAAGAAGCAGAGAGTGGTCACATGTATATTCATAGATTTAAAAAAAAAAACTAATTTCCCAGTGTTTTTCCAGCATTTTCGTGATTTCTTTTTGATGGTCTTCAGGTAATACTTCGGGATTATATAACCCTTAGATATATAATTGCACAAGAAATGCAAGGAAAATAAAATAAATAAACCCATGGTATCAAGCTTCCAAGGGGTTAAAGCAACATTATTCTTTTTTTATGGAAGCATATAAGTTAGAAATTTGATTTCTAGATTAGTGGAAAATGCATTAAGCTTTACTAAACATGGTTCTACAGGACCGATAAGCAAAATCCACATAAAAGTAGTAAGCAAATATGCAATATATGGAAATATGCCACTCAACAGGTCGATAATCAAATCTACACAGGGGGTATATATATACATGATAATGACCAAAAAGTCTTACTGCCACACAAATTAATTGTATGAAAACCACAAACTTCAGGGGTGGATGTACAAAATCAAGGAGTTACTCTTGGTGGCCTCATTTTCCACAGGTTGGAAATCTGATTCACTGACCTGGGTTTCAAAGGGACGGTGATTGTAGCCCCACTATCGACGTTAAGGTGGCACAAGTCACGGTAGCCGTTTCTTTTTTTTTTTGCAAAAAAAAAAAAAGAAACGGCTACCGTGACTTGTGTCACGGTAGCCGTTTCAGCTGGCGAAGCGCCGTGCGAGGCCAGCTGTTGCACGATGACGGGTCAATGCTAAGCGTCCAGCCATCCAGGAGCGGCACACAACGGTTCGAAACGATGTCAACATCTGGTTGTGTACTAGCCTTTAGTGTTTGACAGTGTGGTGATTCGTGCTCTGCAGGGCACAACAGCTCAGCGCGGGAACCATTTAGAGTTGCGCAACAGGCCATGAGTCTAGTTAACCTGTAACGGTGGTGGGGTAATCGGCTTCAGGTGAAGGTCCGTTCTAGTGCTCATTTATTAGGCAAGAGAGATATGAACTGTCACATTAAGCATGAGTGTCACATGGTGCTTAAAACTGCAGGTTTCACTCATGCACGTAATTAAGTAACACCAGTTTCAGCATAACAATTACGGCCCATGTCCATGTTTGATCATTGCCTAAGCCATTGGGCGCAGAGACCAAGACGAGTTAACAGACCGTACATATATAATCCATTTCGGCTGCGTTCAACGAGCCGTTGTGTCGCTTGGCTACCCCCACACATGGTGTATTCCATTTGGCCGCGCTGGAGAAGAAACGTTCAGCGTGCCTCTTCGTTTTTTTTAAAAAAAAAATCACTCAAGACAGCATCAGCAGCTAAGCCGGATGCAAACTGAAGAGACAAGAACATAAACATCCCTTTGGCTCACTGATGTGCAGTCTAGCAAGATCGTATTACTAGATTAAACTAGGCAAAGAGCTGGATTGTGTCGGCTGCAAGTGACATGGGCCAGCGAGTAGTGCTACAAAGAGATCAACCAATACTTCGTGCAATTTATGAGCAACAATACAAACTAGATCACTCGAACACATGTATTGTTCTAGTGCAATCGATCAAGTTGTGATAGATTAATCTACAGGAT
The DNA here is from genome assembly GCA_007726485.1 of Eragrostis curvula. Classification (NCBI taxonomy): domain Eukaryota; kingdom Viridiplantae; phylum Streptophyta; class Magnoliopsida; order Poales; family Poaceae; genus Eragrostis; species Eragrostis curvula. The sequence goes on from CM017439.1 coordinate 55,951,698, forward strand.
TTAGGCAAAAGGAATGGAGATCGATTGGAAGAGCAACAGACAAACCGTACGGATGGTGTGACGTCCAACCAGGTGCATGTCGATGCGTGGAAGGACATGCACATAATCAAAGGAGGGGACAGCGGGCCAGCGGCGCCTGGTCCTCCTCGTGCGAGTTTGTTCGCGATGGGCGACCCTCGACAGAGAAGCCGCAAAGACGTTGCGCAGTCAGAGATAGAAAGACAAAAGTCAATTCTTCAATTCTTTAAGCATCGTAACAAGTCTGAACTGAACAAATGAAGAATGACTTACCGTTTGAGAGCAAAGGTGTTGATAACGTGTTAGAAATAATCTTTATCACAGATATCACGATCTGTTTCCCTAATCCCAATCCAGGAAAGAGAGGCGTAGAGATGATGGAGTAGATCGTTCCTTTTTCCGATTCCCCATATGATAGACACATGAACACAAGTATGTAGATTGATCTTCCGGTCTCTTTCTCATTAGTCAATCCAACAGTGAATACATGATGTATATATAGATAGAGAGGTGACCCTTCAGGGGTAGAGAGATGAAGGTGTAAAGCCCACATACCTTTTAATATTCTTAACACATCAAACCTTTACATACCAGGGACAGCGCTGCCACTCCCAGAAACAGAAACAAGGTAATTTGGTTTGGCATTTGGCTTCTTCCAATGTCTCAGTGAATGGTAGTAAAGCTGAATGAATCAGAAATGTAAGGTATGCTAGCTGTATGGGATGGAAATGGGTACCTGATTTAAGGTGGCAATTGTTGCTTATACATGTGGCTGAAGCCTGAAATGCTTGTGTAGGATATACTCATGCCATTGGTGCAGAACCCACCTGAACTTCATGTGAACTCATTCAATTGAAATGATGTGTAGGATGTTAAATCCATGCTTCATCGTGTACATATAGGCAATTGTTTTTCTATATTCATGTTGTGTCAGGGCAAGAAATTCATCTTCTTTTTATGTCACAAACGTAACCCAATGTAAATAGTGGCAAGGGTGTACGCGTATATCAAATAATCATGCATCAGTAGTTCAAGGATTTCTCGCATCTGTTGTACAGAGCAGAAAAAAATTCCCAGGTATTGAACAATGGCTTGGTTCAGTTTCATAACTCTCTGTATAGTTTTTATTTTCCAATAACTTGTAACAAACTCTCTCTTTATATATGTATTAATCAGTAGGGGCTTGCCCCTCCTGTTGCGTGAAAAAATCATAGAGATAAAAGAGCAGATGTTTATTGGAAATGAATCCATTGTTTATTGCTAGAAAATAGCCTCTGAATGGTCAAACGATCACCTGACTTGTCATTTGATTTCTTCCAATTTCTCACAGGTGTTTGTATGTTGTTGACATATGGCGTGCTCATGTTAAAACTAGATCCTTTTGTTAGAAAGGGCTATTTTGATGAAACCGGGAAATGTTAGTCATCCAATTTCTGTGAATGGTGGGACTGCATATTTTTTTTCAAGATAATAAAAAACAGAGCCAACATGGATACACGTAAAAGCCACCAGTACCACACCCTATATTCTTTTTCGTTGCATGTACATGCATGAATTTTGGATGAACTCATTCAACTGAAACTCGTGGTTATGGGTTGAGTGTGCGTGCGTTGTGAGTGTCTGAGTTGTACCGTGTAATCGCTAAAAAAAAGTATCTGGTTGACATATGGAATGCTCATGTTAGACTGGATGCTTTAGTTAGAAAGGACCGTTGTGATGAATGCAGGAAGGAACTGTTCCTCGTCCAATCTCGGCTGTGAAAGGTGGAAGTGCACATCTATCTATTATATATATAATTGACCACGAAACGGAGCCACCACGTTAGCTCTAAAATGCTAGAAATTTCCACGTTAATTCAAGAAAATAAGAAGAGAAAATTACCCACCACTGCCATTACGAAACAATTAGTCACAAACCCCCCTACAGATATTTATAAAAAAGCTAAATTCGGATTAATAGAAAATAGCCAAAAATAACCTCGCACATATTTCTAAATTACCCACCATGCCATTGAGTAAAAACAGATAAATTCGAAATAATAAAAAATAGACAAAAGTACCCTTCACATCTATTTCTAAATTACTCACCATGCCATTATGAGTAAAAGAATTAACTAAATTCGGAATAATAGAAAACAGCCAAAAATACCCATCACGGCTATTTATAAATTACCCACCATGCCATTATGAGTAAAAACATAAACTCAAAATAATAAAAAATATTCAAAAATACCCCTAATTCATATTTCTATTTTACCCTCCATACAAATATGAGTCAAAATAGCTAAATTTGGAATAATAACAATAGGAAAAAATACACTGAATTCCTATTTCTAGATTATTCACTTTTCAAGTTTAGATTAATAAATAAATTTATTTTAATATTCTAACACAAGTGAAAAAACAAAATTCAAATGAAAGTGAATATATTTTCTTTTTAAATTGTTAAGAAATACCCCTTAGAAAACCACATAAAAAATATAAACAATCTAATAATTTAAATTACATACTTAGCCAAAACTTTACGTGCAATGCACCTTTTATTAGAATCTAAAATATTCCTTCCCCGAGATATAATTTAGCTGAAGCATGTGTTACAATGCATTATTTTCTAAATATGTGATGCCTTAATGGTTAAACACTAACAATATTTATCTTTAATAAGTAAATAGATAATAAACATGCATATGTGTGTCAATAAAAATGGAAACACACAAAAATAATTGACAAAGTGTAAAGATCACTTTTAAGGTGACAATATTATAGAATTTTAAGACCATACACCTATAACTTTTGAAAATTAATCCCAATATATAAACATATATGATGGTTAAAGTTTTGATGACCTTAAGCAACCATAACGATCTCCGAGGATGCACGTGAGCACGATCCATCTGCTTATAGAGTACCACGATAATCGTTGGCAGCGCTAAGTAGACCTCTTTAGTGTAAAGTCATAGATCTACGAGAAGCATATATAGTTCAATCTTCAAGGAAACATATAGGTATGTGGAACCGCACGTGTAATGGAGCTGGCTTGATCAAGACTGAGCTATTGAGCCATGGTTACTATATGTTGTACACCCATACGTGCACTTGAGCGATTGATGTTCAAACACAGAAACATCATATGACAATACAATTAACAAAGTATCTTAATGGTGATATGAGGAGACAAGTTAGATGTCATGGTGGATGAATTCATATGATAAAGCATGGAAAAAGCATTTATTATTCACTTATGTGCTTCACATCAACAGAAACAAAGGCAAGACTATCAAATTGAATATAAAAATAATTATAAAAAGCCCAAAATATTCAGCCAAGGTATCCTGTAGCAAACATGCATTGTTGCAAAGAGCTTAAAAGTGTGAGAGACGAGATATGTGAATCAAAGTTAAGAAGTTCATCACTTCAGGCTAATCTAAGAAAATTAATAGATATTTTTTATTTCCTAAAAGTATATTGCATAACTTTTATTAGTGGTGTGTCTTGGTTTCGTTGAAATCATGTTATATGTCCTATTTTTTTAAAAACAAAAAATAAAATAGAAGCATGTCCAAGATGAAAGAATGCTGATGGAAGAACAATTGATCTGGCCCGGATGGCTTCTCCTTTATCTTCTATCAAAAATTCTGGAATATAATTAAGACTGACCTTATTGCTCTGATTAGGAAGTTTGAAAATGGGGACTTAGATGTCAGCAGAATTAATTATGCTATTCTGACACTTATCCCTAAGGAAAAGGAAGCTAAGAACCTGAAGAAGTTCAGGCCTATCAGTCTTCTGAACTGTAGCCTGAAAATCATCACTAGAGTGATGACCTTGAGACTCAACAGTATCTGTGAGAGATTAATCTCTCCTAATCAAACAGCCTTTATCAAAGGTCGTTATATTTTAGAAAGCGTTGTTTGTGCCCATGAAATCATTCACTCTGCACATAAAAGTGGGGTCCCAGGCCTGATCTTGAAACTTGACTATGAGAAGGCCTATGACAGAGTCAATTGGGACTTCCTTGAGGAAGTCCTGAGGTCAAGAGGCTTCTCTAGCAAGTGGATTAACTGGGTGAATAGTATAACCAGAAGTGGAAAAAGTTGTGTAAGGATTAATGATGAAAACAGCAGCTACTTCAACACTGGCAAAGGCCTCAGACAGGGTGATCCCCTCTCTCCCCTCCTCTTCAATTTAGTAGCTGATGTTTTCACAAAAATGGTGAGCAAAGCAGCCAAAGCTGGCCTCATCAGAGGTCTCTTGAGAGACTTTACTGAGGAAGGGGTAGTTAGTCTGCAATATGCAGATGATACAATCCTCTTCCTCGAGGCAAATGTGGAGAGTGCTCGAAATTTAAAATGGATTCTTTGTTGCTTTGAACAAATCTCAGGCATGAGAATCAATTTCCACAAGAGCGACTTGTTAACAGTCAACATGGTGGATGAAGAGAGCAATATATTTGCTCGAATTTTCTGCTGCAAGAAGAGCAATTTCCCAATGAAATACTTAGGGGTACCCCTACACTACAGCAAGCTGAGGAAGGAGGACCTACAACCAGTCATAGATAAGCTGATGAACAGGATAGCAGGATGGAAGGGGAGACTGCTCTCATATGGGGGCAGGCTAGTGCTTCTGAAAGCATGCCTGTCCAGCATCCCTATTTACCTCCTCTCGGTGATCAAATTTCCAAAATGGGCTGTAGATGCTATCAACACCCAGATGGCCCATTTTTTCTGGGACAACAATGAGGATAAACACAGGTACCATCTAGCAAGATGGGAGCTGGTTAACCAGAAGAAAGAACATGGAGGCCTAGGCGTGATGGACATAAAAATGATGAACATTTGCCTACTGGCCTCTTGGGTCAAGAGATACCACCTGGATAACCACAAGCTTTGGAGACAGATCATTGACTTCAAATACAATACAAAGAATCCAAATGTGTTCTGCTGCCCAACCAATGTGGGCTCTCCTTTTTGGAAAGGAGTGACTTGGGCAATGCAGGCGGCTAAATTTGGTTATAAATGGAAGATTGGTAATGGCAAGAGCGTGCGATTTTGGGAAGATCAATGGTTCGGCAATTCCAGTTTGGCTATCCAATACTGGGAGCTATACATATTAGTCAATGAACAAAACAAATCCATAGCTGATGTATGGGACGGGATAAACCTGAGAATGACGTTCAACAGAACAGTAGATAGTAGACTCTATAACAAATGGCTTGAGCTGGTAGCTATTGCAGAATCTATTCAATTAACTGAAACAGAGGATCTGCCTATATGGGTATATGAGTCAAAGGGGCTTTATAGCTCTCAATCCCTCTATGCTGTAATTTCTTATGGAGGGGTGCAACCAGTCCATACTCCAGCTATCTGGAGCTTAATGGTGCCCCCAAGAATACAAATCTTCTTATGGCTGCTTTCCTACAATAAAGTTCTCACTAGAGACAATTTAGCCAAAAGAAGAAATGTTCAGGATGATTCTTGCTTATTTTGCTCGGAAAAAGAAACTGTTAACCACCTTTTCTTCGAATGCATTGTTGCTGAGATGGTGTGGCTTTCAGTGTCTGATTTCTTTGGTAAACAGGTTGGGTGTGATTATGAGTCAATCGCGAGATGGTGGATTAGCAACAAAACTAACACTGTTCTGAATATTATTACTACTGTAGCTTTATGGACGATTTGGAACTTACGTAACGCTATTTGTTTTCAGGGTCAAGTTTGGATGGGCATGAAGGAAGTCTGGAAGAGAATGGCGAACACAGCGCGGACATGGAAAAAGATGGCCAAGGACGAGGTGCAACAGAACCTAGAGGACGTTATCGACATGATGGTGGGCAAAATGATGGAGATGCCGAGGTTGCAGTGTGGTCTAAGCCATGCACCTGGGGCGAGTTCGAATGCGCGTAGATTAGATACCACTGGTGGTGAGAACGAAAGGGCTACGTGTGTAGCGAATACTGTTGAGGGTCTGGCACAGCAGCCAATTCCCACGGAGACTATTTCTGTACTGAACCCTGTTTTGGTTTTCAATGAAAACTAGGGGAGTCCTCCCTTTTTCAAAAAAAAAAAAGATAACGTACGTGGGCTGGCATGTCCACGATAGGAGATATCAGCCCAACTGCCCGGTAAATATCTCCTATTGGGCTGATGGATAAATAGATCGTAATGGCCCAAAAGAACTCGTCTTACTCGGCGGCGTTGCGATTCGCGACGCAGAAGCAAGCCGCGTCATCAGTCATCACTCTCCCCCTTCTCTCTCTCTGCGCGCCGCCGCTGGAGGTCGATACCGCCGCTGCCATGTCCGCGCAGCGCCACGGCGCGCGGGGGCTGCTGGTCCCGGCCTCAGGTCTGTATCCTGCGGCGTAGATCTCGTTGCTGACGCAGTCTCCGACAAATCCCCCGCCTCCAGCCTGGACCCGTCCAACCAGGTGACCAGCCCCTCGCCGCGTGCTGTTTAAGCATTGCTTTTGAGTCTTCCGCTTTATCAACTGTTTGTTATGCGGTTTGGTATTTAGTGTAGCTGATTGTGGGGGCTGGGATTGTCGTGTTTAGCGGAATCCTAGAAAAAGGTGGATGGATTTTTGGATGGGTAGTCCGCCAAATTGTAGATTTGTTGCGATCTGCTCAAAATTCGACAAGCTAGGTAATTTCTGATGATTTTCATGTCGCATAACCGATTTTGTTTGGGCATGTTATCTGTTAGGACCATTTCTTTGCGAATATGCTTCGTGTCGGATTTTAGACGCTATGATCCGTTGCATTTTAACATCTCGCTGCTCGAAACCTTTTATCTTGTTCGGACCTCGTTTCTTTTTTGAACAGATAAATCTACCCGTGACCTAGTGAAACAATCATTTGCAGTCCTTATACACCTTAGGAAAATGACATTTTATTCCAGACCGCCACTCCTTATGTTTTCGTACTGTCGAGAAAGAAGTGTTGACATTTCTAATCGATGTAATGTGTTAATGGACTCTTCAGAACATCTTCACAATAGAGTCAATATACGGAAATATGGTCTGTAATAGAAGTTTTAACCACGTTGTTAGAATTTGGTTTGACTAATGAAGTGTGCAATTCTCATATATGGTTGAATCTCGAAGCCTGGTCCAGTGAGGTGAGTGTAAATCTAGGAATATATTCAAATCCGCTTAACTCGGCAACAAAATTAGGAATGCGTTGTGCAATGTAGCCTACATGGTCTTCAGCACAAAGGCCATAGGCATTGACACCAATGTCTAGCTCTCATACTTGTTAAGTTTTTATGTTCTTGATTTAGATGCTGATGCTGATAATAAGGAATAGTTAGTTCCATTTCATTGCATAAATGATGTTGTTTAAGAAATATATGGAAGATGTTGAGGTTGTCAATGTACGATATCCTGTTGTGTATAGGTTTGTGGTGCCTTGATTTCCGTTTAATGCGTCTCACTGAATATGACATGCAAAGGTTTGCTGTTTGCCCATCGCTGCGTTTCGGGCATTTCATTATAATACTTGCGGGATTACATTGTTTAGTTACAGTGATCACACATATTTCAAGCCTAGTGTTGCTGCCATTATGTGCAATAACATTTCTCCCCATGCAAGACATGTTTTGGGGTGCAAAGATACAACCAGAAGCCCCTAGAATTTTGTGGTTTGATAGTTCTCATTTAGCTTGTTTGAAAATCATTAGTTACTCCCATATTTTGTTTTGCTAAGTTTCTTAGGTCTATCTCTAACTAATGAGATGTCTATCTCTAAGTAATGAGATGAGGTCATTTCAGAGGTTGAGAAAACGGATCCATCCAACTTGTTTATCACCCACTATCTCTCAAGTCTCAACTATATTGTTTTGCTCCAGCCAAGCTGTCCAATGCCCCAGGCCCCTATTCCTTATTTTGCATGACCATATACTCCATCTTAACCCTGGCTGCTATGATGCAAGGTTATAAAGGCAGCTTATCTACTTCTCGCTCATTCCTAGTCCATAAAATTCTGTATGGTATTGTGTTTTCCAAAAGTTTGGATCTACAAAGTGGCATATAGTCAATTATCTACATTTCCATAACAAAAAAGGTAGGTCCCACCGGGATTCGAACCCAGGTTGCCAGATTCAAAGTCTGGAGTGATAACCACTACACCATGGAACCATCTTATGTGTGAGATCGCTTAATGATATTTATCCTTTTTCAAAAAGCTGGGATACTTTTTAGTGCCATATCACCAGTTCTGTAGTTTGCTAAAAAAAAAGGTAGGTCCCACTGGGATTCGAACCCAGGTTGCCAGATTCAAAGTCTGGAGTGATAACCACTACACCATGGAACCGTCTTGTGTGTGTGATCACATAATGGTATTTATGTTTTTCCAAAAGGCTCGATTCTTTTTAGTGGCATATCACTATTTCTGTTGTTTGCTAAAAAAAAAGTAGGTCCCACCGGGATTCGAACCCAGGTTGCCAGATTCAAAGTCTGGAGTGATAACCACTACACCATGGAACCGTCTTATCTGTGTGATCACTTAATGATATTTATCCTTTTTCAAAAAGCTGGGATACTTTTTAGTGCCATGTCACCAATTCTGTTGTTTGCTAAAAAAAAAAAGTAGGTCCCACCGGGATTCGAACCCAGGTTGCCAGATTCAAAGTCTGGAGTGATAACCACTACACCATGGAACCGTCTTATGTGTGTGATCCCTTAATGATATTTATGTTTTTCCAAAAGGCTGGATACTTTTTAGTGGCATATCACCATTTCTGTTGTTTGTTAAAAAAAAAGGTAGGTCCCACCGGGATTCGAACCCAGGTTGCCAGATTCAAAGTCTGGAGTGATAACCACTACACCATGGAACCGTCTTATCTATGTGATCACCTAATGATATTTATCCTTTTTAAAAAAGTTGGGATACAAGTGCCATATCACAAGTTCTGTTGTTTACAAAAAAAAAAAGTAGGTCCCACCGGGATTCGAACCCAGGTTGCCAGATTCAAAGTCTGGAGTGATAACCACTACACCATGGAACCGTCTTATGTGTGTGATCACTTAAATGATATTTATGTTTTTTTCCAAAAGGTTGGATACTTTTTAGTGGCATATCACCATTTCTGTTGCTTGCTAAAAAAAAAAGTAGGTCCCACCAGGATTCGAACCCAGGTTGCCAGATTCAAAGTCTGGAGTGATAACCACTACACCATGGAACCATCTTATGTTTGTGATCACTTAATGATATTTATACTTTGCAAAAAGGGCTGGGCACTTTTTAGTGTGTGTTGTTTGCTAAAAAAGAAGTAAGGTCCCACCGGGATTCGAACCCAGGTTACCAGATTCAAAGTCTGGAGTGATAACCACTACACCATAGAACCATCTTATGTGTGTGATCACTTAATGATATTTATCCTTTGCAAAAAAGGCTGGACACTTTTTAGTGTCATATCACCAATTCTGTTGTTTGCTAAAAAAGAAGTAAGGTCCCACCGGGATTCGAACCCAGGTTACCAGATTCAAAGTGTGGAGTGATAACCACTACACCATGGAACCGTCTTATGTGTGTGATCACTTAATGATATTTATCTTCTTTTTTTTAAAAGCTGGGATACCTTTTAGTGCCATATCATCAGTTTTGTTGTTTTCTAAAAAAAAAAGTAGGTCCCACTGGGATTCGAACCCAGGTTGCCAGATTCAAAGTCTGGAGTGATAACCACTACACCATGGAACCGTCTTATGTGTGTGATCCCTTAATGATATTTATGTTTTTCGAAAAGGCTGGATACTTTTTAGTGGCATATCACCATTTCTGTTGTTTGCTAAAAAAAAGGTAGGTCCCATCGGGATTCGAACCCAGGTTGCCAGATTCAAAGTCTGGAGTGATAACCACTACACCATGGAACCGTCTTAGCTATGTGATCACCTAATGTTATTTATCCTTTTTAAAAAAGTTGGGATACAAGTGCCATATCACAAGTTCTGTTGTTTACAAAAAAAAAGAAGTAGGTCCCACCGGGATTCGAACCCAGGTTGCCAGATTCAAAGTCTGGAGTGATAACCACTACACCATGGAACCGTCTTATGTGTGTGATCACTTAATGATATTTATCCTTTTTAAAAAAGCTGGGATACTTTTTAGTGCCATGTCACCAATTCTGTTGTTTGCTAAAAAAAAAGTAGGTCCCACCGGGATTCGAACCCAGGTTGCCAGATTCAAAGTCTGGAGTGATAACCACTACACCATGGAACCGTCTTATGTGTGTGATCACTTAAATGATATTTATGTTTTTTTCCAAAAGGTTGGATACTTTTTAGTGACATATCACCATTTCTGTTGCTTGCTAAAAAAAAAAAGTAGGTCCCACCGGGATTCGAACCCAGGTTGCCAGATTCAAAGTCTGGAGTGATAACCACTACACCATGGAACCATCTTATGTTTGTGATCACTTAATGATATTTATCCTTTGCAAAAAGGGCTGTGCACTTTTTAGTGTGTGTTGTTTGCTAAAAAAGAAGTAAGGTCCCACCGGGATTCGAACCCAGGTTACCAGATTCAAAGTCTGGAGTGATAACCACTACACCATGGAACCGTCTTATGTGTGTGATCACTTAATGATATTTATCCTTTGCAAAAAAGGCTGGACACTTTTTAGTGTCATATCACCAATTCTGTTGTTTGCTAAAAAAGAAGTAAGGTCCCACCGGGATTCGAACCCAGGTTACCAGATTCAAAGTGTGGAGTGATAACCACTACACCATGGAACCGTCTTATGTGTGTGATCACTTAATGATATTTATCTTTTTTTTTAAAAAAAAGCTGGGATACTTTTTAGTGCCATATCATCAGTTTTGTTGTTTTCTAAAAAAAAAAAGTAGGTCCCACTGGGATTCGAACCCAGGTTGCCAGATTCAAAGTCTGGAGTGATAACCACTACACCATGGAACCGTTTTATGTGTGTGATCACTTAATGGTATTTATCCTTTTTCAAAAGTTTGGATTTTTTTACTTATGAGTGGCATATCATCAATTCTATGTTTTCCTCTAATAAAAAAGGGTCCCACTGAGATTCAAACCCTGAACCTACTATTTGAGTGATGACCACTACACTATGAAACCATCTTATGTATACAATCCGTTAATGATATTTATTCTTGAATATTTATGATAACTCTAAATACTTTCCATATAGGTGTAGTGAGGTCCATAGAAAGATCCTAAAAATTAACACAATCCTGTATAAGTGGTTCCAGTTGGAGCAAAGGTGGGTTTGCCTAGCCTGATGCATATGGCACTAGTTGTTTATTTGGCACCAACATATCACCGACTCTACTTTCCCCTCTGTTTTTCCCCGCCCCCTTCTCACCATGGCTGCCCCTGCTTCATGCCTCATGCCTGAACCTGCATCTGGGTATCATGGCACCATCACCTCCAATTAACTTGATCAAAGCCATTCGAGTTGTCTTATAGGCACAGAGTAAACTACACCATCTGAACCCGTGATGGCCCAATGATGTAGTCACACACAGGTAGAGAAAATGAGTAGAAGAGGGTCTGAAGCAAAAAGAATCCCAGACTGCAACATTTGCAAGTTCTGCAATGCCAGATCTTTTATTTGGTCTATGCAATATAAATTATTTGAAATTTACTGCTATATGAATACCCAAATATCCCCGAAACGGCAAGGAGAAGTACATGCAAAATGAGCTTAAAGATCAGATTAATCGTGGCGAGGGCTTTTTTGTGAGTCAAATGAGAGGTGGGCTAGGATTTGAGGTATTAAGAAAGAATCAGAGAGGTGTCGACGAAGTATCGAAATTATTTTAATTATTTAAAAATCATAAAATTGTGTGATCGGTGGAGTATCGATATTTGATACGAGAACGTTCGGAAGTATCCATGTAACATAGTCTGCAGTTCAGTTTACATAATTTTGAGTGATGGGAGTATTGATGATGGAAACAAAATATTTTAACCTATTCATAATATTCAAAAATGTTGATTTCAATCCTTGGGAGTCTAACTCTCATTGAAAAGTACACAACTCTTTTATCTGCTGTCTTTTTTTTAATGAAAGGTTAGACTTGAATCCGTAGGGATGATTTTCGTCTGATCATTCTATTTAGGAAATCTATGCATAAATGACGGACACAAATTTTCCATGTTCTTTCTTGTACTCCTGTTTTAAAAGGTGGTCTTCATTTTCCCATTTTCCGGAGGCTAGTATCTGTCATTGTCTTGCTTCAAGAATGAGCATATAGAGGCAGTTGGTCACCTATTTGGAAATTTAGCCGGTGTCAAAGCAAGTTTTATGAGGTGTCATATGGAGCATGAAAGTGGTGCTTGAGATGTTGTGAGAGTACTTTTGAGCCGAAATGTGATATCATATTATGTCACATGTTAGGTCAACTAACTAACCGAGAAATTTTGTAGCAAGTGTTTTCCCCCTTTTGGTTTTATGTGGCTTACCTGTATTTTTTTCCTGTTTTATGTATCCAGCATATGGAGATTGACGTGTTTATTGTTTTCCTTTTTCCTGAGTCAAATCGTTAAATGAGAACTTGTACTGCTATTGGCGACATGTGCTCTTGTGCAGTTGACCTGGATCCCTGGCCCACTGAAGGTATGTCGGTAAATGATCAAAACAACTGCTGAAGCAGATGTGTCTATAATATCTGCCGCACTCCTGCTGACGTAGAAATGTAGTCATTTGCATGCATAACAGGAGTTGCCGCTGGTGGAAGAACTTGATCGTTCTGAGAGGGTTCAGCTAAGACAAGGGTAAGCTTGTCATATGGGAGCACGTCTTCCTTGTCAGGTTATGAGCTCTGCACATATGATGCTTGATGTTTTTTCTTTATACGAAGTAAGCTCTGGTTGAGTAGAAACAAAGCATAAATGGAATAGGAAAGAAAGTCAAAAGGTATCGATGTCGGCAACATTATCATTTCTTTGTTTAACCAATCTTCTATCAGTTTGCAGAAAGTATTTCTTCAAGTACATTTGTGTCATCTGCAATGAAAAGAATGTTGCTCGACTTGGATATAATGGGAGGATGCTGAATGGATCATTTATTAGTAACCGTTCTCAGAAGTCTGAATCTCAAGAAGTGTCAGCTGTGTTCTGTTTAGTCCGCATGAGCAATCTCACAATATGATTAATAATGTTGATGTTGCTTTTTTGTCGAGGTGTTCATGCTTATTTTGTTATGATTAATAATGTTGAATTGAATCAGAAATCATTGTGAGACTCTTGATCAGCATGTCTAAGAACCATTTGTTCACCAACTTTGGATGTACATGAGGTCCAGGGTGAAAGGCATCTGTTTTCCCCATTTTTCAGAAACGGGTTTTTTAATGCAAGGCCATCTTTCCGACCAAACTCTCACTCCAAATTATGTGTATTGTCACTTATGCCACTGAAAATTTGGTTTGCTCTGAGATTTTGAAATTATATCGATATTGTTTATTTGTTACCTAACTCAGTATGATGGCGATCAGCCGATCATCTTAGTCCTCTTTTTCCCCTGCGAAGGGTGCTCTCTCACTATGTGATTTGTTGCATCCTCAGCAAGTGGTAAATTTTGGACATGTTTCTGTATGAATCGCTGGGTTATCACGGTGTATTGTTCAGTTACATGCACATAAAGAACAAGTCACTCCCAGAAAAAGAAAGAAAGGAATAAGTCTTGTTACCATGCTAGTACGTATGGAATTCGATTAAACTTTCTGTAAAAGGGACACGGAAATCTGATTCGTGTTTCTATTCAATTTCGATCGGATTCGCGTCAGAATCGAAGAACAACGAGTTTGAACAAGACATGAATTCGCTGGGCAGTTACCGCCACGTATATCACGTTACGCCTCGCGGCGCCGTCCTTTTCGGCCGCGCCTGCGCCGCCAGCCCTCTTCAGCCCAAGCGCGCCAGCCACCCCCGGCCGAACGAGTTCGTCGCCCTCCTCCTCCTCCACCCCTCTGCTGGAGTGCTGGTCCTGGATCGGCGTGGAGTGAAGGTCTTTCAGGACCTGGTATCGGTTTCCTCTCGTGGTAAGGAACCCTAACATGCTTTGACGGATTTTTTTCCCCCTTCCTTTTTGCTCTCTCGAACAGTAGAATCGGTAATGTTAACTCCTGTGAGCAATCGAATCAGACCTCCCTTCCTCCCTATCATTTAGCACGGATCTCTAACAGTGCTTGTTCTGTTCGAGTTGGTTCTTCGTCTTAGCGCGCGCAAGATCGATGCTGGTGTACGCCATAGCCACAGGCCTTTGCAGCCAATGTGCGGTGCAGTTTATTTTCGCGGAAAATTTAGGGGTTTGGCTATGTTCGCCCCTGATTTGGGTGAGGTTTAGGGGTTTAGGTAAGGTTTTGGCTTTAGGTTGATTTGGCCGTCCAGACTGCGTATAATCACTAAATTACAGGTTTTTAGTCGTGTTCTTGGAAGAATTGGGTTGAGAGTCCATGATTCAGGGCTTGATTGGGACGGTTCTGTAGTCGCTGGAAGGAACTGAAGATACGGTTCTGTTAGGTTTAACAGAATGTAATAAGGAAAAATGTGGATTTGATGTGAGGTGCAATTGAATTGTGAAGTATGTATAACATGTTGTGCTCAAACAACAAAGAAGCTCCTTCATGAATCGAAGTGCCCTGCATCAGCAATAAAGAATTAGATGAGGATATGTGATCTTGGGGATTTTGGCCGCTTTTCAGATGCTTGTGTCTGAGAAATCTAATTAGTTAAGTAGTATTTCTAAATAATTTATTGCAAATGAGGTGGACACATACTACAGATAAGTTTCGTGTACTTGGTTTCACTTTTTAAAAAACTTCTTGGCGTTTATGTTGCCGCGTAGTAACTTGCATTGTCAACATCCTACTTAATAATGATTGAAGAAATTATTTAGAGGATGAGAGCATTCTTGGAGGTCACACATCAGTGTCATCATTACTTCCACTCAAATCACATAGCAACATCACAGAAAGACTGCTTCTGCATGTATGGATAATGGTCGGAGAAACCGTAATAATTCACAGAACAGCTTTTTTTCTGCATGTTACGGAATGCAGTGTCTGTAAATTGTGTCCTTGAGACCTTGAATGCAAATGTTGGTCCCAATAGCTGAAAATTAGCTTCCTTCAACTTTGTACACGTTGGACATTAGAATGTTAGAGCTACACTTTCAAATTTCTGTTAATTTGCAATGCATCTGGCACTTTTTTGGTTCGTGTGTTTCCACATACCAGTATTCAGTGCTCTGCACAATCTCATATGATTTGTCTGTTAGCACTGCAGGTGTGAGCAGAATCTAATCAATCTTCAGTATGGTTATGGAGGCTTTACTTTCAAGTTTCAACAGCATGGTAAGCTGATTTTATTTGTGTATTGTAGTTCTGTAACATGGCAGCATATAAATTTGCATAATTGATACTACGCCTTTCACAGGAGATGAAATCTGGAGAGATGCCAGAATCAGGAACTCAACAGAAGCCAGAACCAGAGGTCAATCAAAACCCTATGGGAAAGGATGATAGCCTAGAACAAAAAACTGATGAGATTCCAGGATCTGGAGTTAGTTTAGAGCCCGTGGAAGCATGCCAGGGAACAGTTGTGGAAGCTGATGTGAACCCAGAGAAGCAAATTGATGAGATTCAAGGATCAGAGGTTAATTCAGAGCCTGTGGAAACATGCGATGAAACAGTCGTCCAAACTGATGTGACCCCAGAGAAGCAAGTTGATCCAAAGGCAATACCGGAGGTTGATCAGAAGCCCATAGAAACAAGCCAGGAGACAGTCACGGAAACTGAGGTTGCCCCTGAAAAGCAAATTGCTCATCCAGGTGTTATTTACCGCTGCAAAAGATGTCGGCAAATGGTTGCAACACAAGAGTATGTTGTTACCCATGAAGTAGGTCGAGGTGATGGGAAGTTCGGAACACGCAAAAAGTTGGATGCGGATGAGGATGACAAGAAACCTGAGTGTAGTTTGTGCATCTTTGTGGAGCCCATGAAATGGATGCAAGCTGGTTAGTTCCTCCTATAGCCTCCCTGTTCCTTTTTTTTTTCTAAGAGTGTTCATGATTAGCAGTAGCATGGCTTGGGATTAAATATTCTGATATATTTCGCTTGAACTTCGTATTTGCAGTTCAAGAAGGATATGTCTCACAGAAGCTCCACTGCATGGGATGCAAAGCTCTATTGGGGCAGTTCGACTGGTCAGGCATTCAGTGCACCTGCGGAACCTGGGTGATTCCTGCTTTCCAACTGACCAAAAGCAAGATTGACGAATGCTCGATGTAACCAGTCGATCTAGTTTAGTATTGATGCCCTAGCAGTGACGTTATTAGAGTATATATAAGAAACTGTAGGCGCTAGACGTATGTAGGAGGCAGTCTGGTCATCAGCTGTTCTGGCCGTTGTCAAGATGTTTTGGCTCTTGCAGAGCTTCAGCATTATTCAATGGCAGTTTCGCCTGAGGAAACAGAACTATACAAGTGAATATATTAGGTGAGATAGACACAGTTATTTATTTACGTGTTCGTAGCTGGGTTTTACGTCTCTTATGATCATCTATTTCATCAGTGGAATCTCTGTTCTGTTATCTGGAGACATAATCGAAGAATCATCATTGTTATGATGGTAACGTTTAACATCGTAGCACGCAACGTGTGTAATCGCTGAAGTTCAGTTCCAGGATTTCAGAGTATTTCATCAGAGCCAAAATTTGTACTAGTTCAAAAATTTACAAAAGAATGTACACCGACAGGGGGTGTGAGCTGCGGACGTGCTATACAACAAATGGTGGCACTAATTAACCACCACAACAAAGAAGAGGAAGAAAAATAGTTGCATATAAACATAGTTTAATTCTGACAAAGCCAATCCTGACGGCGGTGGCACTAATACGGGAAATCGTTGTAGCCACCGTTATGCGACGTAGAAGAGGTCGTCGAAGTCGGCCATCTCGTTCAGCTCCTCCAGCAAGCTGGCCGGGCGCACCCGACCGGCCGGCGCCGCCGACTGCGCCGTGTAACTATTGTATCCTTGCGGCCTGGCTGCAGCGCCCAGCTCGGCGCCGGCGCGGCACGGCCTCGGCCTGTGCGGCGGCGGCGCCGCCGCCGCTGGAACGGGAGCGGCCTTGCCGGTGAGGCGCTGCACGAGGTCCTTGAATCCCGCGGCGTCGGAGGTGACGAACTGCGTCTCGATGTAGGTGACCTTCACGCCGCCGCCGTTCATGTCCATGCTTCTTCTTCTTGGCTCACTTGATCGACGTAGCTGTCTGTGGCTAACTTGTTGTCGTGGCAGCCTGCTGCGCCGTGCCTTTGCCTCGAGACGTCACTTGCGTGAAGGAACGAAGGATGAGAGCGGATGTGTGTGTACTGTGTTGGTTGAGAGAAGAGCCGATTAGTAGGGGAATTTATAGTGCACGCTCGCAGGGGAGAAGAGTCTGAAGAGAACTCGTCTCGACTCCACGGACCAATGGATGGCAAGTTGTTAAAACAAACAACTTCATGGCAAGTTGCAGAAAGTGAACAAGACGCGAACAGTGACATGTGGGACCAAAAAGGTCATGGGCCCGGCATGTCTGTTGCCCATCTGCTCGGCTCAGATGCGGTGTACTGGTAGCAAGTTGAGGGCCTTTGACGGGTCGCCGGCGCTGACGGTTGAGGTAGGGGGAGAAGAGAGAGAAGCTGCAGTCAACATTTGAGGACGGGATGGGAGGATGGCGACGAGGAAGGAGGTCAAGCGCTCGTGCGGAATCCCACTCGCTTTGACGGCGCTCGCTTCGGATCGGATTCCCCTTTTCCTCGCTGCTGCTGCCCCCGGGCAGTGAAGTCCCAGTGAACAATGCTTTGGCCAGTAGTAGCCACATGAATAATTCTTCAATAGTTAGGTGGCTCAAGAATGCCGGGCGACACAGGCATCCACTGCACATCGCGGATTACACAGGCATCCCCGGATCGATTACAAGCATGTTCCGCGGCTGGCCAACAATCGCGCACGCACTGGGTCTGCTCTCAGCTTTGCAACTGCTACCTACCGCTTCATATATTCCTCCTCGGAAAGTGAAGGAGCATCAGGGTCCGGTCAGCTACTCAGCTTCCCCCGGTCCTTCTGCTGCTCACCACCATCCCCGCGCACTATCCTCTGTGTTGCGACGACCATATGCCTCTAAACTTTTTGCATCAAGTATTGTTTTCGTGACATGGTAATGCGCTTGCTTGCATGGTTTAGAAAATTTGCTTATAAATCTTAATTTGATGGAACAGGCAGTTACTGAAAGTCTCTCTGTTTCTCTGCGTCGTCTACCATATTCTTAACTCTTAAGCATTTCGAATTCCATATGTTCTATACTTTTGTCATCCACAGTAGGTTTCTGTCTTTTTAGTAGCATTCTAGGTGGTGTTTGGTTAAGTCGTATCGATATCGGTGGTATGACAACTACAATTGTGCCCCGTATTTGCAAGCAGTCGTGGCTCGTGAGAGATTGATCGTCGTTGTCAGTCTGGTGAGAGATGCGTTCGTTCCGGCATGTGCATCGTACGTGGTTGCTTTCTCCGCACGAATATGCATGTGCAAGAATTACCCGAGCAACCTTCTTTAGCCCTCCTTTTTTCCACTTCTAGGATGAACCTCTGTAAACTTTTCTGTGACAGACGACTGACAGTGCCACCCAAGACCAGGACACTTGTCTATATATCCACGCTCAGTGTCGTTGAGAATTTTCAGCGAGCTCGCCTTTCAAACAGAACGAGTCGTTTCTCGTTTGAATTGTCACGAAACGGGCATTGACACTTCTGGAAAGTTTCAGTTTCCTTTCGACCGGAGACGATTCTCTCAAGTAACATACTATGTCAGTTGGACCGCTGTATCGACCTGTTTGCATGTTGGAGAAGATTGAGACCAAGACTTTCCTCTGGTGCCTTTATGCCCAACACGTATGTAAAGCACCCCCACTTGAAACACACATGTTGACGTCATCATTCATCAGGATGTCGATGCTTTTGTGTACTACGCAGTTAACCATTCCTTTTGTTAGTTGAATACAGTATACTTTTTAGAGTAATAAACCTGGGGTTATGCGAAATACTAGGACATAGATGTCATTTCTCTGCGCGTTGACCCCATAAAGCAATTGTGTATAAAGAAATCTATTGAGGTTTCTCACTCGCCAGGCCCAATATACTAGTGCTTTTGTTGGGCCCTCGGATTTGTTCTCTCGTTGCACGTTCAGTTCGCTTCTTTAACAGCCCAACAGGCTACTACGGAGCATATCGGGCTTTATTTAGGTCGCTCACACAAGACACACACACGTTCCGCTCAGGGAAAGAATGACTTCCACTAAAAAAAAAGAAGATAAAAAAGCGATGAATTTCTTCAAAACAAAGGGACAGAAAGTAGGGTTATATATACTTCTTGGAAGTTCCTGTAAAAATCTAAATAGTCTTAAAACTATATCTTCGAATACTCATCAGCTATACAGCTGCAGTCTAAAACGCCGTAGCCAAGGGATCAATCACACCCAATGAAATTTATTATACCTCTAAAATTCTAAATAACCCTTTGACTGCATGTATAAATCCACTTGAACTACACATATGCATAGGTGGGTGGTATAGGTTGTGGAAAGGGGCATACCAGGAAGAGAGTGGAAATATGCTTTGAGATTCCTCTTGTGAGTGAAACAAATTTGGTAGCAAATTTCCGAAGCTCATCTCGTAGACAAGAATCTTGCACCACACTTGCAGAGCGAGCATAGCTCAGCTAGTTAGGTTCTTGTGGTGGAACCAACCTACCCAAGTTCAAGTCCCAGGCTTGGCACGGATGTCGCACTTTTACGTACGGCTAACCAAAGAGGACCTCTCCTTCATCCATAAAAAGTAATAAATTACCTACTCTCTCCATTTTCAATTAATTAATGACATTAACATAATATGTTAGTTCATTTTGAGCGATGACATTAGGATTCTTCGAATCAGTTTTCCTAACGTCGTCAGTTACAAATTGGGAGGACTTTTACATGTAGAATAGAGGTATCATAAACTTGATCTAACCGTCCGTTGGTTCGGGTAGTATTGTAATTAAGTGGTAATTTACCGTGCCATACCCTTAGGGATAATTAGGTTGTTATGTACGCACAAAGATGACGGGCTGGTGCCGCCGGAGCTTTGCAGCTGTTGGATCCATGACGTCGCTGCCGCCGCCGCCCAACGGCTAGCTCCCGTCCAGTACGTGTCCGTCCCCATCATGATCCTTGCCGACGACGTGCTCCGTGCGTCCTGCGAACCATCTCCCTGCCACCCTCCGGCGGGCCAACGCAAGAAACAAGCAGATCATTGAACAGAGGCATGTGTAGAACAGATCGGTTACCATCCACTCCCGCCGGACCTCCCATTGCAATCCGCTTGAACAAGCCCCTGTGATTTCTTCAAATGATTGGCTTATGCTGTTCGTGCTTTTGATAGCTAGAAAGATCCTTCGTGCAGTTCTCTGATTATAAGTCTCTTGCGTATTTATTTCTGTTGATCAATGCCGATTTATTCTGAATTTTAGGAGAAACATTTCAACCCAAACATTTACACATGTTAATCATTCAACGTTTTGCCAATATTGCCCAATGATACTCATGATACCTGATCATGATACTTATAATACCTGTGGGGTGAAAGGGTATCATGATCAAGATCTAAACCGTTAGATGGAAGGAATGAACGATGTGCATTTATTTGGGTCTACCGTAAAACAGCTCACAAATTGGAGGTAGGAGCTATCTTCAGAGGACATCAGTCAAACAAAACTTGCTATCAAACATCACTCCATGCTTGTACTCAAAAACTAAAATCACTGCATGTGGCAATTTAACAACGCATCCATGCATGCACTGATCGGGGTCGTTAATTGTTCCCTCGATCGGATCATACGGCGCAACTCATCCATCAAGAGGAGAAACAGGATGTTGCTTTGTTCTCAAGATACATACCCGTGTGCGTCAGCAGAAACGAAACCCTAGCTCTCCATATGGGTACAACGAAGCGACGATCTCGAGGTGTGGATGAGCCGACAGATTGTTAATCGCGGCACTGCCATCAAGGCTAGCTTAGAACACGGCATTGATCCACGATACATACATGTACCGCGATGCTTTTGCACGACGCAACGGTGTAATTAGTTTGGCGTCATGGCGTGCAATGCTCGCTGTCGCAGGCTGCAGCGGCTCCATGAAGGAAGGAATCACACAAACGAGGTCTCATGCCCTAGCTGCATCGACATGAACGGACGGCTGCCGTTGCAACCAGGCACTACGTATCTATATTGGGACAACAAATAGTTTTTGCCACTGAGATGATCGTCCTCTTGCAAGTGTTTAGTGTAGGCCAGTGTTACCCGTTTCTCCGCTAAAATTTAATAAAATGTTTGAGTCTCTGGTGTGCATATTGTGAAAAAAAAAATCCATTTTCCAATGCTAGGAAAGAGAGCTGGACGTCTAGACCTGATGACAATGACCTACATGCACATATATGTACACGCTGGAGAGACTTTTTCCAACATCATCCCCTGAAAAGTGCCGACCGACCTGCACAAAGCAGTAACTATGTACCCTACCGCACAAGAGAATGAACATTACAATATATATACATTAGATTATCACCCGCACGAACTGGACGCATGCAAGTATGGTCCACAACCCCTTACTTGCGACCCATGACTATTGACCAGCCGCTTGCTCAATAGATCTCTTCCTGATCTAGTCATGAGTGTCTGCTTGTTAGCTGTTACTAGATCCTAACTAATTAAATTATGGTCAAACTAAATGGCCGGGTACTTTTCGTTAAGAATTGATCAGATGTTCAGATGCATACACACACGATCAGTAAAGAATTGCAAGAACTAATAAATACTCTGTTCACAAGCGAAGGGAGGACACTGATCAGACGCACGAATGGGGTGGCACTGGCACGAGAGAATATGGGGAAAGAGAACTTTGTCGCGTTCCATGACGACCTGCTGCCATGAACTGTAATTTGTCGACATGCAATCCGTTCAAAGATTGCATCAGTAACAGTGACAGTACAGTTGGAAGTCAGTGCGACACAAGAGACTAGCTAATAATCTGGACGGGATGGAATAATTCGGGAAGGAACAATTCTTCTCTGCTCACTGTACATGGAATAATTTGGGAAGGAACAATAATGCTCTACACTGCAGGCGCATGTGTATATTTTATGTAAAAACCTCTCTCTGATTTACACAAGGGGTACTCCGAGAGAGACCGAGAGGCACTTGGCTCTGGCTTACGAGCTGACTACTTACTGCAATTTTTTTCGGAACGCGCTTCCTAGGCATTTACACATCTTAATTCTAAAGTAGTATTTATTATTGATTAATGGTTATACACATCTTATGATTTAAACTACCCATCATTATACCAAGGGGGAGGGGGGGAGGGAGGAGGGAGGAGAGAGAGAGAGAGAGAGAGAGAGAGAGAGAGAGAGAGAGAGAGAGAGAGAGAGAGAGAGAGAGAGAGAGAGAGAGAGAGAGAGAGAGAGAGGCTTTGAGATGTAAGTACCTAAGTAAGTAGCGGTATATGGCCATATGCCTGATTAAAACCAAGGGACTATACTTCAATTTATCTCACAGTAGAAATAAATTAGCCACGAGAAGTAACATCATTAACATTTTTATAGCATTCATCACTAGCAAATAATACTAGAACAATTACGATCGATATTTGGAAAAAGAATTGTTACACTACATACTACGTAGAACTCATGCCTACATGCATATGCTCGTGCATTCATCGAACAATTACGATCCTATTGAGGCCCCATGGTTGACCTGTCACGGACATTCATCGAAGCTCGTGCAGCTAGCAGATAGCGTGAGAATCCCTCCGGCCCACTATCAAGACCTATACTGTGGTTGTAGTATGGAACTTCGAGCAGGACGAGTTTCTAAATCAACAAAAAGTAATGCACCAATACCAACAAATACTGCCCGACATTTTCACGCTAGTCACACCAATTTTTGCCTACATGACAGTATCAGCTAGTATGTACATGTTGGGTCAGCACCCTGCCCTTTTTTGTTTTTCTTTTTGACTATATTATCGTTTAGCTGTTATTTACGGTGCTAAATATTCAGTGCAAATCACATATTTGGTGGAATCGTGAAAACCCTCTCGAAGAACTTATTTAGAAGTTTTTAAAAAAAATACAGCCATGGCTTATATCTTTGGATATATGATGAGTCAAATATTTCCATCCTTGAACACAGCCAGTCGATGGATTTCAAGTGAAAATGACCGGTAATACGAAGTGGTATTGCGCAGCAGCGAGACTTGTATTGATTACTTCAAACGAGGCCCGGCCTGGGCGGGAGATACCAGCTGGTTAGCGCGCGGCGCGCGCACGTGCAGCTGCCCGCCCGTGCCATCCCCGGGTTCCAGGCCTCCTGCCGCTTCTTCTTCCATCTCACCTTTCATCCATCGACAGCGACAAAATCAGGACAATAATATTCCTCTCTCGGTTCGTCTTGCATCGCATACACTAGTGGCCAATCACATCCTCAATTATTAGCTACGTCTGCATGCATGCATGCACGGCGGGATCGCCGGCGAGCTGCATGCCAGTTAACAATGGCCAACCATCATTTCCGGCGACCGGCCGGCGGCTCCGCGCGCGGTGAGTCGGCCGACGACCGCTGCAGTACACCTGAATGTTTGCTAGCTGTTCCGTTAAATTCTTGTAGTCCAGGTTGGTTGGTCTCAGGATACCTGCAATGTGCATGCACCTGCTACAACTAGCCGGTATGGCGCGGTGACGGTGCACCGGCGCCGGCGACGACATTTTGCCGCGGTGCAAGCTGCTGGAGACCTTGTTTTTGGGTTTTGGATGGCAAGTGGCTGGGTAGTGTGTGGTGGTACGGTACAATTTTTGTAAATAGAGTACTACTGCATATGTATAGCGACCTGGTAGAACTGTAGCTGGCTCGTCAACGGCTTAAGGCACAAGCAAAGCTATAGTGGTCCTATCTGAACAAAAAAACTTGATACACTTTGTAAACCGATTGTACACACGGCTGAGGATATTAAACTGCCGAGTTGATCAATTCGTTGACGGACTGTCTTTTATCAAAGATGATTACCGGTGAAAATAAAACACAAAAGCAGTTCACTTCTTGGTGTATGTACATATATGTCATAGCTCACTCCACACAGACTTATGGTGTGTGCAAATGCGAGTGACATTTGCTGAGCAAACAGAAACCGCAACATATCCGTTACAGTAGTGCGTTACTGTTGCACACATCTTGACAGTCTCGCTTGCAAGCTTGCCAAGAACACAAGCAAGTCACGAATCTCATCAACCCATGCATCGAAATTTTCACTGTCTATCTTGATCCTATGATTGTGTCTCTGTCTCGCCCTCCTCACCAAGCTGTCATGTCTCGACAATTGTGTCTTTTCTCGTTTGAAAAGTGTAGTTTTTTTCTCTCTCCCCTTTTTCAGAAGTTACTGATACAAAGGTTCGGTAACAAGGCCAATAATGTGTTTCAGTAATTACAACGCAGCAATGTGGTAAGCTAGGCATGTCAAGTTGTGGATCCGCAATTGTGATTTATTTCAAAAACAATGAAAACGGATAAGACAATTCAAACAAGCTTGCTGGTCAAATATATTCGAAGTCTGAATTTAATTTAAGATTAGACACATCCCAGTATACCAGCGTAAAGTGAGCCGCAGCTCATTTGATTTTTTTTTACATAAGTAATAGATCTCTACTTGGGATAAGTAAATTATGTGCTAATCAATGCGATGTGTTATCTTATTGAAATAAAATAAAGAGTCATGTAGGGTTGGAAGGAGAATAGAAACAGAATGTAGAATATTAAGGGAATGGAAGAGGTTAAGTCCCTGACTCCCACACGGGTGGTCAAAGGATGATCCAAAGTTTTGGTCTCATTAGCCAAAAGAATTATATAAGCATCCCTGTCATAATTAAAAATTCATGCAAGCATTCATTTCAAGGATGCTGATGTGAAGAGTGATAGTTATTACTGACTAATTAACCATACATCTCTTACGAGGGCATATTTGAAAAAGATCACGTTCTGAAGCTATGTGCAGATGGAGACATCCCGTTGCTCCTTCTGAGGCCATTTTTGTGGCAGGTCCCCTAGTCCAGAGACATCTCCCCTTCTTTTCCTTTAGTACTTCCAAAAACTAGTCATGACCAAATGCAAACAATCTCACGACTGTGAACTGATCCACCCTACAGGATTTCACAGCTAATTCCCATTCCTCCACAGGCCATGCAAATTTTATAATCCAACTCTTGTCTGGTTGTGAGAACCCCGGCCCCAGATTATCCCAAGTTCCCAGCCCTACCTGCCCTCTTATTTATAACTCATCATATAACCTCCTTTCCTCCAACATCACAAACACAACTTTCACTCCCGACTTGGCCACCCTGCTTGTCTCTAAGCTGTTGTTGTTGATTTCAAGCAAGCTGAGCAAAACCAAACAAAAGTCAAGGAGACGCAAAGTTTTCCGAGGTGAGTGCATCTATGGGTTTTACTTTGTCCAGTTGGGAACTTCTCTACTCAAGATTGTTGAATCCTGAGCAAGCTTTTGATATGGATGTGATTTCTCAGGTGAAGAAATATGCATCCAAGCAGCTCGCCTTTGTCCGTGCCTCCGGGCTTCCGGTTCCACCCCACCGACGAGGAGCTCCTCTATTACTACTTGAGGAAGAAGGTCTCTTTTGAGCCCATAGATCTTGATGTCATAAGGGAGATTGACCTCAACAAGCTTGAGCCCTGGGATCTCAAAGGTAAGTGGCTACTTCTAACCATGTCATGCAATCAAAAAACCTTGTGTAGTTATCGATCGATCGATAACGATCACTACCGTCTATGCTGGTGCTAATTCACAAGATCTATCTATCCATGGCGCATGCAGATCGGTGCAGGATTGGGACGGGGCCTCAAGACGAGTGGTACTTCTTCAGCCACAAGGACAAGAAGTACCCGACGGGAACGCGCACCAACCGCGCCACGGCTGCCGGGTTCTGGAAGGCGACGGGGCGTGACAAGGCCATCTTCCTCGGTAACGCCGGGAGGAGGATTGGGCTGAGGAAGACGCTGGTGTTCTACACGGGCAGGGCACCCCACGGCAAGAAGACCGACTGGATCATGCACGAGTACAGACTTGATGACGGCGACAACATTGAGGTGTCACCGTAATGGTAAGCACTAAGCACATGACTAGTAATTTGTTTGATATAGTGATAGTATTCACAGATTGGTTAATGGGGATTTTTGACATGTGGAGTGCAGGAGGATGGGTGGGTGGTGTGTAGGGTTTTCAAGAAGAAGAGCATCCAGAGAGGATTCGACCAGCATCCAGGCATGGCGGCGGCAAGCGACGACGAGCACCAGTCCTTCCATTCCCAGCTCGGTGCAACGCCGGTGGACCAGAAGCAAGGTCTCCACTACCACCTGATGCACGGCGGCTTCCCGGCCTTCGACCCTTCCATGCACCTGCCACAGCTTACGAGCCCCGACACAACGCCGGGGCCGGGCGCCCCTGCATTCATGTACGGGACGCCACCGTTCGCCGCCATGAACCCGCCGGACATGGGCTGCTCTTCCCAGTACATGGCGAAGCTGACGGCGCCAGCGGCCGGTGGCAACTCCGGCGAGGTACTACTGAACAGTGGCGGCGACCGCTTCGGCGCGGCTGCAGACTGGTCGATCTTAGACAAGCTCCTGGCGTCGCACCAGAACCTGGACCAGATCTTCCATGGAAAGTTCGGTGGAGCAGCTGTAGAAGCGCCTCACCATTATCAGCAGCAGCACCAGCTGATGATGGAAATGGGGGCTTCTTCACTGCAGAGGCTGCCTTTCCATTACCTTGGCTGCGAGGCCAGTGATCTTCTAAAGTTTTCTAAGTAGATTGGAGGATGTAAAATCTTTTGTTGGGGCAGATGAGGTCTGGCAATTTTTTGTGGTTTTTTTTACCAGTTTTATATATTTTCATTTACTATGAGCTACTAGTGTGGTTCTTGGAGTGTATATATATGAGCATCTCTACTCTCTCCACCACTGTGCATCATGCATTTCTCTGTGGCGCTTTTGATGCTGGTGAAGTTTATAGTTGCTAAAAGTGTTTATTTTGTTAGTCTCTTGTTGAAGGCATGAAACATAAGAGACAGTTAAGTATCACGGACGTTTCTTAATTTGCATTTCATGAAACCGTCTGACTGTCTGAGATAAGACCTGTAGGATAGAGACTTCTCTGTAGTGCACAGTATACCACGCGTCTACGGAGAAACCAGACCAGTGGTTACTATTGGTAAAGTGGAGTATTGTTTGTACAAGGTTGCTATATTGTTGCCTGTAGAAAGGTGCATGAATATGTTTGTTGCTAGCTAGGAATTGTCCTTATACTTTACGTTGATAATTATTTTGTAATAATTGTATGCTCCTAAATCATACCTGAATCACCATAATGATGAATCCCTTTGTTAGTGCAACCATGGTCGTCTGCCACTTAATCTATCACACCCTGGTCCTGTTAATTCAAATAAAGTTAGTGCATCTCTTTAAAAAGTATGTTTTGAATTTCACTGAACTTAACACTGCCCTGTTTGTGGGATCTATATATATATGAATTAATTAAAATGATAATAAATAGTTTTTTTTGTTAAAATTGATAAAATTATAATTTGTGTTTAAACTGTGCTCATATTTTTCTCAAAAACCAAACAAATTTTCTAGCTATTACTTCACATAATAAGCGGATCTAGATGGCATGCGATGAAAAATTTCGGGCTCTAACAAAAAATACACTTACATGGTATGTACTCAAAATAATAGTTGGAAAACATTTCGAAAGTCTCAATAAGGTTTGGTTTGGGCTGCAAGTACCTTCGTAAAAAATGTTTGATTTTTGTTCCTTGCATTTGGATACTTCCAACAAGGTTTTATTTGGACTTTAATGGCCGGAATCAAAGGCCTATAGTCTTTTCCCTTGATTCTGGGCCGTGCTCGGTTTATAGGGCCCTTCCGGACTTTGAGTTGAGCACTTGTAGTTTGATGCTCGTTATGGGCCGTGCTCGTTTTATCGGGCCCACAACAGGAAGGGCCTAGAAGTGCTAGGCCTGGAAGTGCGGTGTCTAGGCTAGCCTAGCTTGGCGTGGTTTTAGCTAAGACGATTCGAGACATCAAACGTTCTCTTCTACCCCGTCAAGAGAAAAGCAATAATAAATAAATAAATAATAAATAAAATAAAAAAATCTGTTATTCGAGGCAGAGCAATGTTCTCTGTTGCAGGATATGCTGCATTTATCGGTTCTAGAATTTAGTAGCCGTACTTCTTCCTTCCTCCTGTATTTGTGCAATACCGTCAATATATAATATTGATGGTAAAACGAAGGGTACCGCAACAACTTTTCGTCGTGTTGCCACCTGCAGAAATCGTTGTGTGTCGCCACCCTCTCTCTCACCACAAACTCACCATGTGTCGTCAGCATTTCCCATGTGCCATCACCGATTTAACACCATCATTTTGTTTTTGAAATAGCATAGTATTATCAATAATACTGAACAATATTGATGACATTGGTGGTGAGAGAAGAACTAGTTTGGATCGTTGGATCCTAAATGCAACCAGTATATATATACTGATGATTTTGTGCACCGTAAAACTCTTTTAGTTTTTGGTCGATTTTTTTTATAATGCATAATACCACCAATATAATACCGGTGGTACCACAAAAGATAACACAGATATTTTAGCCCTTTCCCTCGAGGTAGCCACCCATATAACCTCACCGCCCTATGCACCCACTGATTTTCCTTGTGCCATGTCGTCATTTAATAATTTTTAATACACCCTAGTCTTGTTCATATTACTTAATAATATTGGTGGTACCCGAGTGAGAGGGAAACTTATCTGAATCGCCGGATTCTATTGGTGATATTGTATGTCACATTTTTTTTTAAAAGAAGAGAACATTAATTCCGTTTCCACTTGTTCTGTCGCTAGCCAGTAAAGCTTAATTTGTCATGTGCAACAACATTTTGGCACACTCGACCATAAAACATATATGCACGATTTGTCTTTGCAATAACATTTTGGCACACCTGACCATAAAACATACAATACGCTCATGATTACGATACACTATTTTTTTTAGAGAACGATTATGATACACTATTATATAGTTACATCGATCCAGCGCTATCTTGCGTTGATGATGCAGATGACTCCTCTCCTTCCTGTTTGTATTTGCTTCCCTGCCGGATGATTGAAGTGACCGTTTGGCGAGCTTTGTCCTTCATCTCCCGGGCAATGGCGGGAACGCTCTCTCTGGTGATGCCAGCGATGTGAAAAACCGGCTTTGAGTGGTCTTTGCTTATAGCTGGTGGCGGGACCCCCCTCGATTGTGTTCCACCTTGCATAGCTGGATAACCTGATCAGTTTACACCACTAATAACATGAGTGTCTTGATGAGCTCTCTGAAGAAATGGCAGGCATGCAATTTTTGTAATCACATGGATCACCCCATCTTAAACCATGCATAGTGTGCCAAATATGGCTAGTCCATGCCTTTGTGCAGACGAAATCAAGCAAGTTTGCGTAATGTTACCTTCTTCAGAAGGGGAGGGCCGCGTGGCAGAAAAGATACGATCCATTGAGAGAGAGAGAGAGAGAGAGAGAGAGAGAGAGAGAGAGAGAGAGAGAGAGAGAGAGAGAGAGAGAGAGACGATCCTGATGATTACTCCTTGCTATACATCGATATATATACATCGCGAGTGACATGAGAAGTGAGACGTAGCTTCCTTTTTCTTGACCAGTCAGCAGTCTCTGAAGCCGTGAAGGTGCAGAACAAGCAGCTGCCGGGGAAACCGCACACGCTAAACTGAGAAGACCAGTCCACGAAATTGTTAGCTCCAAGCGAATCAACCAGTATAATATAGCCGTTCCGTGGAACTAATCAAGGTATCTGATGCCACTCTCAACTTTATTAAGCATCCGTATGTACGTTTATGTTTATATCAATCTCAAGACGCTGATGTTTCACCGGACTCAAAGGACTCGTTCGTTTCTACGAATATATATATGTCCAGCGCTGGGTCTTCTTATCTAGAGTCAACGGATCTCAAGAATCTGCAGAGACGTTATCGGACGAAAGCATTGCATATGTTTAATTTTCTGCGTATCAACAAAAAGATGTTAGTTTCGTAGCCAATGACATGTCCTGCAGTAGACAGTGACGCCATGTTGTCAATGAGAGAAGAGAGGCGGCTTTATCATGGTTCGATACAGTGCAAGCTGGTACAGAGAGAGTGGAGGAATCAGTCGTCACGTGAACCTAGTTGCAACTTGCATCCAATGCCCAAGCATCGGAACTGAACGTGAAAAATTACGCATGCCAATTGGGCTTTAAACGACTTCGTCCATCCAAACAAGGATTTAAGTCTTGACATACGCTTTGCTTTGGAAACACAGTACTGCAAACGTTCACATAAACGTAGGAGCACTCACAAACGCTCACGAGAAACTGAGATGGCTGGTCTTGATATTCGAGAAGTCAACACAAATGGTTGATACATCACCTACTGAAAAGAATAGTTAGTCGTACGCACAACATGAGTATAAAATAGAGTAGAGCAATTACATGCTGCCGATAGAATAACAGCAAAACAAAAAGCTAAATTAAAAGACGTACGTAGCTGCGATAGTCTTCCGATCCTAGGCCAACAACAGCCAGACGCCTCAACCAGAAAAAGCATCACAACTTCACTGTCTTCCCAAGATAGGTTCATGATAAGGCCTGCGGATCGTCTCGAGCACCATCAGCCCTTCGCGCTTGGCACAAGTAAAAATATCAACACTATATAGCATATATACGCTTGGCATAAGGAAAAAGACCAGCCTAATGGTTACAATAGCCTCTATAACATCTCAAGTTCTGGGTTTGACTCCTCGTGGGAGTAAATTGTCAACATTGTGTTTTCAACGGTAGGCGACGTGACCGTCGAGGCGTCGGTGAATTTAATTGTGTTTTGTGAGTGTATGCGTCTCTGTACCGTGTTTCAAAACAAAAATAAGGTTCTGTACAAGCTATTGGACAACCTGAAGTTGTGACGACCAAGATGACTACACATGGATCAATGGTCGTGCTTAGGATGAACAAGGCCGTAGATGACCGTCGAGAACTTGACAATAGTGAAGCAGAACGCAAAAACACCGGCGGCCAGCGCGACCATCGCCCAGGGGCTGCTGCAGTAGTCACGCAGGAACCTGGCCCTGTGCCTGCGCCAGCTCGATCGGTAGTACGCGTTCAGCTCCTCGAACAGGTCAGCGAAGAGGTGGTCGCCGTACTCCAAGGTGCTGCAGTCCCCGAGCTTCTGGAAGAAACATTTGGCCGCGTCGTCGTCGCCATCGAGGAGGTTGTCGACGACGCCCCGCCGCTGGAGATGCGCCACGTCCCTGCCCGTCTTCACCAGCGAGCTCATCAGCGCGGCGTAGCTCGACAGCGGCCGCGCGGCGGCGCCGGCGGCGAGGTTCCTGGTGGTCTGCTCGAACGCCACGAGGTTCACGAGCAGCGGCTTGTTGGCGTGGTCGAGCTCCACGCGCGGCATCCGCACGACGCCCGTGGCCCGGTCGAAGGTGACGTCGAGCATGTGCCGCGGCGACGCCGCCTTCTCGAACCGGACGCCGGCGCCGCGGAGCAGGGTCACGGACGGCACCACCAGAGTCGCCGCCGCCGGCGCCGATCGCGGCGGCGTTAAGTCCGATTGCTGCGGCGATGGTTCCGGTGATTGCCGTGGCGGCGCCTTGATGACTCCGATCGGAGCCGTGAGCTTGCCGAACCAGGCGGCCGCCTCGCGGAGCAGGGTCGACAGCGACGTCAGCGGCGTCCAGCACGGAACGCTGCGGACGAACACGAACCTCTTCGACGCGGCCGCCTTGAGCCTGACTCCGACCTCACGCAGCCGGGCCACGCGCTGCTGCGGCACTCGCCGCGAGTCCTGTTCGTCCTGGACCCCTGCTGCCATCTCCGCAGGCCTGGACAAGAAGGCCTCGTAGACCAGGTGCAGCAGGTGGTGAACCTCTCGTGCCAGCACCAGTTCTCTGAAGAAGTTGGAATCGTCGAGGCTGAGATGGGGAAGGATCAACCTTCGCAGATCGACGGTTTTATCTGCCTCGGGAGCCAACACGCCAAAGAGCTCTTCAAGCACGAAGAAGGGGATCTGATTTTCCATCAGCAGCAGGTCGGACTGCACAAGGTTGGGGCCCCAGCCGACGTCGCAGAGCTGGTCGCGCTCACCGTTATGCCACTTGATGAAGTACTGGATGATGAAGCAGCCGTCGAGCAGCAGCATCCCCGCGAACCCGTCGGCGTTCTGATCACCGCCACCCTGCACCTGTTCGGCGGTGGCGTCGAAGAGGTCAGTCCTCTCGCTGTAGCACCGCCGCGCCCGCTGCTCGACGGCGCGGACGGCGGCGACGTAGTTGGCCAGGGAGGCCTCCGGCCGCATCGCGACCAGCTCGCGCAGGAACCTCCACTTGTGCTGCTCCATGGCGCGCACCGCCTCCCGGCCGCGGTGGTAGGGGCCGATGGACACCAGCCGGGGCTCGTACAGCTCCTTGCTCGCCTCGCGGACGTGGGCGGGCACACGGAAGATGCTCATCATCCCGCCGTCGTCTTGGCGGAGCCTTTCCTCCACCACGATTTCCAAGGCATCGCGCTGTGGAGCAGTAGGTTCTTCCGTGGCCGGAGAAGCGGAGCTTCGCGGCTCCGGCGACGACGTCGGAGTGAAGAATTCTTCGGCTGTCATGGTGGGTATGGATTTGGGCCTTGCTCGCAAATGGCACAGCTCGTTAGTTGAAGATTCGAATGGATATATATTTTTTAGGAGACGACCCCCGGATGCTGTTGTGGCATGTCAAGATGCTTCGGAGGAGACTCGAAAACAATACTACTACTGTATGTTTCATAAGCTGCCTAACTTGACGCCATTTGATTCCGTCCTAGAAGATGGAGGTTGTGCCTTTGGAAAAGGGTTCCTCCAACGGGAACGGGGTACAATGTTCCAAACCTGTTTCAAGTTTCAAGCACGTCCGGCCTGACAACGCTTCTCAAACTATGGCTCAGTTCGAAAGACGTTTCTCAAACTCTCATATTGCAACTTCGTGCAAAACATCGATCTTATAGCGCATTGCAGGATGAGTACCGTGAGATTTTATTTTATTTTATTTTATTTTAGCAAAATGAGTACCGTGAGATGACTGAAATCGGCAGGGACGTGGGCTTTACTGGTATCAGGCCAAAATTAAATTTGGGTCGGTCAGCTTAGCACTAGCAGAAATTGGGCCACAGGCCCACATCTGTCTCGTATTTTCCTCTTCTTTTCCAAAACACAATCCGGAGTGAAAACTGCACGTGATCTCAAAATTCAAATTAAGTTATTGTCATACCCCATTTCTGGAGCATTAGTGCTTACCGTATCAGTCCCTAGATCAGACGCTGATACGAACACTTACACAGAATGTTATCATAGAGTCATCTCTTACATAAATATTACCAAGTCTCATACAAACCTTCATACATAAAAGGTCTTACAACTTTCGACCAAGGGCTATTTTATTACATCAAGCATCAAGCTGGTGGGCTGCAACAGCAGAACCACTTAAACATTACTACAGCGGAAGACGGAAACGGGACTAGCACAAGCATCTTGAGTGCGGACGGAACCCTATTCTTCATCACCATCCTCCTGGTACTCAGGTTCTTCATCTGAATGATTAAAACAAGGGTGAGTACATAAGGTACTCAGCAAGTCCTAACAACAAGGGGTAAATATATGCAAGGATATAACCAATGGATAGGCTGAGGGTTTATCATCTGTGCGGAAAGCCAGTTTTATGCAAGGGTTGTTTGGAAAACAAAACAGTTCGCAAACTACTGTCAAGATTATCAGTGATATTTAATGGGGTTGTTTGGCCCTGGGGAGAGGTAGTCCATCCCGCCAGTTCCCAAGTTTTAATGCTGGCAGGAAACCAACGCACGGTTCTACACCGGAGTATTCCAAAAACACACCAAGGGGTAACTCACACCGTTATACTAATTATTGTGTGGCACAAGCTTT
This sequence comes from Eragrostis curvula, assembly GCA_007726485.1. NCBI lineage: Eukaryota > Viridiplantae > Streptophyta > Magnoliopsida > Poales > Poaceae > Eragrostis > Eragrostis curvula. The sequence goes on from CM017439.1 coordinate 55,985,832, forward strand.
CGCGTTGTCCATTATCGTGGAACACGGCTATCATAATAGGTTTTACATTCTGCAGAGGTTGTACACAGTTCCCCCACAAGGTACACCAGTCCTCCCCATCGTCATGGCTTAGGATGGCATACTAATGGTCGTCGTCCTTCTACCTACATGTATTTAGTCCCTTTTTTTTTTCTAAAACAGAGATTGCTTGATATGTTGTTGAATACATTGAAAAACTTAATATGTCGAATTTTCAGTTTTCTTTGAATTAACATGACCCATGTTCTCCATGTAAGTTTGGTTACCATTATGTCATGGAATGTTTTTTAACTACTGTCAAATTTCGTTATTGTCACGCCTGGATCAAAGTATTTAGCATTATTTGCACTTACTAAATGCATTTAGAAATGTCTGATCACATAGTATTTGAATGTTGCTATTTTCAAAGTTTTTTTAAAAAAAGGTTAGTGCATTTAATTTTTACTTGGCTTGTCAGGTCACTTACAAATGTTCTTTTTGACAAAGGAAAAATTCTCGTACATGGTCAATGATCACAAATACTATGCGATCGTAAGTCATAAGATACCTACTTTACTGAAACGTGGTCGTAAATGTTTGCATGTTATTTTTGGATTTATTATTAATAGTTATTATTTGAGGGGAAGGGAGATTTAAGTTCACCATTTTATAAAAAAATTCTACCTCCTCCGTTTACCATCATAGAAGAGCTGGAGCGGGGCGTTCTTGCTGCCACTTTCTCATAGCGCTCGCCTTCAGATGCGTGTTCTTGCATTGGTAGCTAGCTCTCGTGGACGACCACCCTTTTGTGCCCTACATTGGCACACAGGTGTCGGCCCTCATCCATGCTCGTGCTTGCTTGGAGCAATGCCCACGCGTTACCGCCTGCCCACAGGATGCCAGCACGCGCATACGCCTCATCAACGTTGCCCAGGCCTTGAGAACGTCATGACTCTGCCGCGACTGCCCCTTCTAGCTCATCTGTCGGAGATTATCGTGTAGCTCTTTGTTGCCCACAAAGGACGCTCCAGCTTCGCCTCCACGACGCCTCGCGAAGTGCTTTGGCTGCTGGAGCTTCTTGTCGTGTCGGCATCACACACCACGGCACCACGCCGTGCTGCAGGTCTACGTGTAATGCTCAAAATTGTTGCTTCTTTCAATCTCCTTCAAAGTTTCTTCCCTCTCATTGTATTCCGTCCCTCTTCTTGTTGTTGCACATATTCTGCAGCTCGGACTGTCTCATCACCGCTGGCGAGACCTGCGAGCTCCTGTCCAGTTCCTCCTTTGATCCTCATCATAAAAAATTAACCACACCTCAATAAATGTCTGAAAAAAATGCAGCGCTCAAGCACATGATTTGTATGATCATGTGTCTCTGCTCTCTTTCTTCTAGATCACGTCACAACTGTTGAATGGTACTGGCTCAGTTTTATGTCATCTTGATTCGTTGTGTGTGACTTGCTGGCACCATGAATCACATGGAAGCGGATGTCATCTCAACCAGTCTCATTATTGTCAAGCATGCCATCACAATTTTGATTCCCTAGTACGCTACCCTGAGCTTCCATATGTGTCTTCCCTCTCCCTCTCCTGTATCTCGAAGCTTTTGAGTCCAGTCGGACATGGAGGTCAGCCGGACAGCCGCCAATCTGCATAGCCGATTTGGGCACGGGGCGGCGCGCCGACATGACCTGACCTCTGAGTATGGGGCAGGGACTCCTTTTAGGAGGAGGATGCAATGTGAGACCTTGGTCACCTGCTGAGGCACCACGAAGAAGATATGTTTTGGGAAGCAACGGACTTTTATTTCTTTCCTTTTTGTTTCTACCAATATGACTCTAAAATATTCTTTTTCTATGGCGGACGTTAGCGTGGTAACATAATTGCTTCCTTGTATGGATTGTTTCCTTGTAGGATACTACTCTTTCCTTATCATGGTTGGATTGTAAATTATAGGAAACTATTTTTAAGTCGGACACTTCTTTTAATCTGAACCATTGATTGTTCATAAAATCCAACGGTTTATATTTTATCTTTTTTCCGATTAACGTGGTAATTTCGTGGTCTTGAGAGTGAACGTGGTGGTTCTTTTTCTCTTCAAATACTAAGATAACTAGTATGGTTGCCCGTGCAATTTGCACGGCTAGAGTTGATTGTTTTCACATCGATAATAGTATAAATTTTATAAATTTGTATGTAGGTATTTCATGATATTTTTTAACAAACTTTTTATATGCTCTCTTCTACGGTCGCATCCCTTGCTTGCTCGTGCTCGTAATGATGCTTATCTAGTTGTCACCTTGGCTTGTTATTCGGCTCACTTGTTTATCTGGTACTTCAGCCAACTCGTTATCCGTCCCGCCTACTTGTCGCTCACTCATGCAAAGACTACTACCTTCACACGTTACCTTCTTCCCTCGCTTTCCTACTGGTAGGTTATTCAGATTGTCTTGCTCGTCGCCCTCTCATTCAAGGCTCTTCCTGTCATCCTTTCTAACTTTTTTTTTCGGTTCTCACTCACTCTTACTCTCGGCTATGAGCTATGTTCGCCACGCACTACCTCTCTCACACTCCCACTTGTTTGTCATGCCATTGGTTGTATGGATAAACACAATGGATAACAGTAATGGATAAACACAATGCCTTGAAAAATTATCTCTGCTCATAGATTGGCTGTATGTAGATAACCATGCATGTGCACATAGATCATATCTTATTTCAAAAGAATGAATGTACACAGATCTAATAAAGTTTACTTGTTACAAAACACTACTACATCCACCTGATTTTAAGGAATATATGTTTTCAACCAGATCAATAGTGAGAGCTGCCTGCATGTAACAATATACTAATTTGAGAAAAAGGATAAAAATATTTTTTTCTTACTTTTGTGAATCATAGAGAATTTTTTAATTATATTGATGACTCAAATAGTTTTATGTGGTAGCATTGTACCTGACTCGCTTGCTCCGTTTGAATCCAGTAGCCTGTAATACCTTCTTGCACATCCAAGCCAAGATTAAAAAACGAAATTAAAGTCATATAAGAAAATTCCCAAAAAAGAAAAGATTGGTCATCGTCATAGTTTTTTTTCAGCTTGCCTACTCATCACGTCATAATTTAGCTATTTTAGAATCATAATGATATGATGGGTTAATTAGAAATAAGAATTAGAGATATTTTTAGCTATCTTTTATAACCCAAATTAGTTATTTTGGAAATTATATGACATGGCGGGTATTTTAAAAATAGGTATGAAGTATATTATTTTTTTATTTTTTATATTTCGAATTTATCTATTTTTTGACTCATAATGGCATGGTGGGTAATTTAAAAATATGTGTGAGGAGTATTTTTAGCTATTTTTTATTATTCCGAATTTAGCTATTTTATAAATATTTATAGGGGGTTTTGTGAGTAATCGTTTCATAATGGCAGTGGTGGGTAATTTTCTCTTCTTATTTTCTCGGATTAACGTGGGAATTTCTAGCATTTTAGAGCGAACGTGGTGGCTCCTTTTTCTTGTCAATTATATATATATAATAGATTTAGCTATTTTTATAAATATTTATAGGGGGTTTTGTGAATAATTGTTTCATAATGGCAGTGATGGGTAATTTTCTCTTCTTATTTTCTCGGATTAACGTGGGAATCTCTAGTATTTTAGAGCGAACGTGGTGACTCCTTTTTCTTGTCAATTATATATATAATAGATAGATAGATGCCAAAAGTGGACAATACCTTTTTTTCTGATTAATGGATCACTGCTAGCTCTTGAAAATATACCTTCTTTTCCTACCTGAATTAAAACAATAGATTTACTGTCCCTCAAAATGAAATATTTGAAGTTCAGTCCGAATTTAGAAATGATGGAACAGAGTAGCTCGTATTCCAGCGACTTTCAATTTCTTGCATCAATTATTAGCTCATCAATTTACTGCCTCTGTGCCGAGCTTGACTCGAGAGTAGTTGCGGGTTACTCAAGGCGTAACAAAATGATGTCGTCATAGCCCTAAGGCCCATACGTACCGGGCCATCAGATCAGTCGTTTTATCCCTCATTGACTCAGAAATCATCTTACGTGACGAATAAAGTAAAACTGCACAGACGTCTAAAGTAACTCAAGGTTACACGTAGATAGTAGTATGAAATCGGCAGGGACGTGGGCTTTACTGGTATCAGGCCGAAATTAAATTTGGGTCGGTCAGCTTAGCACTCGTAGAAATTGGGCCACAGGCCCACATCTGTCTCGAGTTTATATTTTCTCCTCTTCCTTTCCAAAACACAATCCGGAGTGAAAACTGTACATCATCTCAAAATTCAAATGGAGTTATAGAGATAAGTACTTCTGCTTGCTTTTTCACGTAGAATATGGGTCATACTGTGGGGCCACATTTGTCGTGCTATGGATACATAAAAGAGTCGCTCTCAAATCAACGTATGTAGCTATAAGCTGGGGGGCGCTCATCACCCTTATTCTTCCTCGCCCCCCTTCCTCTTCAATTTCCTCTTGTTCTCTCCCCCGCTCCCCTCTTCATCTCGATGGAGTTCCAGGGAGCAAGGGGGGCTCCAGCCCCCCCCCCCGCGCCGCCCTCCTGTTTTTTGAGATGGAAAGTAACTTCCATTAAAGACTCGCTCCAGGCTTATCGCCGGATACAAAGGAAATTACTGTGCTTCATCATCAGCACTCAAATTCATGCCGTAAGCAGCTAAACAGTCAGCGACACTATTACAAGACCGGGGGCATAAACACAGAGTATATTGCAGCTTTTTTCTTCTTGTAATAGTGTCGTCATCAACTGGGCAGCTGGATGCTAAGTACCTGCACTATCCCTGACGGCCATCATGCTTGGCTAATGACACTACATACTTTGCTCTGTCCTAACTGATAGGCATGGCAGCGCCTAATTAACTGTCGGAGCTTGCGGCCGTCTCGGCGGGGCACTCGACGATGCTCTCCAGAGGCCTGGCCGCCCCCGTTCCGGGCCTCGCGCTTCCTTCGCGCCATCTCCTGGAGCACGTCCTCGAGGCGGACGAGACGGCCTGGTGTGTGTAGACTGTAGAGAGAAAGAAGATTGGAATCAGTCGTCACGCACTCACGTGAACCCAGTTGCAACTTGCATCCAATGCCCAATCTGTTAGAGGGAAGACAGGTGGATGTGGTGCTGGAATTATTCTCACATCTCATTAATAAATGAGGTAAGAGCTGGGGTTGGTGAACAAGTCTGAGGTTGCTTTTTCAGCAAATTTCTTATTTGGCCTTAAAAAAGTTTCCGGTTTCTTTATTGGCCCAATCTGAACAAAAGTTACCTCTATAACCTAAACCGCAACTTTCATTCCTTTCTTGGTCCTTCCGTCAAATTTTGGGGTTAACGGTGTTAAGTGTGGACTGAAATGACCTTTATACCCCTGCCATGAATAAAAGTGTAAAATTAAATTTTGAAATTATTTATTTGTTCAGAAATTCCGGAATAACATAAGTGTGCAACCGAAATAATGTCAAATTTTTGTGTACTATGAAATCTTGCACACTTGTGTTATTCTGGAATTTCTGAACAAATAAATAATTTTGAAATTTAATTTTACACTTTTATTCATGTCAGGGGTATAAAGGTCATTTCAGCCCACACTTAACACCGTTAACTCCAAAACTTGACGGAAGGGCCAAGAAAGGAATGAAAGTTGCGGTTTGGGTCATAGAGGTAATTTTTTTTCAGATTGGGCCAAGAAAGAAACCGGGAACTTTTTTAAGGCCAAATAAGGAATTTCCTCTTGTTTTTTGCAGGTCGATCGGGATCTTTTTCAGAAGATGCACATGGTCTATCCAAACAGTTGAACATCTTCCTTGGGACTACTCCATATAGTTTGTACGTATACAATAGCTTTAAAAGTTACCATGCCACAAGATACAACGTATAATAAATTACGTAAATTGTTTTAACGAAAAATCGCCTAGTTCCTTCTAGGTTGGATCTTTTTCTTTTTCTTTTCAATATATATGCAATGCATAGTCTCGTGTGTTTGCATTTAGGTCCCATCAAGTCCATTAGTTTTTTTTTTTTCGTTACACTGTACAACTCAGACACTCACAATGCACGCACATTAACACCTATAAACGTACATACGCAAACCCTATTTCTATTCGCATCTTTGAAGACGTAAAATCCTCAAGATTAACAAAGTCATTACTGGCTTCTCGTTGTAACAGGATCTGAGGTGCTACCGAAGCTTTTGTAACCACTAGGCTACATACCATTTTCGCAATTTCATTAATTAACTATATCCAAACACGGCCTTGATCCTTATTTTCTAAAACCATAGTATATATTCATCCAAAAGTTAAAAAATGCTCACGTTACAGAGTAATCCAAAAGCTAAGATTGGTAAAGGAAAAAGAGTTTCACAGAACCGAATGTATTCAGGGCACAATGTAAGGAGCAAACCAAAACGAGTAATTCTACATAATAGCATGTCCATCTGTCCATGCTGGAATACATTAGTCTGAGTGACTATGATGGAAAAGGTCGTAGATGCCCGTCGAAAGTTTGAAGACCGTGAAGAGAAATACGAACACGGCGACCACGAGCGCGATTATCGCCCATGGGCTGCTGCAGTAGTGACGCCGAAACTTGGCCCTGTGTTTATGCCATCCGGACTTGTAGTATTGGTTCAAATCTTGTATCATTGGCAAGAACATGTTGTCACCGTATAAGCCATGCTGCTGGAACTGGAAGAAGCTGGTGGCAGCGTCATCGTCGCTAGCAAGGAGGTTGTCCATGATGCCCCGGCCGCTTCTTGAGGTGTTCCACGTCTTTGCCTATTTTCACCAGGAAGCCCATAAGCGCAGCGTAGCTGGATAGGGGAAACGATGTGCAGGGTCCTCCGGTCGTCTGCTCGAACGCTATGATGTTCACGAGCAGCGGCGTATTCGCCTGGCCGACCTGGATGCGCGGCATTCTCATGACTCCCTTTGCCTTGTCGAAAGTAATGTCGAACATGTCCTGAGGCGACGTCTTCAACCTGAACTGAACGCCAGCATCGTGGAGCATGGTGACGGACGGTACCGCCAGATCTGGATGAGGACGCAGACGCAGCGACAAGTCCGCCGTGTCGTCGTGGGCCAGGCCCTGCAGCCGCCGCCGCAACAAGCGGGGCAAGAACCAGAGGGCCTCGTACAAGAGATGCAGCAGCTTCAGTGGTTGTGTGTCCGCCGTGTCCGAGCACTAGGGCCTCGTGGAACAGATGCAGCAGATGGTGAACCTCTCGTGTCGGCACCGCAATTGACTCATCTCTGGAGAAGATGGAATCGTCAAGGCTGAGATGAGGAAGTATCAACCTGCGCAGCAGATCGACCCGTTCTGCCTCAGGAATTGCCACGCCGAAGAGCGCCTCGAGCACGAAGAAGGGGATCTGGTTCTCCAACAGCAGCAGGTCGGAGCGGAGAAGTTTGAGCCCCCAACCGACCTCGCAGAGCTCGTCGTGCTCAAAGCAATTCCACTTGATGAAGAACTGCAGGATGAAGCAGCCGTCAAGCAGCAGCATCTCCGCAAAATCGTCAGCCATTGGATTACCTGGCGGAGACTGCTCGCCTTCGATTCCCCCGCCGGACGGTTCAGCCTGGGCTGCGGCGACGGCGTCGAAGATGCTGGTCCTCTCGGCGTAGCAGCGCCACGCCCGCTGCTCGACGGCGCGGACCGCGGCGACGTAGTCAGCCAGAGAGGCCTCCGGCCGCCGCGCGACGAGCTCGCGCAGGTACCTCCACTTGTGCTGCTCCATGGCGCGCAGCGCCTCCCGGCCGCGGTAGTAAGGGCCGATGGACACCAGCCGGGGCTCGTACAGCTCCTTGCTCGCCTCGCGGAAGTGGGCGGGCACCCGGAAGATGGTCATCCCGCCCGAGCCGTCGCCGTCATCTTGCCCGAGCCTCCGCTGCACCACCATCTCCAAGGCGTCACGCCGTTGACCTTGTATCTCCGGCGTTGACGGCGCGGTTACGAACACGGTTGCCATGGCGTATGGTTTCTGTATCTGGGGCTAGCTTCCAAATGGGACAGCTCGCAAGCCGTTCAAGATTCGAATGCATGCATATATTTGGACGCTCCAAACTCATCAAGCTAGTATAAATTATTGAAAACTGCTCCGGCGGTCAAAACTTGCACGAATATCAAAGCAGCATGACGAATTATGATTTTAATTTTTTTTAGAGACATGATTTTAATTTTTTTTTTTAACCCCAGGGTCGCACGACCCAGCAGACCCAACCTAGGCCGATCCTAAAAACTCGGATCAAACCACCTCACGTCCTCGCTTGCCCATACATGTGCCACCAGCAAACACGTTCTTTGCCGAATACATGTTTTTTGCAGAGAGTTTTATGATGGACTCTCGGCAAAGAGGTTCTTTACCGAATGTCAGATACATTGCACTCGGGCAAAGGGAAGGTTTTCCGTAGTGCAATTTGCATCGGATGCTCAATCTGCTAGAAGGAAGACAAGTGGAGATACTAGAATTTTATTCTCACAGCTCATTAATGAATGAGATAGGAGCCGGGGTTGGTGAACAAGTATGAGGTTGTTTTTTGCAGATCGACGGGATCTTTTTCAGAAGGTCCACATGGTCTATCCAAACAAGAATTTAAGTCAGTTGAACATTAAAGTTCCAAGTCACAAGATACTACCTATAATATATTACTAAAGCGAAAAGGTCTTGATTTAGTGGTTAAGGCATCCGACTAGCATTTTTGAAGTCCTGGGTTCAACTCCCTGTGGAAACGAATTTTCTAAGATTTAACGGCTTTGTGCTTTCCGTGGTAGGCGACGTGACCGTCGACAGCGAGGCGTCAGTGGTGACTTCGTCAATCTCGAGAATTTGCCGGCTCAGTTTTCGAAGATGCTCATAGGGTTAGGATTTGTGTATGCACGTTTATAGGGGTGAGTGTTTGCGTTGTACTGTGTAATAAAAAAAAACATTACTTATATTTTTTAATGAATGAAAAGCTGCCAAGTTCATTCAGCTTGTTCGGTTGGCTTATCAGCCACCAGCTAGCAGTACTTTTCTCTCACAAAAATCAGCCGCGGCTTATCAGCACCAGCCAGCCAGCAGTACTTTTCTCTCACAAAAATCAGGCGCGGTTTATCAGCACCAGCCAACCGAACAAGCTGATTCTTGGTTGAATCTCTTTCTCTTTTTTTTTTCAAATACAGTACGTACAATGCATAGTCTCGTGAGTTTGCACTTAGGTCCTGTCAAGTCTATTAGTTAATTACATCCAGTAATAACAGAAAAAAATACATCCAAAAACCGCCTTGATCCTTACTATCTGAAAACCATAGTATTCATGCAAAAGTTCAAAAATGCTCACGTTACTGAGTAATCCCAAAGCTGAGATTGGTAAAAAAGAGCTTCACAAAACCGAATGTGTTTAGGGCACAATGTGAGAGCAAACCAAAACGAGTAATTCTTCATAATAGCATGTCCATCTGTTCATGCTGGAGTACATTAGTCTGAGTGACTATGATGGGCAAGGTCGTAGATGCCCGTCGAAAGTTTGAAGACTGTGAAGAAAAATACGAACACGGCTACCACTAGCGCGATCATCGCCCACGGGCTGCTGCAGTAGTCACGCAGAAACTTGGTCCTGTGTTTATGCCATCTCGACTTGTAGTATTGGTTCATATCTGCGAACATCTTGGCGAAGAGGTTTTGTTCGTCGTACAAGCTCCGAATACCGCCCTGCTGCAGGAACTGGAAGAAGTAGGAGGCAGCGTCGTCGTCGCTTGCAAGGAGGTTGTCCATGATGCCCCGCTTCCGGAGGTGCTCCACGTCCTTGCCCATCTTCATCAGGGAGCCCATAAGCGCAGCGTAGCTGGATAGGGGATAGGATGCGTCCATATGCCTATATCCGCTGGTCTGTTCGAACGCTATGAGGTTCACGAGCTCCGCCGTATAAGCCAGGTCGATCTGGATGTTCGGCACGCTCATGACGCCCTTCGCCTTGTCGAAAGTAATGTCGAACAAATGCCGAGGCGACGTCTTCAACTTGAATTGAACGCCAGCATCGCGGAGCATGGTGACGGACGGTACCGCCAGAGGACGCGGCGGCAGTCGGTGCGTGTCTGGGTCTGCCATGTCACAGCGGACCGCGCGCTGCTGCCGCCACTGCAGCGAGCTGGGCACTGTGGACGCGTGGAAGAGATGCAGCAGATGGTGGATTTCTGTGGTCAGCGCCTCTGTCCTCCACGTTTCTTCGAAATCGTGGTACCTGAGATGAGGAAGGATCAACCTGCGCAGATCGATGGTTTCTGCCTCGGGAGCTCTCAAGCTGAAGAGCGCCTGGAGCACGAAGAAGGGGATCTGGTTCTCCAACAGAAGCAGGTCAGAGACCAGCAGGGCTGATATCCAGCCGACGTCGCAGAGCTCGTCGGGCTCACGGTTATGCCACTTGATGAAGAACTGCAGGATGAAGCAGCCGTCGAGCAGCAGCATCCACGCGAACTCGTCGGCGCTCTGGTCATCACCGCCAGCGCCCTGGGCGGCGTCGAAGATGGCGGTCCTCTCGCTGTAGCATCGCCGCGCGCGCTGCTCGACGGCGCGGACCGCGGTGACGTAGTCGGCCAGGGAGGCCACTTCCGGCTGCATCGCGACGAGCTCGCGCAGGAGCCTCCACTTGTGCTGCTCCATGGCGCGTCCTGGGACTTGGGCCGGGCCAAATGCGGGTGGGCCGCGGCCCGAACGTTTGGCACGGCACGTGGCCCGGCCCGGCCCGAAGTGTTTTCGTGCCGTGCCGGCCCGGCCCGAGGTGACGGGCCGTGCCGTGCCGGGTTTTTGGTACATCGGGCGGCACGGCACGACACTGCTCAATGGGCCGTGCTCGGGCCGGCACGGCCCGGTTGTGGCCCGGCAGCCCGAATTTGGCCCGATAATGTGTTCTTGTCAAGTTCTTTAGCCAACGCTCTTTTTGTTATTTTGATTCATATTTCAAAATACAAACTTGTTTAGATTTTGCATATGTGGTCCAAATTTGATGATTCTTTTTTCTATAATCTTTAAAAAATCATCTATATCATGTGGAATGTTTGTATACAAACTTTTATAGTTCAATTTTCTACTAATCAGTCAAGTCATTAATGGTCACTATTCAACATTTTCTTCATCATTTTGTAGATCTTTAAAAAATATGAAGTTTTAAGTCATTTTTTGTGTGGATGTACAACTTATACATCTTTACACATAGGAATTTTGTATAAATTTTTTGAAGCACTTACACTGATGTAAGTTCGAATTGCTCCTCGTTTGTCTCAAAAGCTTAGAACTTCTATATCGTTTAGTAAATTTTGAACACACATTCATACAAATATTGTTAAAAAAATTCCCCAAAAATTGTAGAGGTTGGTGTTGACTTGTAACGACTCCACACCAAATTTGAGTTCAAAATTCAGTATATTTTTGGAGATTAAAAAATGCAAAAACTCACATTTCCTTTGTTTTTTTGATATACACACAAACTATGTTGATTTTAGAACTCAAATTTGATATACACTTGTAATAGGGCTGTCCTAATCTAGTGTAATTTTGGTGGAAGTTTTGAAATTTTTTTATCCATGTAACACTATAAAAAGAATCGATTTAAACAATAAAAATACGCATTCTCTTGCTGAAAACGTATTCTTGGAAGCTTTCACTGAAACCGGGCCGTGCCCGGGCTTGGCACGGCCCGATGACGGCCCGCCGTGCCGCGTGCCGTGCCCGGGCCGCATTTTTACAATGTTGGGCCGACCGGCACGGCCCGATGCGGCCCGACGGGCCAACACGGCACGGCACGAAACGGCCCGAAGCACGACGGGCCCGTGCCGTGCCGGCCCGGGCACGGCCCGAGTCCGCCGCGCCTTCCGGCCGTGGTGGTATGGGCCGATGGACACCAGCCGCGGCTCGTACAGCTCCTTGTTGGCGTCGCGGACGTGGGCGGGCACCCTGAAGATGGTCATCCCGCCCTCGCCGCCCTCGTCTTGGAAGAGCCTTCGCTCCACCATGATTTCCAAGGCGTCCCGCCATGGAGCTGCTGGTGGCTCCGGCGTTGACGGCGCGGTTGCGAACTCGCTTGTCATGGCGTATGGTCTCTGGATCTGGGGCTAGCTCGCAAATGGGACAGCTCGTCAGTCGTTCAATTGATTCGAATGGATATATATGTGGACGCTCCAAACTCATCAAGCTATAAATTATTGAAAACTGCGAGCTAGCCACCCCCCACTCCTTGTAGATCTCGCCTAGTTTTCGAACTCAGCTGTACAGCTCGTTAGTTGAAGATTCGAATGAATATAATTGGATAATTCGCAAAAAAAAAAATGAATATATTTGGATGCTTCGGAGGAGACTGGAAAAGGACACTATGCTTGATAAGCTACCTAACTTGACACCATTTCAGCTTATTTGGTTTGAGGAATGGGTTCGTCAGCGGATAATCCGATCCTACGTCCGAACCTAAATTTCTGTTTAGTTTGCGTCATGGAATTTTTTTTTCTTTGAAAGCCACATAGTGGACGATTATATTAAAAGAGCAGCAAACCACCAAAAGATGCCGAAAATACATGCCGAAGCAAACAAAAGAAAAAGAAGAAAAGGAAAACTTTACAATGTCTCCATACGTGACCGGTCAAGCAAAATCAGACACAAATCACAGAAAACACAACAAACAACACCTCCTAACGATGAAGCCTATTGATTATCGCCGTCGCCAAGCTTGCCGCATAACGTCGAAGCAGCTTCGACTTCAACACAATAGACATCAACCTTGTCTCAGAATCATTGCACCCCGCGCACTAAATCATGCATCAGCAACACCAAGTGTCATCGTTGCCAAGCATAGCTGCACACCCGCAACTAGCAGCTCCAACCATCCAACGTGAAAAATCCGAGTGCAAGCAACTAGCAGCTCCAACTCCACCATAGCAACGCCTTCCATCGTGAAAGAATAGAGTGCAACTACAAGGAGACAAGGCCTCATTGAAGCTACGTAGGCCACCTCATCAATCCATTGCAGGCTCAAGCTAGCAATCCTCCAGCATAGGCATGAGGGAACTCCAAAACGACGCCTTCAAGAAGGTTGCGACGTCAGAAACGCCGTCGTCGTCCAGTCCGGCTAGCCGAACTTGGGATTTCACCCAGAGATCCCTCCAAGGGTGGAGACGTGAAGCTACCATGGCAACACCTCAAAGGAGGGAAACGACGCCCACAGGCGCCGCCGCTGCCAGCCCAGCTCAAGCTGTGCAGGTTTACACCTGGAGCACTCACATAACCATCACAAATGCGCCGATGCGGACTCCGGCCACCAAAGAACACTGACAGCAGATGACGGATCCGACCTTCTCCTTGCCGGATCTGGCGAACACCTTGCTGGATCTAGCGAACACCTCCACCTTGCAGCTACCATGGATGCGATGGGAAATCCAACGCAAAATCAACCTCACGACGACCGCGCTCGCAGCATCCGCGCCGCGACCAGCGTCGCGCCTCGCCGCAGCCTGGCACCGCTCCCGCCACGCCGCCGCGACCTGACGCCACGCACGATGCCGCACCCGTCGCGCCATCGCGGCCCGACGCCACGCCGCGCCGCGCCCAGGGGGCCCGCACGCCGCGCCGCCACGACCAAACGCCGCCCCCGGGAGCCACGCACGCCGCACCGCCACGGCTTGACGCCGCGCGTGCCGCGCGAGCACCACAGCTCCCTGAAGCCGCCGCCGCGCCCAGATCCACGTGAAGAGGCCCCGCCGCCGCCTTCCCAGCTCGCCGCACGGCTTGCCGGCAGCTTACTCCGGCAGCGGCGAGGGGGGGATGAGGGGATGAGGAGGGTGGCGCCTAGGGTTTCGGGTCGCCTCCCGAGTCGCCCGTGACCGAGCGACGCGGGGGCCGAAAACAACGCACCCCTCTGAATCGTCATGGAATGACTTCGTCCGTCGCCGGTTCATCCCTCGTAGATCTCCTGCCAGCACATCTCTCATGGATGAAGCCGTTCCGCAAAGATGGCCGGACGAGCTGGTCCTGCATGTGTCCATGCCGAATTGGGTGGTTTCTTTAGGTAGTGTTTGGATGAGTGTACGAAATCCATCCTGAACCAGATGATACTGCACCGACGCCGTCCCGATGTTTGGTTGCTTGCATCAAACCAACTGATTCAGTGTCGTCTCGTCCAGATTCGGGGAATATTCCTCTGAGATGCTGCACCATCCCGTGCGGTAAAAAACGCCGCACCACGCCATCCAGAACGACTGTCCGCGATTCGCTCACCGCCCGTAAGCTCCCTTCCGTTTTTTCTTTTGCCTCGCTCACCTATGCCTCCCGACTACCCGCCTGTTGGCTCGATCAGCAATGGCGGCGGTGCAGTCAAAGGCGGAGCTGGGGGGGGGGGGGGGGCGGCAGGGGCCATGGCCCCCCCTAACTTCTGAAATTTCGCAGAGAAGCCCCTCATCTTCCCAGGCCTCGTAGCCCAACTAAACAGCCCATTAGCTCAGGAAAAGGAAACAGTCCATTAGCTCAGGAAAAGGAATCGAACCAGCCCAAGAAAACGAATTGCAACAGCCCAAGGAAAGGAATTGGCCAGCAGCCCAGCCAGCGGCAAGAAGAAAACGCGTGCGTCGCTTCGGCTGGAAGGAACCGCGATGTGAACCAGCGACGCGCCGACGCCGGCTCGGCTGCTCGTCGCCGGAGATCAGCGAACCAGAGCACCCCTCCCGAGCTTCGCATCTAGAAGCAAACGAATGTAAGCCCGCCCTATCCTCCCCTAGTCCTCTCCTCCCCAATCCTAAGTAATATTTCTGTATCAAAAAAAAATGAAATTGGTGTTTCGTATAGCAACGGGATGATACATTTTAGTACCTTTATGTGTGGAAACTGATCGGGGGTAATGTTTCCAGGAAACCAAAGCAAAACCAAAAAGGGAATATTTGTGCATTGTAAATGCATGTGAGTTCCAGTTCTAAATCATCCTTTTGAACAAGCTAGCTCTCCTGCATGACTGATTCATAGTTCTCTGATGATGCATGCTCTCAGTCCAGCGTGATGTGACAAGGAATTTATTGACCAATTGATCAGGTATGCAGCCTTTCACAGCCGATTTGTTGTTTTCGTCCTCATACTTTCGGTTTTTTTTCTTCGTAAGTGTCGCTTTTGCCAACTATCTTCTGAATGCACAATCCATTCTAATATATGTTACATGGTTCTGCGAATTATTAGAATACAATGCCAATTGGTAACTTTTTTGCAACCAAGAAATATTTTTTTGTTCATGTCCAATGGATGACCGCCAACCCCCCCCCCCCCCCCTCCCCCCCTGGATTTCTCGTCCAGCTCCGCCACTGGGTGCAGTCCGCCATGCACATCCCATCAAGCTCCGCTGCTATCGCCGCACACAGCGGTCGCCGAATTGATGGAAACAACAAAGATTGTGCTTTGTGGTGCGTAGAAGTGAACTGGATGGATAAGGATAAAACGTGTTCTGTTGGGCGAGCTCATGGACCGGTGGGTCCCATGTGTTAGTAGCAATTAGACTCTCTTTTTTTTTTGGCGAGAAAGCAATTTGACTTTTTTTAGTTATGCAGCAAACAAGTGAGTCTGTATAATTTGGTGCTAGTATTTTTCTAACTGTTATATTCAGATTCATGGAGGTAAAGTTACCATTTTATGAGAGGAGTGTTATCATATCATGCAACCATTCATTCAACCAAATAGATTCTTGAACCATTCCGTACAACTCCATACAAGCAACCAAACACTCTAGTTGTATCATCTCATCCAGGATCAATCCATTCAATTGAACCATCCCATGCAGGACCAAATTGATTCAACCAACCAAACACTACCTTAACCAAACGCATTGTTGATTCCCTCCTCAGAACTGGAGTTGTGTGCCTTTGGGAAAGCCTCCAACGGGATATGATGTTATGTTCCAAACCTGTTACAAGTTTCACGCACATATTGGCGATGATTCACAAACTATCATTCGGTTCTAAAGAAGTTCAGGTTCCAAATACTGTTACTCATGTTGCAACTTCGTGAAAAACATCGGTATGACGGAATTGCATGATGACACCGTGAGATGACTGAAATCGGTAGGGACGCATGGGCTTTAGTGCTATCGGCGCGGGCCGGAATTAGATTTGGGTCGGTCAGCTTTAGCACTAGAAGAAATTGGGCCACAGGCCCAAATCTGTCTCGAGTTTATATTTTTCTCATCCTTTCGAAAACACAATCCGGACTTCCGGAGTGAAAACTGTAGATAAGTACAATTCCTTTTCTCCCTTTTCATATAGAGAATGGGTCATACCATAGGGCCACATTGTTATGCTCCAGATAACTAAAAGACCCGCTCTCAACATATGTAGTTGGGTCACGGGTGATAGTACCGAAGCTAAGCTTCATGGGAGCTAGAAATTGACAGCTTGTTCGGCAAGCCTGCTGCCAATTAGTCACTATAGTACTCACAGTTATTTCTTCAGTATCCGCTACAGTGTTCGCAGTTATTTTTCAAGCAGCGGCTTCTAGACTTGCCGAACAGGGGCCTTAGCTTTCCAATGCTTGGTCACATGACGTAACAAGCCAGGTGGCTAGTGTTAATAGTCTAATTGTATTCTATCATTTTTATTTTCTTTAATTTTTACGCCTCGCCAACACAATCATTTCTGCAAGATGTGTAACTCATCTCCTTGCTCAGTTTCATGTAGTTTCAACTCTATGATGGTTTCGATACGTACTTTTCAAAAATGTGCATGTATATATATTTTTATGTAAACTATTTTGTAATGGCATGGATTAACTTATCAACACATAATAGGGGCACCTTAGCTAGGCTATTTTATTCATATGCTAGCAGTTGGAGACAAAAAAAATTTCTGATTAATGTGATAGCTTCTAGCTCTTGGAAGCAAATATCGTAGCTTCTTTTCCACTTGAATTAAAACAATAGATTTAATGTCAACCAAAAACCAATATTTGAAGTTCAGCTCGAATTTAGAAATGAGTGGAACAGAGCAGCTCATATTCCAGGGACTTTCAGTTCTTGAATCAATTATTAGCACATCAATACTGCCGCTGTGTTCATAGGGATAGGGTTTGCGTATGTGCGTTCATAGGGGTGAGTGTACGTGCGTTGTGAGTGTCTGAATTGTACTGTGTAATTTCTAAAAAAAATACTGCCACTGTGCGGAGCTTGACTCGAGAGTAGTCGCGGGTTATAGTCAAGGTGTAACAAAAAGGTGTCGTTATAGCCCTTCGGCCTATACGTACTGAGCCATCAGATCAGTGGTTTTATCCCTCGTTGACTCAGAGAGGGAGAAATCATCTTACGTGACGAATAAAGTAAAGGATGAAGTTTATTTTACTACCTTCAAATATTTATGTAGTCCATTTAACCCACTAAACTAATTTTTGGTCTATTTTACTCTCTTCAACTATTTAGATTGGTTCAATTCACTTTCCTATGAAATTTTTCATTTTTGTATCTCTAGATACACATCATGTTTGAGTGTAAAATTTTGTGAGATTATAGGTTAAAACATATCCTATGTTAGAAAAATGTTTAAAGATTTTTTTCAAAAAAAATTCTATGTAGAAAGTATGCAATACAAATTCGACATATAAGATAGAATAATGTAAGAAAATATTTCTAAAAAACTCTGAAACAATTTTTCTAACATAGAGGATTATGTCATCTACAATCTTACAAAAGTTTAGCTTCAAATATAACCCATACAAAGAGAAATAAAAAATAAAAATTCACGAGGGGATAAAATTGAACCAATCTTGATAGTTCAGAGTAGTAAATTAGACCAAAAATAATTTAAAAAATTAAGTGAACTACATAGATATTTTAAGATAGTAAAATGGACTTCTTTCTAAAGTAAAACCGCGTCTAAAGTAACTCAAGGTTACACGTCGATGGTATTAAAAGTCGACACCAAATTCTTTGAATCCCGTCAATTCGGCACCGGTTTGACATGTCCAGGCGTACAGCTAGCACTCTGTCGGTGAACCGCTAGTCAGCATTGGTTGATGGCCCTTTTTCTTTTCATGTTTGTACAGAGCGATTGGCACCTATGAACTGACAGCAGATTTCACCGACAATATTCAGTTTGTTCGCCTCGCTGTTTTACAGCAGCTGCGATTCAGCAGCTATAGTGTTTCAGTTATTTCTACAGCAGCCGCTACTAGTTATTTATTCAGCAGCCATTACAGTAAAACAGTTATAAAACAGCCTGCCACGAGCCATCTCGCAAGTAACCTGTAGGCAAGTTGAACTGGTTGGACTAGTCAAATACGCTTAGCAAATGCCATCAGGGAATAAACTGTCCTTGGCCAAACAAGGGGAGGAGAAGATTTCCGGGGAGTTGAGATATAGTGAAACAAAAAGAATACAAAATAAACAAAGGTTGGTATCAAAACTCTCGTTACATAATTAATGACAAGCGCTTTAAAATGGACAAACCAATATCACCGCCTCCCTAGCACAAAGGCAACAGTCTAGCACTGCATGTATTTAATCTGAGCATTTGGTCGTGTCGTCGTCACTAATATTATATACAAAAAGGGGAAAAAAAGAAGCTGCAAATGCGAGCATATGACACGATTCATCATCAACTAGGCAGCTGGATGCTAAGTACCTTCACTATCCCTGACGGCCATCATGCTTGGCTAATGACACTACTTACTTTGCTCTGTCCTAAGGCTGATAGGCATGCATGGCAGCGCCTAATTAACTGTCGGAGCTTGCGGCCGTCTCGGCGGGGCACTCGACGATGCTCTCGAGGCCTGGCCGCCACCCGTTCCGTGCCTCCCGCTTCCTGCGCGCCATCTCGTGGAGCACGGCCTCGAGGCGCCGGTCGCCGGCCTTGAGCCGCGCCGCCAGCCACCCCAGCTCGCCCTTGGTCAGCACCATCTTCACCTTCACCACCGCCGACGGCGAGGCCACCCCGTGCTCTTCCATTATCTTCCCTTCCTGGCTTCTCATCCTCTGCAGCCGCACCGCGCGGCTTTCTTCTTCTCCGGCGCCGCGGCAACCGCCGCCGCCGCCGCCGCCGCTGCTCTGGACGCAGTTGCCCATGGCGAGGAGTGATCGCGACCGACGACGTACTCCGTGACTGTACCTAGCTAGTTCAACTGCTCAAGGAGCTTTGGGCTGGTTGGTTGGATGGATGAGCTGGTGCAGGTGAGCAAATGTGAGGTGTAGGCAGCATATATATTTGGACACTGCTGTAACTAACACTGTTCTTTTCGTCTGTGTGTGGTGCTCTGCAACGGCGATGACAGTATAGCCAATAGCATCGGCGATGGATAGTAATCCAATTCCCGTCACTATCTAAGGCAGCACATGGTGGGGACGACGAAGGGCTCCATCAGCCGGGTTACTTGCTCGCTTTGGTGCGTCGCGTGTGGACGTGAATATCACCGGAAAAAAGGTCCTTGGCCCCTGTCCTGGAAAATGCATGGAATAAAATTTCACAGGATTTTCCTGCAATAATAATGTGCAGGTTTTCCCCTGTGTAATCGTCTAGCCGAGGAGCCCGGGAATTATAGAACATCCACTTTCCACTGCAGAGTTGCAAACCCGGTTATAGATGACAAAGTTAGGAGACACGTCGATTGACCGATGTAGTACAGTAGTGCTACACGTACGTACGTTCTACCCGACGTTGGTACGTAGCGTGGCTGCACGTGAACTCCCTACCATATCCTCGGACCGACTGACCATCACAATTATAGACCGACCGGCAAGAACTCATGTTCCATTTCCATGCATCATTTCATCCATGTTCTAACATACTTCGATACTTGTCTTGCAACCCTTCGAATTGATATGTGACATCGGCTCGATCAATTTTGAACTAATCAACATCACATATACTAAGCCAGATGAACGAAATATTCCTGAAGCACGGTAGTATGAATATGCATAATATGTTCGTGGGCAAGACTTCGCTATCACATTAATCATATGTGTAACGAACCTGTTTAATTAGATGCATTAATTAGACGTCTCAGGTGTATATGTACGTACATGTGCCCTGGGACGATGACATGTACAGAAGCCAAAAAATGGCAAACCGTTTTGAAAATAAATGGAAAAGAAAATGAGAAACGTTTAACAGGATGACTGCAGTTGGAGGATTACAGAGCTGTCATGTTCAGCTGTGAGAACATGAGCTAGCCGTCTACTGCACGGTGGGAAGCAGCTGGAGAAGAGGCGATCCTGACCGGCGGGAGAGCAACATGAGCCAACCTTGGGGTCTGGAGCTTAGCGGCTAGTTTTGGAAAATTCAAAAGGTTATCCAGCTGACATGGGGAATCCATCAGGCTGATGTAACCTCATGCTTTCAGAGATTGAAGGAAGGTCATATAATAAATCTATTAAACATGTTAACCAGTGTCCCATTATCATCTCTCTCCAGTAGTTAGCAATGTCGTATGCGAGGGGGTACGATACTACGACAAGACAAGGAGCTGAAAGACAAGTGGAGATGGTGAACACTGCATCAGCATCTGCTAGACTGCTACTGGAAACGCAATCTGAAGCAGCTGCAGCTATAGCGAGATCATAGATTGGGCCATGGGATATAGTCCAATTCCAACTCTGTATGTCAATCCATATATAATTTGGATAACTTCATAAAAAGATAAATTGCATTGGATAACGGTAGACATAAAGATAAGTATGAAAAGCGATGGTGCTGGAACGTTGCATGTACAGAGCTCTCAGCAACTTGGCCTGCAAATATGAGTAGGACATTGCTACTGCTTTACAGGAGTGAAGATAAGAGCTAAGAAGATATGTATATCAGAACCTGGGCTCCACGGTTGCAACTAAAAAGCACATTCTTTGGCGGATAAATGATGCAAAAATGATGTGGCGAGTGCGTCTCTGGTCTGTGCCTTGTTGCTTGGTTCACTTGCGCCCATCGCTTAGCTCAGAACGTGGTGTGTCGACAAGAACAGTAGTTAGGGCATCGCAATCACAACGATGTCGGATAGAAAAGGCAGGATTATAATGCGTTATGTATGGTATGGGAGTGCACAAGGCTAGGACAGGATGAGAAGAAAAGGGTTTCTGATCTTCTGCCAAACGCTGGTTGAGGAAGTAGAACATGAATGAAACAGGTCAGACAAAATGAACAAATCACTTACAAAAGAGAAATGAAATGAATAAAGTGCATGTATGCAACTATGAAAGAATGGTCGAGAAATGGTAACTAACCCAATCTTAGGAAGAATACAAAAAAATAACACGAGGTTGACAAGTTGCTGTCAACACGTCACAAGTTTTCAATATCACCACATATCCTAGCCCATAACAGAGTGACACTCATCCGCCCACTCCAAATCAGGAATACCAGCTGAGTATCTCAGAGTGTCCAAACTTTCCAACAGATGATCGACGACAGTGCTTGTCAGACATCCAAATAGATGCAATGAAATTCTTCATTCGTCACACAGAGATCATGACACTATCGAGGAAACAGCATAGATCGTTCCTTGCTTATCTGTCATCGAAAGATACCAAATGTTCATAGTTCATATTTGTCAATGGTTCCAGACTTGCAGTTATCATGTTTTCAAGTGAGAGCCAGATTTCAGACTTTCACTAGCCACCTCTGACCAAATAGAAGGTGAGATTGTCATGCGTGACGAATGAGAGATTGCATGATAACTACATCGCACATGATGCACAGTTGTAGAACAAGGACGACGTCGCACTTCTATGACTACTTGCTGATTTTAATCCTTGCATGAGAACCTACTAAACTACTGCCAAGCATCATACACATCTGTTGCAGGGCGATCCAATCCTCCAAGACTCCTACTGCTCTCCTCGTCTACTAGTCCTGCACTCCTCGTCAGTCATTGCTTAGTGATAACACCTTCCCAGGATTATAATCAGTGTACTTCCATCAGTGCAATAAAAACTAGCAGTATTTCTTCGAAATTAGCATCAAGTAGATCTTTTTTTTTACTGCATTCACATGAAATATTTATAGTAATCAAGGAAAAATATAAATCTCCCTGATATATGTAACCGAATTTGTGCGCTTATATGCAGGTACGAGTGTATGACGAAATGGAACTTAGTTGGATACCTGGATCCTTACCTTGCAAAAAAAAAAGGATACCTGGATCCTTCTTCCATGACAGGTTCTTAGAAAAAAAAAAAGGGTAGCAGTATTTCTTCAGATATGATAAGAAGGATCGACAAGATTGAAGGATTCCTATTCAGAGTTTGAAAATGGGAAGAACTACTGTTAGGTGCATCGACATCAAACATGAGGGAAAGGAGAATTCTAGCATCTGCGAATATAGGGGCCTTGACTGTTTTACAGTAATTCGCAATAGTGCCAATCGCATTCATATACCACTGTTAGATGCGACAAATTAGAGCAACTAGAAGCTGTGGCGCGCCGCTGGCGCGCCCTTCCATCCTTTCTTTCGTTCCTTTTATTTAGTTATATTGATGTCTCCCACCTCACTATGAAATGAAAGGGACCGTCGACCGTCCCTCGTGCATCCTCTATACTGATCCCACAAATTATGTGTGTAAAGTAACTTAACCTTTTACATGTAAGGTTTAGTTATAAACAATTCTATGACTTAGTACATCAGTTCTCGTAAATGTTAATGTTTTTATTTTCTAGTTTAAAGGGACCCTCTTGAATCCTGAAAATACACACAAGGTTTAAAATAAATGAAATATCAACACCTCTAGTTTGAAATCTAAAATATAAATTGTGAGTGGAACACAAGTAAAAGACAATATTTGTTATGCAAACACAAAATTTAACATAATTTTAGAACACGTACATTATAAACCCAAATTTTCAAATCAAATTTAATTAAGAGTGGTAATAAGTTTGGAGTAATTTCCGTTGTCTAAGACAAGTTCTAGCCAGCTCTCTGAAAAATGTGAACATTTCATCCAGAGCTCATCAACCTGTCTATCTCTCTATCTTTTTTCTTTTGCGATCAGTCTATCTCTCTATCCTAGCTGACTGGCTGGCGAGCACACGCAGATGCATGAGTGCATGCATCACCACGCGGCCTCTCTTCTAGCTGCCTGGCGAGCACACGCAGGTGCATGTCACCACGCGGCTGAGCGCCCACAAGACTTCTCGCCACGAGGCCTGTACGTACGACCGCTTCTTTTCTCACTCCGCTCAGTCTCTTCTCTCACTCCGCCATCGCTTGAGGCCGCGAGTTCTTCAAGCATGCCGAAGAGCATCCAACTCGCCCCACGCAGCCACAGCCTCCACCAAATTTCCGCGCGGCAGCCGAAGGAGGAAGGAGGTAGCAGCAACAAGCCGCAGGCAGTGCGTCCCTGTTGGGGCGCCGCTGCAGTGCGCATAGAACGCCGTGGCGACGTCCTTCTTCCCCCGCGCACCACCAACCTTGAGGAGGGAGACGAATAGCAGGTCGGCGCTTGCGTGGCCAACGGCCGCCGCAACGGAGAGCCGTCAATCTGGGCAAGCCGGAGTAGCGGGCAAACGGCGTTCTCCCACGCCGCGAGCGACGCCGCGGACCTCGACGGCGGCTGTAGCGCGCCGGCCTCGACGACGCCATGCTCCTCCAAGAGCGGGTCTGGGTGCGACAGCAGCGCAACGAGTGGCGCCGGCCGCGGCGGCGAAAGAGGTGTCGTTGCTCCCGCATGCGTTGAAGGGCTCGGAGCACAACGAGTTGCCATTGTCGCTGTAGCAGCTGGTACTCCACCGCGTTGAGGTGGACGCGCCCACTAGTCCAACACGGTCGCCAGCTCCTTCCAGCTTGGAGCAAGCGTCTCTGCCTCCGCTTTGCCGCCGTCAGCGCTGTCGCCCTCTCCCTCAACCTCGCACGCATCGACCACCGCCCGGCGTGCTCTAGTTCCACGTCGCCAGCATCATCGGCGCGTGGCTCCCCATCGATGTCCGAAGCCACACACGACGTCACCGGCTGCGCCCGTCCACACGCCGTGCGGGTGCCGAAGCTCCGCCACCGGCACGGCACCGGCGCCGTCCATGACGCTCGCGTCGAGGTTGAGGAGCTGGAGCGCCCTCGACGTGTCATGCCGCGCCGCCGCGGGACAATGGACACGGATGGCGCCCTCCACGACGAGCTCGAGAGCCCGGCGTCGAGGCTGAGAAGCTGTTGCGTCCTCGCCGCCACCTCGTTCCTGGCCGACGCGCTGCCATGGCGGCGCTCCCGTTCCAATGGCGGTGCCGCCGCGGCCGAAGATGAGACGGCGGTGCTGCGCTTGGTTGGGGACCGACCTCGCTGGCCGCCACCACCATACGCCCTGCGCGCCACCCCGTCGACTGGCCAAGCGCCGGCAAAACCGGCGGCCGTCGCCACCTCGCTCTACGCCGTCCAGGCCACGCACAACCTTCATGCCAGGCTCAGCTGAACTAATGGCGGCTTTATAGACGAAAGGAGTATGGCGATGGCCCACTCGTCTCGCCGTCCAAACGTCGGGGAAGTGCCACGATGCTTGCATGCAGAAGGCGGTGCCACCCAAAGCCTGGGAGGACGACACGCCGGTGGACACTCATCCCTCTAGTGTGAACCGGAACAACAGCGGCGGGCGGCGGGGGTGCATTCGCAAAGTTGCTCGCGGGGTGGTGGGTGCAAAATGGAGGTAAATTCGATATTTTTCTTTCTTTGTGTTGAAATAGTTTTGATAACGAGGGGTTGTTTGTAAGAAAAATAAACTGATTGACTGTAGCAGTATGGCTTTGTGGAGTGTGGGTTGATTGCAACTAAAGTAAAGGACGTTTCGGCAAAACAACTGCATGTGTTGGCTGAACAGCAGTCGCACGATTGGAATGAACCGCACGGCGCAGATTTTTTTGTCGACGTTCACAGCCCAGGAGGGCGCCGATTTCTGCACGATTGATCTGTATAGATAGATAGATGGTGCATACTGTCTAAATTTAGTGTAGTCAGGTTATCTAGTTGTGGGAAAGTACAGGAGGGCGAAAATGACATATGAATCGATGAGTTATTGAAGGCTCATCTCCAATACTGTCCAAGTTAGGCATGTGAAATAGAGAACTTTTGATGTCAGAATCTTAAAAAATTTGCAGAGAAGATACAAGCTCCGCACGTTTGATATCCTACCAAAAAAGTGATCGCTCATCGCTGTTTGTTATAAATCACCAATCCTTAGAGTGGTGCGTAGATACAAACTGTCAGTGCGGGAAATACTCAAAACAGTAATACACCAGAAAGTGAAATTCACAGGGCTGAAACTGAATCATCTACTCCAACGCCAGTTTCAACTTTGATGAAGCAAATATACTTTTTTTAGAAGAAACAAATATACTATATGGGCTGCTAAAGTAATGGTTTATTTGATAAAGCACGCAAATTTGAAGAAAAGAAAGGCCCACTTCTGAACAATGATTCACCTGTTCCATGGTTTAGTACCACCTCGCCAGTTTAAGCCAGCTAACACCACGTTAAATACCAGTCCTAACCACTAATCCTCGCCGAGCTCAGTTGCGCGGGCTTGTCACCCATGTGGGGGCAATAAGGTGGTGTGGATGTTTGGTGTGGGCTCTGATCCTGGGCCTGTGGTGCACCTTGCTGGCCTGCCCGTTCCAAGTTGAGTAGTTGTCAGTTGGGGCTCAGGCGAAGGCTTGGACCTCTCTGAACCTAGGGTGGCAGGAACGGCGCGTGAGGCTGGTTTCACAGAGCAACGATCACGGCCCGCTTCCAACGGTGGAAGGATAACAGGCCGCTGCAACATTGGCCCGCTCTGGTCCAGAGCCTCACTATAACAGACCATCATTTTTTTTCTTAGTTATTTTCTTCTTATTTTAAACGGCAATGGTGAGGGAGAGATTTTCTCACTATAACATATCCCGATTTTTTTTCTTAGTTATTTTCTTCTTATTTTCCTCACTATAACATATCCCAATTTTTTTTTCTTAGTTATTTTCTTCTTATCTTCCGCTATACACATTTTTAACGGCAATGGTGAGGGAGAGATTCTGTAAGCTGCTTGCGCTTCTCACCCACAACAACTAGGGGGTGATTGGTTGGGTGTCCCAGCCCCAGCCAGGCCCTTCATATGCAGGTGCTGCTTGATTGGTTGAGAGTCTTGTGCTGGCCAGGCTCTCCACATGCAAAGTTTCTTTGATTGGTTGGCTGCGTCAGCAGGCTGAGCCTGACTCCCGCGGTGCAAAAAGTGGCCTCAGCCTGGCCCTGGAGAAACGTAGCTGGATTTCGTTTCTTCGGATGCAGCTCGCGCGCTGCAGGATAGCTGGGGCCTGACTCCTCAGGACCGAGCCAGGCAGGTTGTGAAGCAAACCAATCACGCCCCTAGTTAGCACGTAGGAATCCCTGATGCGGTAGCCGAACTTCGGCCCATGAAAGCCTCTTTTTTTTTTTCCTTTTTTCAATTCGCCTGGAGACAGGAAAGGAAGAAATCTGAGGAAAACTACTGGATGCGGCAGTGCTCTACTGAAGAAGCAGCCTCTCCATTCACAGCCAACTCCGTTGAATACATTCACTGCCAAAGGGCAAAGTGATAGGCATGAAGAGCACTCACCAGAAATTGCTTCAAGTGAAAACAAAATGGAAGCCAGCCATTAGAACAATATTGTCTAGCTGATCCAGTTTGCCCTTAAGCAACGGAAAATTTCAGCATTGTAACTTGCAACATACAGCGGTGAGAAGAACATACATATAGTAAAGATACCCAGTAAATCATCATTAAATGCAATGGGAGATGCATCAAGCCAACTCATATCATACATTGCTCTTATCATATTTTCTTGTGGACCTCATTTCATTGTTCAGAACACGAATTATTAATTAACGCCTCATAATACGAAATCACAAACTGTTGCACACACCTCGATGCTGATGGTTACAAAATATAATGGTACAAGACTATACTACGCAGATACTGGGTGAAGGAATGGCTTCTTGATATCCCGTGATGAGCCGCCGAACCAGCCGTGGTCTAGGATGCAGTAAGAATTTCACTATTCGGCGCAACCGGTATCTTCTGTACTTTTGCTGTTGTTTCCTCCCGCTGTTCCTGTAAAATTGTGCACATATTCTCCAGATGAGTTTGGTTATTCACTGTCTGGCACAAGGGGAAAACATGGCTAGACTTGACACAATAGTCACTAAATATTTTCACATTAAAAAGTAACATATCTAAATTCTAGCAAACGCTATCACCTAAGAATGTTTACAAATGTCTGATGCCTCTACCCAAATACATGTTAGCAACCCAGTTTAACCCAATGTATTTTGTATCTTGATACTAGCCACTGCCAACTGTACAAAAAAGGATGGGACATATACAAAGAACCAAGGTACAGTCTTGAGAAGGGACCACTTTTGTGAGATTGAGAGCTGCTGCTTAGATTATGTTATCATGGAAAAAAAAGGCAGCCTATCGAAGAAATAAATGTTGCTTACAAAAAAATCATAAACCAGGAAAACATAACAAATACAAGTACACCACACAAAGCAGAGTCATTGCTTGTCCGGGTTCTAAAAAAACTTACTCTTTCAGTGGAAGCACAATATGCTTCTAGCTCCCGCTTTGCAAAGGTCGGAAGAACAAATGCTGCCCTATGCATCTGCTCAACAATTAGATTAATAAAGATGCTTAGCTATAGGACCGATCAAGTAACCGGAATTGTAATGCAAGAGATTTCGCATCTAGGTACCAGCTAAGTGTACATCAAAGAAGGAATGAACAAAAAATAGGAATAATAAATACGCAAGCATTCCCATTTTACAAATAGCACAGGCTTTATCGTACCAGAGAATGGCACAAATGACAAGTGAATTTATAATTAGGTATACATATATTCTACATACTAGGACAAAGGGCAAAGATCGAAATTATGTAATTCCTTAAAAGAGAACAAACCTCTGAATTATAAAATCTGATCTCCCTTCCAGCTTTGGTAGCTCCTTCCAATTTCTCAATTGGATTTATAGGAGTCAAGAAGTTGACCGGTGGACCTCCTTTGGCACACAGCAAAAACCCAATCACCCCACTGCAAAATTCAAACGATTTGTAAAAATTGAAGTCCGATATAGCGAAACAATCAATACTACCAAAAAAACCTTCATCTAAAGCAGCAAATCCCGGAACATGGTTGTCACCATCCCAGCATTATGTGAGACACGAGTGTTGTCTAGATTTAATATTTGCTCCAACTGGGTGTAGCTGGGAGCACGTACGTATCACCTGGTACATATCAACCATCGAGAATGACTTGATCAGGAAAAATATATAGACAATGTTAGGAATATTTGCTCCCTGCTGTTCTAAATATATAGACAATGTTAGGAATATTTGCTCCCTACTGTTCTAAATATATAGACAATGTTAGGAGCATTTGCTCACTACTGTTCTGTCAGGCTAAAACTGGTTCCTTGTTTGTGCTGATAACCTCAAACAGTCAAACCCGAAATATCCTATGATTGCCAAATGAACCAACACTACCACCAGTTCACTGGGAACAATAGTGACACCCATGAATATCGCTGGGGGTGGGTGGGTAGGGGGGCATGTCTCCTCGTTTTAACCAGAAAAAAAGGGAGCCAAGAACAATCGCACCGAAAAAAAGAAGCAGCCATTCTCAGTTAATTATTATACTCTAGACAGCTATTTTTGTTCCATTCCATCCAAGAATAAGAACCAAATGCAAAAAATTAAAGTTGCTTTCCATATTTATAGTGCATACTGCATTATGTATTCAAATAAAAAAAATTGTAAAGTTAAACACATACCATCCATTATTGATTTAATCGTTTTAAAGAACAATGACAGCAACATTAGATTATATTGTGATTACACCATGCATTTCAAGGTTGCAAACATGCCGTTTACAACATATCGAACCAATATTAATAGGGTTATTTAGATATATACCATTATAATTTTGCCGGTTTTGAAATATACCACTACAATTCATGTAATCAGGTCAGTGCCATTGTAATTTACATTTGGTTTGAAATATGCCATCCTGTACAAAATTAGACAACTTTGCCCTTCTTCTTCCTCAGTTCACCCCTCTCCCCACCTCCTCTCTCCGTCCACCATGAACGCCATCAAGCGAAGGTCCAACTCCGGGGGCCTGACACGTCAGGGAATGGTTGGATCCGTCGGCCAGGCACCTCGCCCGTGCTCCCTGCCCGCCGCTGCTGCCCATGCGTGCGCGCCCTCGGCCAAACTCCCCGCGCGCCGCTGCCGCACCTACCTCACTCGCTGGCCGCCACTGGAGCTCCACTCACCGCCCTCTCCTATCAGCGTCCAGACCGAGGAGAAGCAACACCAAGAGTGATGTCTCCCTCAAGAATCGAATGATTAGATGCCCACGTTACTGCTTGGGGTTGGGCTCAAACAAATCAGTGCTGAGATTCAGCTCCCCAGCACGTTTATTTGCAGCAATGGCGGCTGGCTTTTGTATGCGAGCTTTGTCCAGCCGCTGGAGCCGAAACGACCATTTATTCCAGCTTGTGTGCGGATGGCTGGCCAGCTGCGTGGCTGCATGCTTGATTGAAGATTCCATTTGCTGGATGACTGGATGGAGTAAGAACACACAGAACCAAAGGACAAGCTCTCCTGGGCATCAAATGGACCCTTAGGTTGAAGATGGGGGCATTGTTGTCCAATACACGCAAAATACAGGCCAAAAACGTATGCCAGTGGCATGTTTCAAACAAGAATGAAATTGTAATGGCACTGACCCGTTTACATGAATTGTAGTGGTATATTTCAAAACGAGCAAAATTATAATGGTATATATCTAAATAACCCATATTAATATTAGATTGTAAAGTGAAACAGTAACATATGAAGCACTAAGCTAGTTGCAAATGCAGTTAAATTTGAAAGAACAGAGACTATGAAGAACCTTGGGTATGTTGGGACACTAGTCCAAGCATAGTGCACAGAACCCTTGAAAGTCTCACGGCAGATCGAAAGCATGTCCTGGATCAAATGTGTATGCAACCACATGCTCTCAGCTTGATTACAAAGAACTCCACCAGGCCTCAAAGCTCTAGCAATCGTCTCAAAAAAGGGCTTTTCTACAAGTTCCTGAGCAGGCCCTGCAATAAAGAATGGGTAGTAGTACAAGAACGATTACATTTGACTCGAAACATATAGACCGAAAACATTAAAGGTAAAATACGAGCAAAGTGTTTGTCCTTAATAAATAACAGTTGTGTTCTATGGATTTACCAAACTTGAAATAAACAAGAACCGAGTTCAGGAACAATAAAATAGGAAGCAAGAAGATGCACAGAACACACATACAGCAATAAAGGCATAGTAAACATTCCATCATGCCGTGTTAAAGAAAGGTAATGTACGGTAGCATAATCTTACCTATTGGGTCTGATGAATCAACTATGATAGCATCATATGTCCCTTCAGACGCATTTCTCAAGAACTCCACAGCTGAAGTAGAAACAAAAAAGGTATTTCTGCTATGAGATTACATATCCTGAACAGAAATTACTACTCATGAGGTGATCCACATACCATCACCAACATGAAGATGAACACGAGGATCTTCGAACCCAATAGACAATTGTGGGAAGAACTCTTTAGAGACCTACAAAGTACAATGTATATCAATAAAGTATACTTACGAAAATTCACGTTTAAGTTAAGATCAAAGCCCTAAAGGAGAACTTTACATCAATAACTAGCTGATCAATTTCACATATGTCCACAGACTCCACTGAACTGTGTCTGCAAATCTCTCGGAGTACACCTCCATCACCACCACCAATAACCAAAACCTGCAACACAGTTCCTAAAATATAAGTCACCGTGTGAATTAAGTTTCAGTCACTAGACCCATGATTTTATAGCAATAAAAGCATTTTCAATAATTTAACAACATTGAGGACAGAGATAAGAACATATACTTTTTTAGGGGATGGAATGGAACAAAGTGGGAGGTGAGTAATCATTTCTTGGTATGCGCATTCATCCTTATCGGTCAACTGGACAATACCATCAAGCACAAGGACTTTTCCATAGGTAGAAGACTGCACACAGAATCATAGATTACCAGGTTATACAATAGAAGCCAAAGACAGTTTTCCATTGTATAATTCTGCCTAGATGAGAACCTCAAAAACTAAGACTTCTTGATACGGTGATTTCCCCTGGTACAAGATCTTCTCCACCTTCAAAGAATGAGCCTCTCCTGTATATGAGAAATAAAATCATGAGATGTCGGAAAGAAGTAGAACTGTTTCATTCTAGATCAAATGACGGATAAATACATCAATGATAAGATTGGGAATGTGGTCCAATGCCAAAAGAGCATATGAGCATATCATAATTTTACATCCGCTAAATAAAAACTGAATATACATAAGAAAAATGACTCCATACTGCGGAGCATAGCTAACATACAGATCATCAATGGATGAGAAAATCAAATTGCACACTCGACCATTATTTGAAAAGAAAAAAAAAACACAATTCACACTTGCTGTATGTCTTATCATCTGATGCAAGACCTTTCACCATGTGGAAAATTTAAGCAGGCATGAGACACCACATTGCCACTAGCCGCGGACTCTGTAGACTTGTAGAGTGTCTTAGCCAAGTCACCGTGTGTAAATAAGTTGGAAATTCTCAAACATGACATTATGATAGAATGACTCTGTCCACTAAAATTTAAGATATTTGTGTTAAAAGGGGGTGGCAAATATACAGATACCAGCTAATAAATAATCCCAAATCATTATTTGGACACTAATATGGAAGTCGCACACTAGCATTTTCTTTAGCCAGCCAGACTTAACTGCCTTAGATTATTCTAAACTGAATCATTGACTCAAATTGGCTGGAACAATTCATCGCTAAAATCATGCCCCAACATTAGTGCAGGCAAGGCAATGACTTGTCCAACCAAGAATTAAATATCTATCAGAATATCATTTTGTGAAGATGAAAAGGGACAAAATTCCTCTGGGCATTATGTTTACAGATATATTCATCAGGTAAATAATATATTCAAATATTGGCAGTGGCCAGACAAGTACCTGGCCACATTGGGTTGTTGTAATACTGAACTTTGCTCGCTTTACCTGCATCAGCAACAATTATTATCAGATAAAATACGTGGAGACTGGATAATGATAATAATTCGCATTATCTAAGTTATAAATCAGTAATGTGATAAGCAGCCTAGAGACGCACCACAGCGCGAGCGGGGTTCAGTGAACCAGCCCGACACCACAGTGGCATGGCACTTGGCCTCAGATTCAGGCGCAGCGGCCCTGGCCTTGATGCAGCAAGGGGGCAGAGGCTTGGCGTTGCCATCATCCCCACTTCCCTTTATCTGTGCTGTCCCAGTCAAACCATTTCCGGCGCCTCCACTCTCCATGGACCCTGTTCCTCTTTGAAGTTCCCAGCCTCTGAAACAAAGCAGCAGCAGGGAGGTTTAAGTAGAAGAGCCGGCATAACGTAAGAAAAATAAAGTTTTGGCTTTATTTTCTACGTGGATATGGATACCCAACACAAACAATAAATGTGCAGGAACTACCACAGCAGCAATCCTTAAACGGATAACAGGTGGCAGGCTATCCGTAGCAAAGGTAGGCCACGAGCATGGGGACAGATGTTGTACCACTACGGCATGCCCACCCTGCCACCCACCTACACCAAACCTAACACCGACGTGACTAAGCATTTTTTTTTTTTTACGAGTTGACAAAGGATCAAATTTGTTAACTAGTTCATCCAAAAGCATCCAAATTTCAGCAAATAAAATAGCAGAGACTTCAAAGGAGACGTTTTTCTAATCCCCGCAGCTCAAAAAATCACAGAGAACAAACGAACTAAACCTCCAGGAATCGCTGCCCTATACCCCGACCCGCACGAGCGATTCGCCTGGGCGGACAACGAGCGCCGACGGTCCGGGAACGACCAATGGGAAATTTGAAACGGCGAACGCCGGCACGCCGGGGCGTGGAGGCTTCTAGAAGCTTCAGGATGAAGGGAAGTGAAGGGAAGGGGGATGCTCACCTGGAGCGCGAGTGGCGAAGCGGGGCGGAGCGATGCGGCGGCGCGAGGGGGAGAAGAAATAGAGGGAGGCGGAGGAGGGCGCCGGTGGTGCTGGGCTTCTCTCGAGCTCCTATCTGCCCTTTATTTTCCTTTTTTCCCGTCGGAATTAGGGCTGTCAACCAGCCGAACTCGAGCGAGCCTGTCGCCTCCAGGCTCGAGCTCGCCAAAACATCGAGCCGATCTCGAGCCGAGCCTGTAATCCGTCCGAATCTGGGAACAAGCTCGAGCTCGGTTCGACCCTAGTTCGCGAGGGCTCGAGATCGGATCGAATAGGCTCGTTTACTATCCAGCCAAACGGAAAAACAAGGTTTCAAAAAAAAAAACGGAAAAACAAGATCAAGGCAAATTAGTCGGACCTAAATCCGCCCCCAAATACTTTGTTTCTGCCAAAACCATGAGGACAAGAAGTAACACCGCAAGAGTACAAGCTGCCGATGGTGTGGTTCAAGCAATCTCGACTAAACAAAAACGAAATCAATCCCAGCAGTATGAGCATCGAGATCGACCGCTCAAGAGAAAAAGAAGAAAAGAATCATCGAGGTCAGATGGGAAGGCAAGCGTCTGCTTCAATCGAACGGCGTCTACTTCAGTCGGATTGCTGCCTCTCAGAAGGAGACGAGAAGACCAAACTGCTCGCAAGATTTTGGGAAAGAAATTGGGAACATGTGGTTGTGGCTGGCGAGGTGTGGATAGGGTTTGAGGATTTTCAGGCGGACGTGTGCTGTTGACAACTTGGGCCGCTTGGCCTCACGTTTCTCAGTTTTCAGATGGGCTCAGGGAAAATATGGGTGCGCGGTGACGGATTGGCAACACAGGGAAACTTGACGAGCTTTGTCGATTGCTCGAGCTCGGCTCGCCGAAGCTCGCGAGCTTTCGGCCAGGCTCAAGCTCGGCTCGTTTTTTATTCGAGTAGCTCGCGAGCTCCGAGCTTCATTGACAGCCCTAGTCGGAATATGTGCTTTCGGCCGGCGGGGAGGAGGAGAAAAGGAGAGAAGATGGAGGAGCCAAGGCCGTCAGATGCTGAACTGGTGGCTCAGATGATTCTAGAAGCTGAAGCCCATGGAAAGTTTGGTTGCTTGAGATATACGAGCAATCCTTCCGTATAGTTCAATTCCATACTAAAATACATGCCATAAAATGATTTTAGTGCAACTACCTTAATAAAAAAAATGTTCTTATTTTTCGAGGTCAACAGAATCCGTACATTGTTCAAGCGGATAGGAGTAGTTCGCTTTGAAATCCTATGTTCAAACGATACCTATCAATTCAAGTGGAGCTTTCACTTGACGTAAGAAAATAATGGAGAACCAAATATTCAACACCGCAGCCGCGTCGTCACGTATTGGACGCAAATAAAAGTCACCTATACAGACGAACGCAAAGTCAAACAGTGCAAGGTGGGAGTCGTCACGTATTCGATGCAAATAAAAGTCACCAATTTCCGGAGGACGCGGGGTAGGACGGTATAAGTGCCACCATGGTTTCGTTTTTCACTTTCTCAGTTTCTTGTGACGAATTTACGAATTTAGACTGTGATCAGGTACAATTTGCTGGCATGTGTAGTCAGATCTCACCATCTGCAAAACTCTGATACACCGAACGTTCTTCTTGAAATTCTAAAGCCTTCGAGATCCAATCCACCGATCAAAGTCAGAACGTACAACAGCCCGGTTAGTAACAAATTAAGGTAGCAATTCTATGCATGCGAGAAGAAATATAATCATCAGGAAGCATCCTATTCTTTGCAAGATCCACTTTACAAGAGAACCCTCTTTCAAGCTAGATGCCCTCCTTTCTGTGTGGCATATATTCTTTTTCAACTTGAATAAAGATCGGGTCCTACTTTTTTCATAGCACCCTTCAATGCGCCCATGTGATTGTGATTGCAAGTTTTTCCTCGTGTGGGATCGAAGCGTCGTACTATTTTTCTACTATGAATTTGTATTTTATTTTTGAAATTTATACATTAAAAAACAGGAGCTCAGTAAGTTCTTAGAATTAAGGGATGCTAGTTGCTAAACCACACCATTGCTGCAAAATCTTCTTACTGATAACAAATAAATCAACCTCTCAGAATTGATTTGATTTCACTTTGTCAGAGATTTTTTTCCCTGTGGCTTCATGTACTTTAACTGCCTTTGGAAAAAGTAAATTTTGAATACGTCACGTATCACAAAGAGAGATTATATTCCCCAAAAATTAATTATCCTAAAAAAAAGGATCCCATGGAAGGGGGAATTGCAGGGAAATAGATAATCTCTGAAAGCTCATTGGAGGAATGAAGCATAAAGTTTTGGCATCTTAGAAGAGAACATTATGATGAAGTACACTATAACTATCTGCAGCTATCATCCACCAAAGGGTACATGTGGTTGGAGGCAGAGGAGAAAATTGACTTTTGTACCTGACGAACTGGTGAAGTAAGCAAAACCACTCGCCATCAGCTATTCGAATGAGGTAGACAGGCAACAATATCCAGTCACAAAAGCCTTTTACCGGATCGCATCCGATACCATATAAAGTAGAGCATTTCAAAATTTGAACCTCACATGCAATTCACTAACTCAGCAGTAAAATCTGCTGATGGGAGTACTTGATTCAGGTAAATTTTCAGCACATGTTCTACTTCTAATGTCATCACAAGAGGTGGGAATGCAATTATGTGTCATGTGTACAATAACTATGCATTCCGCATGGCATGTGCGGGTAGCCAATCGATACGTTGAATTGCGCAATTTAAACAAGACAGCTTGCTTAAAACAGAAAACAGGGCAGCTTGCTTAATAAAACGAGAAACAAGGCAGCTTCAAGCCATGTGAACCGGATCGGGATCCTCTGAATTGGAGCACTCAATTCAGAGGCGCTATAGTACCCCCGGAATTACTGTGATACATCATGAAACCCTGACGCGGTCAGTCTATCTAGCATCTACTCATGGATTTGAACAACATTAACAAGTAGCACAACGAGGCACGTGAACATATTGAACCGGCTGTAGCATCAACCTTTGGTAACAGTTGACGAGAAAAAGATCGACGATCTTTCCACATTCCCTGCACCTGCAAACGGGCCTTTCTCTGTAAGATCATCTTCACGTTGACAGCAAAGCGCGAAGCATAGAGTGCGAAACCAAGACTGGACGAGTTAGAGGCGTCACTCACTCACAGATCAGAAGCAATGCATAATGAATTCAACTATCAGGTGCTGAATTTAGCCAACGATGTTATCTCCTGTCTTCGTGCACACCATTTTTAGTTTGGTCGATCGTTTAATCACCACAGGTCCAGCAGTAGAGGCTCTAGATCTCGATTCGTAATGTCAAGATTCGACATAGAGGGCGACGTGATTTTAATCAGGTGTAGCTAAATCGAAAAACTGGTGCTCTGTTTTAGCGTGGGAAACCAAGATTTGCTGTGAAATGGTCTGATCAACAGAGTTACTGAACCGGGATGGGGCGAGCAAGCTGGTCGAAAAGATCGTCGCGATCCTCCGATGTCGTGAAGACAGGGCGCCCTTCCTGCGCAGCATCACGTCCGTTTCCTCGAGCTCCTCCGCCGGGCTGGTGCAAGGTTTGCATTTTCGAAAAAACCGGGAAAACCGCTACCGAAAAAACCGATCCGGTAAACCGGGAAAACCGGACGGTTTACCGTTTTCCTCCGAAACACTGTGTCGGTTTTATCGGAAAACCGGACGGTTTTGCTAACCGGACCTGGCCGGTTTCTCCGGTTTTTCCGGTTACCGGTCCGGTTTTGCCGGTTTTGTAAACCTTGGGCTGGTGACCATCGTGGAGCAACTCAACGGCCGCGGAACAAGTTCCCCATCTGGGAGAGAGGCCAAGAGAACCTCGACGGCTTCCACGACCTCATCGTCGACGCCGGAGACCTCGAAGGCTTCCGCAGCCTCGTCGTCGACACCTGGAGCCACGGGCTCGTCGCCGGCGGCCGTCGGGAACCCTTGAGCCGCCAGGTCGGTTGGGCTCAATCAGGACCACACATCGCCGATCCAGCGGCTTAAAGGCAGCAGTGACCGCAAGCCGAAACTCTTTCAAATAACCCCCTCAACTGGATCGCGATCATTCTCCGCGATCCATTTATTTACACACAACCCTTGTTTTGGATCGCGATTATTCTCCGCGATCCAACTATTTTTCATAAATCCCCCTGTTCTGGATTGCGATTATTCACCGCGATCTAACTATTTACAATAAACCCCCTACATTGGATCGTGATTATTCTCCGCGATCCAAATTGTTTCGGAAAACCCCCTACTGCGGTATATTATTTGGTCAATCGGTCCCTTTTCCGCCTGCTCAGGCTCAGCCACGGCTCTCGCCTCCAGCCCCGCCGCCGGCGACATTGACTCGCTGGAGGGCCGCGGCCGGCGGTGCTAGAAGACCGCCCGGCTGCACATACCCCTCCTGGTTTCCGCAATCACGCTCCTCCGTCGTTCCTCCGCCTGCTCAGCCATGTTCTTGCCTCCTCTTCTCCTCCCCTTCTCCAGCGGCAGGGCGCTCCGTTGCGGCGCAGCAGCCCGACGGATCTCGAGGGCACAAGTGAGAGGTACAATGCGGCGCCTTTTGCATTCAATCTGAAATAACACCTTCTTTTTTTTATCACAGTACGAATTTCAAGATTTGAAATCATCGATTGCATTTGACACCACCAACGTAGTTTAACAATTAGAAGCCCTAGGAACCACCATCGTAACATGTTCTGAATGCGTACAATGCACGGATTCAGCTGTATACATTTTTTTTTTTTGACTGGAGCTGTATACAATATTACTGTATGTCACATGTGCAGATAACCAAACGATAAAGTGACTGAACACCACTTAAACCAGGCAGCTTCAGGCATGTGTTCAGTCTGTATAGATCGCGGATTTGGACAACATTAACAAGTACTAGCTCAAGCCAGGCACGTGGACAAATTGAACCAGTAGAATTAGGAACGTTCGGTAACAGCAGTTCATGAAGAAGATGACTGATCTTCAGCGAAAAAGTTTGGTTCTGAAGGCTTCTGTAACAACCTTGCAGGCATTCTTTCCTGAAATCGGGCCTTTCGGGTGGCATTTCTCCTCAAGATCCGCATCATGTTGCCAGCAAAACGGGAAGCATAGAGTGCTGCACCAAGACTGAGGGAACTGGAGGCGTCACTCACAATTGCAGCTTGCAGCCTCTTCTCCTTCTCATACAAAGTGTCCTCCAGCTTCTTTCTGCTGTATCTGCGCCAAGCTGCCTGTATGAAACAAGCTGCCCAGGTTCTCCATTGCTGTGAGTAAAATCTGAAGGTATGCCGGAGCTGTTTGCTGTGGAGTCTCCTGAATTGAGTGGCCACAAACTTCAGATCATCAGCCTTCAAAGCGAAAGCTTCAACTTCAGACAGTGTCTTCGCTGTCCTTGTGGAGCAAGGAAGGGTAGAAGCTGAATTGGGATCAAGTGCCCATGTCAGGAGCTCTTCACCGCAGAAGTCACCAGCTTCAAGAACATTGGAGTTGAAGAAGCCGGTCTGTCCGCCATTTGTTGTCATACTCTCAAGAGATCCTCTCATGATGAAGAGCATCTCATTCACTGGGTCACCTTCACGAACAATGCAGCTTCCTTCTGTGTACAACATGGGCTTAAGACGATCGCACATGGCATCCAAGAGCTGATCGTCCATGTTTTTAAACATTGGAACCTGTAAACAGTGGGGAAGTATTAAATATGATAGTTATATTTAAGCAAGTTAACTAAAGGAAAAATACTAAAGTACCCTCATGAGGAGTGACAGGCAAAGATGTCGTTTTATATCTCTCCTAAGGTCCTTGGGAAGCTTCACAAGAAGGCCCTCTTCATCAACCCCTTGTGTTTCTTGCCACCTATATTGTTCATGACGCATTATTCGCTCCTTGAGATACTCAGGGAGGAATCTATGTGCCATCCATTGTTCTATGTCACTCCTTTTCACTCTCGTTTCTTCTATATGCACAGAGGCTGATTGTAAATAGGTCTACAATACTCCAAGGAAAAAAAAAATGAAAACTCAGAATAAATATGGTCAAGGCACACAATCTATAATAAAACTAATTAATTTTTGTTGCTAACTTAAATTTCAGCCCCTGCGCCTAAACTCAAGTTCACCAGAATACAAACATTATGAAGCCACCTTAAGGGTCAAACGGAGATGATCATACATACAAAAAATTGGTTGGGTCATAGTTCACACATTGAGCAGTGTATTGAAAAGACCACTTGAAACCTCTTGGAAATTCTTCCAGGTAAATGATCTATGAAGTCACTTTTGGACTATCTTATATTGAAATAACAAAGATGGTATTAGAATCGGTTCATGGTTTTGAACATAAAAGGTGAGGCTTCTAGGAACCATATATTGTTACTTGATATCACTTAAAATAGTGCTCATATATTTAGTAACCAAGAAGTATTTACCATTGTAAGTACGTAAAAATGAAATAAATTGCATGCCAGAAAATCCTTGGAATATATTGAAGTTTTTAATAAAGGAAATTGCTTCGCATGGGTGTAAGTGGAACCACAACCAAGCTGTGCCTATGGTCGTAACCAAGTCGCGTGAGCCGGTTGTACGCATAGCAGTGTTCTTTGATAAATTACTACTTAATCAAACAGAATACATTGCATATAAAAATCCATAAATACTAAATATTGTACCTGCATATTACCAATTAGGAGTGCAAATAAAATTAATCCGGATGTTGAAACAAAAACAGCAAACAGATTCTCCCATATGTAAGGGCTTGTTTTCAGGTTTTGACCACAAGAACTGCAATTAAAATACCAAAACACATAAATACAAGCTATATTTCATTACTCTTTATCGAGGAAAGAATTAATTTCAACTTTAAACGTACCATAGATTTTGCAGTCCCCACCAAAAACAGTAGAATAATTTTTCAAAGAAACTTGCTGACTGTGA
This sequence comes from Eragrostis curvula, assembly GCA_007726485.1. Taxonomy (NCBI): domain Eukaryota; kingdom Viridiplantae; phylum Streptophyta; class Magnoliopsida; order Poales; family Poaceae; genus Eragrostis; species Eragrostis curvula. The sequence goes on from CM017439.1 coordinate 56,025,834, forward strand.
AACATTCTGGAGAACTGGTAGATAAATTCCAAAGGTTAGATCTGGATGGTCAGTGCCATTTGTTGGGCAAGCATCTTGTAAGATCAAAGAGTTATTTGCAGATGCAGCACTCCCACAATATAAAGATGCAAGATCACAACCATCCTGGCTATTACATGCTTTTCTCCAACAGTTATCTTCTCGCTGAATGGAAAGAATATACCAAAGAGCTCCAAGAACCTGTCACAAGTTAAACATCGGTTACTAATACCTTGACCGTGCACAATGTAGGACATGCAAGTTAACTGCATTTATTTGGATATTAGACTGGGGGACAGTGGGAGTCAAGAATAAACAATAATAAACTTACACTCTGGCATTAAATAATGATGAGTAGAGAGGACTTACATGACTAGCGAGCATATAAATTAAAAGGTTAAAAGCAGCACCAGTCCATGCTGTCTCCATAATTGTACCAGCCGATCTTGTTATTTGCAGGTATAGTGGTACTATTCGTATCAGTCGAGGCACATATTGGCATATAACTATGAGCACTAATACAGTCCTTGCATTCATAACTTCTGAACCATGGGGTTGGGGTAGCATGTATAACACAAACACCTGAAAGTCGAACATCAAGGTTAATCAAGATGTTCTAACACAAGGTTAACTAAGTAGGTAGCATAAAATACCTGAGGTAGGGGCAGAACAGCTAAGAAATCAACCAGAAAATATTCGGACAGGTATCGCTTTGCAATTGCACAAGTGTCCTCAACCAAGACACGCCGACCAAACACTCCAGAAGAAGGAGCAACAAACCCTGTCCTGAACTGAAATAATATTCGCAGTAAATAGAAGATATCCATCAGAGTGCGCAGGATACTTGCTACGATTTCCAACTTCTTATCCAGATACAGACAGTTGTTGTCACCATCGATCGCCGGAGCATAAAAGAACATTGAGTCCACTGAAACTGATATAAGACATGATACCAAAAATATCTTGTTCCATCTTTGCATAAATGGTCCCTGAGGATCATGAACTCTTGTTTTGGGCTTCATTCTATCCAGTCTGCAGTGCCGGTGTTCAGAGTCCCAGAACGTGCAGAATTCCCCGGGAACGAAAATGTTGCAGAAATGGTATCCCTTAGAGAGGCAAAGACCTTAACCCTTCTCTCTGAAACAATATTATCTGATTCTGAATCTCGAACATCGAAACCTGTACTTAAAAAATTTGGTTTTTTTAGGGCAAATCACGAGAGCTTTTATTCACTCATGGCAGGGTTACAATCTTTGGATGTGACATCCATGAGCCAGTCCGGAGCATCATCCACCCATGAACAAACTCAAGTGTTACATGAACTCATTCATGCACAGCAATGTGCAGCCGAATTAGCATTACGCCTAACAAAAAAAATACGAAAACCAGCAAAAGACCTGCCCAGCTCTTAAAAAAGGTTCTTGGAGCAAAACATGCGTGATTTTTTTTTAAGGTATATATGTAGCAGTAAATTTTGAATTTAGTTGAATCCGAACATTGTATATTTCCAACGAAGTAGGCTCTTCACTGAAAAGAAACAAATTTCATCCCCAGAAAAAGGGCGAACCAGGTTACAGTCAGGTCACCACTACTGACCCATGCAAAACTTGTAGCACTACGGCAGCTTTCCCTACCTCCGTTTCACTTTCATGTAAACTATGTCATGTACAATGAGAGGATCAAACGAGAAGCTTACCTCACGCGTGTTCCGAAGATCAACACACACCAGGAGTTAATCAGTTCTTCGAGTGCGGCATGGAAGCGTCAACCTCACTGATAATCACCGAGCACCCAAGCGTGCAAGAGAACTGAAAGGCATAGCAAAGATCCATCACCCCAAAGTGAGCAAGTTCTGTTTGTAACAAACCAAATAGGTCAGCCGTTAAGCGAGTATAAAGACCGTCTGTCATGACGAAAACAAATGCTGAGCAGATCAGAAATACTGGTGCAACACCAGCTCGCCATCTCAAATCAGCTTGCAAGTTCACCGGTACATGGTGAGGACGAGGCCGAGAAAGCGATATGGAAGTGGAGCTCGGTACAAGGGAACTGGTGGACATTTACAAGGCGGCGGCGGCGGAGAACACCAAGCGACCGGCCTGGAGGAGATGCCCAGGCTTGATAATTCATGGTGGCGATGGGGTGCTCTCGTGTGACTTGTCACCAGGTCCATCAGGGTACCAGAGCGTGTAGCCACCGTTGCTAAGCACTTTAGGCCGGCCGTGGCCGGCAAACCGGCCATACCCTCCGGGGACAGGTGAGTGGCAACAAAAATTTGTCACAGAAGACGCACAATTTAAATTTCTTTTCTTAGAGAAGGCATGCCAATGAATGTGACAACCGCATGGCTCCGAGTAAACAGGCACAATTCATCCTCTCACAAGTCAATGTAGTAGATTCCAAGTTAAGAAGCAGCTGATCAGTCACATTTACAATGTTTTCGGAACTAACAAGTGGTAGAATACATTTGTGATGAGTAGAATACATGCATCCTGTATGCGAACTAATATGACATGTACTGACAAAATAATCAAATGATACATTGAATTACACGAACAAAACCAGGAGGCTATTTGGACCACTCGGTCTATCTATGTACAGCATCCAATCACAAATTGTGGCAAAAAGATTACAAGTGGATTAGCAAGGCATGTGAATAAACGTTACCCATTGGGTCATGAATGTCTGCTTGTTAACAGTACAGAAGAATCTCACCGATCTTCGACAAAGAAGTTGGGTTCTGCTGGCTTCTGCAACAACCTTACAGGCACCCTTTCCTGCAAACGGGCCTTTCGGGTGGCATTTCTCCGTAATATCCGCATCATGTTGCCAGCAAAACGGGAAGCATAGAGTGCTGCACCAAGACTGAGGGGGGTAGTGCCATCACATACGATTGCAGCTTTTAACCCTTCTTGTAACCTCTTCTCCTTCTCATATAAAGTTTCTTCCAGCTTCTTTCTGCAGTATCTATGCCAAGCTGCCTGTATAAAGCAAGCAGCCCAGGTTCTCCATTGCTGCGAGTAAAATCTGAAGGTATGCTGGAGCTGTTTGCTGTGAAGCCTTCTGAATTGGGTGGCAACAAACTTCAAGTCATCAGCCATCAAAGCAAAAGCTTCGACTTCAGTCAATGTCTTCACCGTCCTGGTTGAGACTGGAAGATTCGAAGCTGAAGTAGGGTCAAGAGCCCATGTGAGGAGCTCTTCACCACAGAAATCTCCACCTTTCAGAACATTGGAGTTAAAGAAGCCGGTCTGTCCACCATTTGTTGTCATACTCTCAAGGGTTCCCCTCATGATGAAGAGCATTTCATTCACTGGATCACCTTCACGAATGATGCAGCTTCCTTCTGTGTATAGCATGGGCTTTAGGCGATCACACATGGCATCCAAGAGCTGCTCATCCATATTTTCAAACATTGGAACCTGTGACAGTGGGATAAGATCAAAAATGGCAACTACATATTGATAATAACTACTCCCTCCAGGTTTAAATTGACGACGTTAGACAACTTTTTTAAAAGTTGTCCCAACACCATCAATTAATAATCAGAGGGAGTGACAAACTAGAGGATTTAGTTTATCATGCACTGATCAAAACACGAAAAGTAAAGAAAGATGTGGATCAAGTACAAAAGATCCAGGTCCCTTTACAAGTCACTCAAAGACCTCAACAGGATCTTTATCTGCTCGATGAGACCTTCCAAAGTTATTTCCATTCGACTTCTTAGAATCAAGTAAACAAAAAACTCATGTTTTTTTGCGAAGTAAATAAAAACTCATGTTGAAAACTCTCTAAACACGTTATATGATCATATTGCAATCCATACACAATTTGAAGGGATCTGAATAACTGGACATTGCGATGACACCATAAACTTTCCGAATAATTTTACTTTTGCTCTAAAAGAGTTGGACAGAATAAAATTGCGGCTAGCTTTGCAGCGAATCAAGAAAAAGAAAACATCCCAGATGAACTAAGCAAGCCAAGGATGCTAATCTCCAGGAACTGCTCTGCCAGTCAAATATCCATTACCCAGTAATAGTATCTAACTCGGGCTTTCACTTCTGTCCCTGTAAGCAATCAGCACATAAACTAATGGCAAAAAAGGTAGGGACCCCCCCCCCCCCCCACCCGCCAGTTCGGTCAAACAATCAGCACGAGAATTGAATCATGCCTCATCCATGCTGTTAGAGCAGAAAAATGGTAAAAATGATAGAAAGATGCTGCTTCTGCACGAATGGTTTGTAAAACCACTTAACAAATTCATATTCAAAACCCCTGCCAGGGGGGGCGTCTAAAAAAGCACATTGAGGCATAGATACCTCATTTCAGGCACTACTAGAGTTGATCTGGAGCCCAGATGTGAACTGTTCCAGAACAGAACCATAGCTGATATATGCTAACATTATGCAGATTCAGCGTGCAAAATAAGCGAAACTTGGATTTCTATCTGTGAACTTATCTACTATTTGTAGTGCATATGCAACAAGTCACTTGTTGACAAGATTCAACATCCAGTCTGTATTGATGCAGTAGGAAAATTTTATTTCAAGGACAGGAGTACTTGAGGGTGTCAAGTGCATTCATTTGATAATTTCCATACACCTCCAAATCGGATAAGGAGGGAAAGACGGTATAAAGGTATAAGTACCTTCATGAGAAGTGACAGACATAGATGCCGCTTTATCTCTCTCCTAAGATCCTTTGGAAGATTTGCAAGAATGCCCTCTTCATCAACCCCTCTGGTTTCTTGCCACTTATATTGCTCATGACGCATTATCCGGTCCTTGAGATTCTCAGGAAGTAACCTATGTGCCATCCATTGCTCTGTATCACGCCTTTTCATTCTCATTTCTTCAATACGTGTAGAGGTTGACTGTAAATAGGTCTGCAGTTCTCCAACGAAAAAAGAAAATCAGGAAAAGTATGGTCCACTCACACAACTTAGCTCCCTGGTTAGTAATTATATACTTCCTCCAATCACAAGTGCACGTCATTTTGGACATCAACATGATGTCCAAATTTTCCACTGGTAAAGTAACTTAAGTACGTCTATAAGATCCAATAAATTTAAAATATTGGAAACTACATTTTGAGACAAATCAACACATGATAACCATGTTTCCAATCTAAATATACGATATTGGTATTCAAAGTTTCTAAAATTTGGCTGTGTGCATGTCTAAAATGACACGATGCTGACAGGAGGGAGTAATTATTGAACTAACTGCTCTGGCTTAAAACTTACATGATGGGGAAGTTGTCTTTAAATCAGAAATGCTACGTTGCAGTGCACACAATATTGATCCATTTTTCAGTGTAAACAAGAGAAAACGGATTGGTTAAAGCTTGTTAATTGTGGATACCTAGTACTGTTTGTTAAGGGTATAGTGTCCTATTAGGAGTCTATAGTACTAGAGTCTTTTTCCTATTTCATATTGTACTCTTGTCCTCCTAGGACTCTCTTATGTACCCTCATATATAGCCCCCTTGGGGCTACATTATAATACAAGTGCTATTCATAACATGGTATCAAAGGAGATTCTTTTGGCACCATCTTTCGTTTGATTCGACGGATTATCAAGGCTCCACTCTACGATGGCTTCATAGGGTTAGAATTTTGGATGTAATAAGTTTAGTATTTAGTGCTCTTTCAAATGCAATGCTATTGTATCCGCCTTGCATTTGAGGGGGGGTGTTAAGGGTATAGTGTCCTATTAGGAGTCTATAGTACTAGAGTCTTTTTCCTATTTCATATTGTACTCTTGTCCTCCTAGGACTCTCTTATGTACCCTCATATATAGCCCCCTTGGGGCTACATTATAATACAAGTGCTATTCATAACACTGTTTACCATGGTGCGGATTTTACAAACGAAGGAAATACATTCCACATTTGTCCAACCAACTCAACTAAACTCATGGGAACATATATCAAAATTATGCAGTTAGATTTCACTGGCAGAATAATTTATCTTCAGATACACACAATTCTGCAATTCCATAGCGGTGTTTGCACAATCATCACTCAGTAGTACAAAGAGAAAATGCTATCAAAAGTAATACCTGCACATTGCCAATAAGGAGGGCAAACAAAACTAAACCTGATGCCGAGACAAAGACAGCAAACAGATTCTCCGATGTATCAGTGCTTGTTTTCAAGTTCTGGCCAAGGGAACTGAAATAAATAAACCATAATTTGAGTTATAAGCCAGTGTTCTTCAGAGGAAATAAACTAGAAGTATTTTTTTTTAAAAAAAACAAACCTTAGAGATTGCAGCCCCCACCAAAAGCAATAGAATAGTTTTTCAAAGAAACTTGTTGGTTCTACATAGCCAGAAACGTTCTTGATAGCTGGTATAAAAATTCCAAAAATCCGGTCTACAGCCTCAGTGCCATTTGCTGGGCACACATTTTGCAGGAAAGTATTATTTTCAAATGCATTAGTCCTGCAATATAAAGATTTCAGATCACATCCAGGCTGTCCATGACAAGCATTTCTCCAACAGATGTCTGCTCGTTGAATTGAAAGAATATACCAAAGAGCTCCAAATCCCTGTAATAAGAAGTTAAAAGCATCAGTTCATAATATCTTAATGATGCACAATGAAATTGTGTGAATTAATTGTGCTTTATCTGGATGTTAGCCATCGCTTAAGCAATTCAGAATATGTGAAGGCAAACAAACTGTTCTATATACTATGAAGTGCTCCAGTATTGTATTGCTTAGTGAACTACTACTTGCTGGTACACAATGTTGAACATCCATATAATCAGCATTCCCTAATTGTGATTAAGATATGTTGCCTCGAAAATACAAAAGCACAACTATGTATGCCAGTGTTTATTACATTATTTTACTCTGTAATATCATAATGTATTACACTAATCTTCTCTGATTCATTTCCTGATAGACAAATTCTGCTTCAGAATGCAAACCAATATAAGCAGCAATTGATGTTTGTCCTATAAATACGATTTATAGTTACCAACTGAACCTGGCTCAGTTGATGGGAGGTTGGGTGTACACCTCCACCAACCAAGTTATGAGTCTTGTACTCTTCTTTTGCTCAAATTATGGTGTGTATTCTCCTCTTAGTGCAAAATCACCTACTACCAAATAGGTGACCGCTTCTCATGTTTATTTTGACAGCCAATGATACATTACTATGCAGCGACAAATACAGCATGTGTTCAATAATATGCTCGTTCATATTTCCATCATGAGGCATTATTGGGGTGAACTGCTATGAAGGGTCGAGTTATTAGATTCTAACAGTCACAATCTAGCGGAATAAAAGACTAAGAATACAACACGTTTCGCTGTCAGTGTTTTTAGGGGGGATAAGAGCACATACTACAGTACAGCCAAGAATAATATCTCAAAAATCACAAGTACAGAATTATTGTAAAAGGTAGCTCATTGGGTTACAACTTATTACCTACCAAGAAAGAAGATACGGAAAATAGACCAGCAGACTTCAGCAAGCATTTAGAATTGTAAGTAGTTCATTAACTAATTTTAGTAGGAAAAATGGCTATAACATTTTCCTTTCATCTTAATAACAATGAGTTGAGAGGACTTACATGACTAGCAAGCATATAAATTAAAAGGTTGAAAGCAGCGCCAGCCCACGCTGTCTCCGTAATTATACCCGCTGATCTCGTGATTTGGAGGTAAAGTGGTATTATTCGGAGCAGTCGGGGCACATATTGACATATAATTATAATCAATAATATATTTTTTGCCTTCATAATTTCGGAACCTTCCAGACGGGGTAGCACACCCAACACAAACACCTGATAATGAAAATATGACAGTTAATTACAAGATAATAATGACACATATGCTCAAAGATGAAAACAAACATCTTCCACATGATTTCATCATTTTTTTAGGGGAAATATTTCATCATTTTCAATATCCAACATCAAGTAAGGTCATGTTCAGGACAGCTATGGCTCCGGGATAAAGGCAGGAGGGATAAAATAAGGTGGTTTAAACCTCTGTTTTTATTACAAAACGAGAAAAAGATGGCTTAACCAAATACCCTCAGTATGTTTCCATCTCCAGATCCGATTCTAGGAGCTGTTAAGGTCGTTGAAGCAAAGCATGCCAAAGCTAAATAGTGTACCTTGAACAGATCTGAAGTGAAATAAGAAAAATAAAAGGCAAAATTTTAGTAGCTAAGTCCTTATGGACTCTTGCACGTGAATTAATGTAGGTGATATGATAACCCTATTTTCCATCAATTATATTGCTACAATAAAGGTGGCTGTCGAATTTATGGGCATTATGGTGCATTTAAGTAGAAAAAAACAGGGCAAACAAATCATGAAGTGCATTGGAGTTGTGATAATAGAGATAGTTTTATCTGTAGAATTCAAATAACAGTTACATGGGCTTCTATATGGAATCAGAGGGACTAGCAGACAGATCAATCATAATCGGTTAATTAAGTAGGTGGTAGATCAAATACCTGAGGGAGGGGTAGAACAGCTAAGAAATCGACCAGAAAATATGTTGATAGATACCGCTTTCCTATAGCAAATGTATCCTCAACCAAGACACCTCGACCAAATACTCTAGAAGAAGGAGCAATGAAGCCTGTTCTGAACTGAAATACCATATGAATTAAATAGAAGATATCCGTGAAAAAGCGCAGGATGCTTGCTGCCTTTTCCAAGTTATGATCCAAATACAGGCAGCCTCTTTCCCCATCAATTACTGGGATATAGAAGAATAATGGATCCACAAAAACTGCAACAAGGCATGATATCACGAATATCTTGTTCCACCTCTGCAAGAATGGCTCTTGAGGATCAAGTACTCTTGTCTTGGGCTTAATCTCCTCGGATGCTGATTTGTTTAGAGTTTCAGGATTTGAAGAGTTGGCAAGGAACGAAAAGGCACCTACAGTTGTATCCTTTAGCAAACCAAAGACGGTATGCCCTCTTTCCGAAACTACCGTATCTGAACCACCAGATTGTACTGATCTCCAGTCCTGAAACCTGGGAATAAACCAAAAAAAAAAAGGAAAAAGAATAATACTCAGAACAAAGGATAGGATGAAGCCGACACTGTACATTTCCAGCAGGGTTTTATTTAAAGCAAGTTAATATTTCCAAAATACAACAAAACATGAACATATTCTTGACACGAGCTGATAAGGAACTGTAATGCAGCTTACAAAAATTTACGTGTCATGATAATTGTGTATGTAATGTACAAGGAGAGGATAGAACAAGATGCTGACCTCACATATCTGTCCTCCCGGCCTGCCATTGCTTCCTTGCAACGTGAGGGAAAACACGGGAAGCAAGGTGCGAACAGCTGGTCAAAGCATCAAAATGTGTGTTGTGATGGCATCAAACTCCCTGAAAACTGGTCACCTCAGCAGCAACATCGAAGCATCAAACTCCCTGAAAAGCACCGGCCTGCAAAAGTGCAGGATCCCTGGAAAGGCACGGAGGGTAAATCCATCACCGCACTGTGTAAGATTCACGGTAGCTGACTATCTAGCAAGTGAAATGGATAAATTTCCTCAAGCCAAGGCATGGCGGGGAGAAATGGTCAGCAGACCAACAAAAGCAGTAACTAGGCTAATTCGATTGATCAACAAGAGCCGGGTTACAAGCGAGACGTAGGTGGCATCGCATTCCCTCTTGTGTACTAATGGTAGCCTACAGAACTAAGATTTGGTGGTTCCTATGTTTGAAGGCAACAGCGTAGACTTCCGCAGGAATGCGACAGAAGTACGGGAACGCAGCAACTTGCGACCGCAACTAGCTCCAGTCCTAAATCGCGTTGGGACGAGGCAAATGCTCGAAATTCCCGATCCGTTGACAAGCCTAGCCCAGCCGACGCACCAGCACAGCAGCGACCTCCCTACTCGCCGCGCACACCACGGAGAAGACGAGAGACCCCAATTATTAGCAACTACGCAGCAGCTCCGGAAGCGGAACCGCGCCACGGCGCGCGCAGGCGAGGCAGCCCCGCCGCAACGGGATCACGGGGACGGGAACAGCCGGCCGGAGACGGATCCGAAGCGCCGCGCTGAGCCGGAAGCAGAGAGGCGGATCGGCGGCGGATCGGTGGGGGAGTACGAGCTTACCTGAGAGGGAGGGCGCTTCGAGGGGCGGGCGAAGGCGGAGCACGCGGCCAGGCGGGGGCGGGCGGGCGAGGAAGGGGAAGAAGCGAGGCGGTTGCCGCGGAGCGGAATCGGAGGAACGGCTGGGTCGATCGTGCATGCCGGGGACACGGTCTGACGGTCGTCGTGTGGGTGTGGACTCTAGCTCGACCAGGCCCAGTAGCCGACCCAGTCGCAGCGGCCGTTAGACTGACTCCGACCCGGATGGCTACCCCAAAACCCAAATTGCCCAAATTAGATGTAAACAATGTTCAGCATAGAATCCCCAAAAACCTACATCTCCAACCCAAGTACTCAAACCGAAACCAAATTCCATCGTCGCCGGTGCCGGTCGTCGCCTCGCCGCGGGCCAGCACGACGTCGTCTCCTCTGCGCGTCTTCCTCCTCCGCGCGTCGTCGGCGGGCTGCGAATCGACGTCGAAAGGCCCGGAATCGACGTCGACGGCCGCGAATCGACGTCGACGGCCGCGAATCGACGTCGAAGGGCCGCGAATCGACGTCGACGGCGGCGGATCGACATCGAAGGGCCGGGAATCGGCTTCGGCGGCTGCGGGTCGACGTCGAAGGGCGACGGATCGAGGAGCTCGGCGAGACCAGCGGGCGCCGCGGCGACCTCGTCCTGTGCCGGGGGTCGGGCTGGGGCGGCGCGGCGCCGCGCACGCTCATCGGTGGTGGAGGCGGTGGGGCCCGGGCGAGAGGTCGACGGAACAGGGGCTGGGTTGAGGGCACGAGATGATTCATTTGTCGGTCACGGAGGGAGACGCTCCTAAAATCGATATGGTGTTAGGGTCGCCGGTTGGAGAGTGTTTTTCTTGCTTTCAAGACCTATTTTCGTTTTGGGGTGTCCAATGGGACTCCGGCTGGAGTCAGTCTTATCGGCCAGTCACACACGGCCACTGTAATTCTGGTCAGGGATCACCACTTTTTTTTTTTTTGCGAAGGATACTCCCAGTTAGAGAGATAAAAATAAAAAATCCCATTGTACGTACGGTCGAAGTCATCCGGCACTATAGGAGCGTATGATCAAGATCAATACTCATTGAAAAAAAAAGATCAATACAGAGGAACGGCAAGTGAAACTTTGTTATAATTGTACGGTTAGATCGGACAACTAAACTATAAACGGATCATTTCTCACCCTAATCTCGTCAATACATACAAAGATAACACATTCCTTCGTACTTATACACTCGCAAATTGAGAGCTAGAGGTATTTTCATAAATTTGAACACGTATGTTTATATTATTTGAATATATTGAAGCTTTCCTTATGTGATAAAGACAAAAAAACAATAGACATGAGAGAAATCTTACATCAACATGCCAAAAAAGAAAAACATAAAAGTAAATTTTAATCAAAAAAATAATTTTGATTATCGAACTATATGAATATTTAAGATGCAAACAATACATGCAAGCTATGTGTGATAATGAAGCACAACAGCTAGAGAACAATGGAAGGAACATGACATGGAGGCTATTATAGATGATGTACATTGCGTCCAAAAGTATTCTGCTACTTTGCTATATTTAACCTTATGATTGTTAGACTTCCTCTCTTTTGGTAGTACCTAAAACTTCTTTTTTTGATGTCATTTGTTCGTTTTGCATATCATTTAGATGTTAGTAAGAACATATCCAATGTCATATGCTAAAATTGCTTCTTTTGTCCACAATAAAAAATATTTCAGCTAAGAAGAGGCGCTCATCTAGTATCACATAAAAAAAATTCAGAAGAAGCAGTATTCTATTAACATTAGTTTGATTGCTCTTGTCTGAGCCTGCCCTGGCTTTATGTTTGAATTGATTGGACAAGTGGATCTCCAGCTAGATACAACAGAGACACGCAATTATTTGACACGCAATAGTTTTCTCTTTTTGCCTATTCTAGGCATTGGTTTGTGTAATAAACGAATTATAAATTTTCTAACATGAAAACTAACAATAAAAATCCTTGAAAACCGGTGCCTTTTCTAGCGGGGAGGAGGCAAGGCGCAGGGGAATCTGGCACCGGCCACGACGTCCCCTCCCGCCGCTTCCTCCTCCCTACCCTCCCTTTCCCCAGATCCGAAGCCATTAAACCAGCGGATCTCGCCTCGGGCAGAGGGTGGTGGGAGAGGGGGAGCCAGCGGAGCCATAGCCATGAGATGGTATGCATCGGTAGCCTCCTGAGGGCGCTGGTGCTGCGTGCGGCGGCGGCTGGGGCCGGCGGCAAGCGCCGGGTGCCCAGGATCCTCTGCGGCCGCGCGGCGGATGTGCGCGTGACCCCCCGGCACGGGTGGCGCGGGTTCCGGGCGGTAGCGGGCGCCAGGGGCAGGATGATGCTGGACTCCTCTGACTCGGCCGCTGCCGCGGCGGCGGCGGCGGAGGTCGGTGCGGGGTCGGGGCAGCTGCAGCCGCAGCGCCGCGCGGCGGGGGCCGTGGCACAGGCGCACGACAGCGCCTACGCCAGCGGCGGCTGGGATAGGTAATGCCGAATGCGTGCACGTTTCAATTGCTTTTGTGGCATTCAGCCTTCAGGTGTTGAGATGTTGCGGTGCGAAATGGAACTGGTTAGGCTATTGCGTTTGCACGCGGGCCTTGCATTGGGCAACCTACGGTGGCAACTAACAATCATGCAAAATATAATACATTCGTTGGCTTGACCATCCAAACATGCAAATGTGCTTTGTGTATTTTTTTTATTGCTACAAATTCACAACAGCCATTTGGCACCTCTCTCAGCTGTTCTTTACACACATCTGAGAGAAAACATGATCCGAGATAGTTGCTATACTTTGTCTTTTACTCTCAACATGGGCTGTCACCAAAATACGTGCTTGTCAATGTTTGCAGACCTAAATAGTAGTATGCAGGTACTGAACCTTTATCTCATTTATATTTATTCCCAAGTTGATCCCCGTGCATGCCCTCTCTTATGTTGTCTACATTTTGTTCACAAATTCATCATGATCACAACTTAAATTCTGGCCCAGGGGTAGTTTGACTTATAAAGAACAGTTCCCTTGTGGTAGAAAGTGTTTCAGTCGTTGGTACATAGAGTTAGCAGTATTCTGTGCATAGGTCATGGTCAGATAATCAGATTACAAGCAGTCAAAAGGTAGCATCCTTTTTTCCCCAGCAATTGGTAGTTTTCATCCTATTTCTGTAGATTAGATGTGAACTGTTTAGTTTGTGATTTTAATATTCAAGATACATTCGTACAACTAATTTATGTTGAAGATTAGCAGCGTACGCCATTGAAAAAATGTTTAAACATTGAAAGTATGTATCCTTGCATAATATTCCCTTGGTTCTATGTTTTAGCTGTTGATAATCTCTTTACAATACTCCTGGGTGTTTACACAATGCCTAACATAGTGTAAAATAATTTGTGACAGAGAAGATGGTAAACTGAGATGTGGCTATTCGAGTTTTAGAGGGAAGAGAGCTACTATGGAAGATTTCTATGATGTAAAACTGACTGAAATTGATGGACAACCTGTTAGCCTGTTTGGTGTGTTTGACGGTATGGTCTCCAATCTTGCTATATAAACTTCTACGATTCCCTTCCCACCATGTTTTTCTCTTGAAGATCTGGTGCATTAGGTCATGGGGGATCACGTGCTGCTGAGTATTTGAAGGAACACTTGTTTGAAAACCTTATGAAGCACCCTGAGTTCTTGACGGATACAAAGCTTGCTATAAGTAACTTCCCTCTGGGGCTTCTCTATTCTTTTTTCATGTCAACATTCTTGTCCCTTCTGCAAATGTTTATCTTCTGAACATTTTTTTTTTCTTTTGGTAACAAAACTAGGTGAAACATACCAGAAAACAGATACAGATTTCTTAGAATCAGAAGCCAGTGCCTTCAGAGATGATGGCTCGACAGCTTCAACTGCAGTTTTGGTGGGTGACCATCTATATGTTGCAAATGTTGGTGATTCCCGTGCTGTCATTTCAAAAGCCGGCAAAGGTATTGCATACTGGATGTAAATTTTCTCAGTAACTTGTTGGATTAAAATTACCATCTTTTTCTCGAAGAAAAAAATGTCCGCCTGTATGCTTGCTTTTTTCTTTCCTCATTTTTTATTTAAAAAACAGCGTTAGTTTCTTTTTTATAAAAGTGAGTTCTAGTGCATTTGTTAAATCGTAAATGATGACCCTCTTTGTAGACTGCTGCAGTGGTACCCCCTGAGTGTTTCTAACTGAGCCATCTCCATGAGCGAAGATTTTTTTTTTTCATATGACTAATTATCTATAAAGTTATTTAATACAAGAAACCGTAATTGCTCCCTGCCACATTCTTTCCTCAGTAACTTGTCTGGAATATAAGTTCACCTGTAAACTGCATTCTCACCGCTATATCTACATGATATACAATAATCTTGACATTCTTTCTGTTACATTCAGAAGTATTTTTTCATTAAGTTTCTATACCTGCATTCGTTGTTTTTTTTGTTTTCACTGTTTTTTTGTTTTCTAGCTGTGGCACTCTCAGATGATCACAAACCCAACAGGACTGATGAGCGGAAGAGAATTGAGAATGCCGGAGGCATTGTTATTTGGGCTGGTGAGCATATGCTTTGATTCTTTAACATAATGGCATAGTTCCCTTGCATCAGCTCAAGTTAATGAGGTAGGTAGCAAAAGACTTGTGGTTGATAATCATTTTCATCCTACAAGGGTTGAATATGATAGGCTGCTACATCTGATACCAGTATTGATTGATATCATTGTGACTTAAATGCTTCAAGCAATGATCCCATCCCACCATCTCTATCCGGTTTCCATTTTGTTTCTCTTTCAAATCATAACCACACAACCTTCTTTATGTGGCATTTACCCCAGGTACATGGAGGGTTGGTGGTGTATTGGCAATGTCCCGCGCATTTGGCAATCGTCTACTGAAGCCATTTGTAGTGGCAGAACCTGAAATTCAGGTATATATAATAGTAGTAATTGAGCTCCAAGATTTCAAGTCTTAATCAGTTTACCTATCTGAGTTGGGATTGAAAGGACACCGTTGGCCACTCGTTGGAAGGAAACAATAGTTATTATTGCTGATCCTTCCATAGATAACTATGGCCTTGCAGCCAACTTGATCATATTTGTAACTTGAATGCAATTTTGCAATTTTTTTTGTCCATCTATAGTATAAAATTTCACATGTGGCTTTGGGACCTTTAAATAATGAAGTTCTCTAAAAAACTGCAGGAAGAAGAGGTGAATGGGGACTTGGAATGCCTGGTCCTAGCTAGCGATGGACTTTGGGATGTTGTGGAAAACGAGGTGAGAACTCTTGTTGCAATGTTCTGGGATCATACCCTCGGAACACTCAAATTCTTTGAAGTTAGCAATTGTTTTGATATCAAATCAAAGCCAACATTTGCTATGGGTGTTATATTCATTTTGCTTATAGAAAAAAAAATCTCTGCTAGAATGATTTTGTATCATATTGGTATTTTGGCTTAACTCTGTAGCTAACTCACCACCATGCCGTTAATTTTTTTTGTTCAAAAGGAAGCTGTTTCTCTTGGGAAATCGGAAGACATGCCCGAGTCTGCAGCTCGGAAGCTGACGGAGATTGCCTACTCCAGGGGCAGCGCCGACAACATTACTTGCATCGTGGTGCAATTTCACCATGACAAAACTGGATAAGGCGGATGGTTGGACTGGTTAAAGGTTTGCCCTGCTTCAGGCTATTATTATCCTGCAAGCAGGGCGGGGGTTGCTCCCCGATTTATTGCTCATGTAGCAAGTGCCAAGAACTGTTCCATTGATTCATTCCTGTGTAGGAAATGTTTTTATTCCAGCAGGTGTAAGGTACATTTTTATTTAATCTGATGAATTTCAATAAATCTACCACGTGTTTACTGGTAACTGGCTCCACATTTTCTCTGTTTATTGACTAGTTGATGCATGAGATGCCATGAAGCCGGTTTTTTTTTTTTCAATGGGCACATTCCTCAAAGTTTAGACGGAATGATGATAGCCTTTAGGGATATATGTGTGGTGTTGTACATGCTAATTAAACCAATTACAATTTTTTGCTAATTGGAAACAAAATCAAGATGAAGAGGTTCGAACATCAGACATGTATGACACGAGTAGTCATGGAAGATCATGCCGCGAAACATATTCTAGTTTTACATGGATTAAGCTTGAAGCTCGGGATTTGCTCACCTGTTTCCCCCCTGATCATGTTCTTTTTCAGTGCTGCAGAGTGCATATAGGTTCATCTGGGCTTCCTAATTTTTTTTGGTAAAAGATAAAAATAAAGCATAGTTGACTTCAAAGCTTTATCAACTTCGTAGAATCATCCTAATCAGTTTTTTTTTGTGTGAGAATATCATCATAATCAGAACTGCCCGAGTTCAAAAGGAAGCTGTTTCACTTGGGAAATCCGAAGACATGCCCGAGTCTGCAGCTCGGAAGCTGACGGAGATCGCCTACTCCAGGGGAAGCGCAGACAACATCACTTGCATCGTGGTGCAATTTCACCACGACAAAACTGCGTAAGACGGACGTTTGGACCGGTTACAGAGCGTGCCCTGGCTTCAGGCTATTATTACCCTGCAAGCTGGGCGGGGTGTTGCTCCCCGATTTATTCTTGCTCATGTAGCAGCTGCCGAGAATTGTTCCATTGATTCATTCCTGTGTAGGAAACGTTTTTGTTCCAGCAGGTGTAAGAGACATGTTTGATCTGATGAGATCAGTTTGAATAAATCCACCACGTTTTTGCCCGTAATTGCGTACATTTCCCTTGTCTTCTAATTTATATATGACGTGTAAGGTGCATGAAAAGCAGTAAAGTGGTTTTGGCATCTGTCCGATGCGAATGCTAGCTACAATGGGAGTGATGCCATGCCTGGAAAACTTGCGTGCTAACAGCTGGATCAGGGTCCTCTGCATTGGTAGCTATAAATTCAGAGAAGGCCTTTTGGGCATTAGCTCTCATCTGGACGGTCCAGAGTAAAACGAACGGTCATGCTTCTTTCTTCTATTTCTCTTCTCTAATGCTAAGTCACCGTCGTGCTTCGCTCCGGCCTCCGGCAAGCGCGTGCACAGCGAGGCAGCGGCGTCCGGCAAGCACTCGCCCGGCAATACGATGGCTTCCAAGGAGAATGCAGGTTGTGAGGGTGCGTTGCGCCGGCTTCCGCGGCTATTGCTCGTCAAACGACTGTAAATCAGTCCGTCGCACATGGAAACAAGCCCATCTCCCCCAAATCCAGCTCTTCTAGTCTTCTGCCCGCAGGGCTCAAATCGAGTTCTTGTGTAAACAAAAATGGCTGATTTTGGCTGAGGATTTGAAGCGAATCAATCTCCACCTCACCTGAATAGCCCGCAAGTATGTGGAACTCACCCAAATCGATCTCATCCTTGATTGAATCGAGTTCCCCTCTTTACTTCTCTGTAGCCGCCATGTCTAGCAGGTGGGATGGCTGTTGATTCATGTTGGGGAAGGAGGCCCACTTATATACGGCCTGTTCGTTCTTCTCTCCTCTCGTACGCCCAAGCTCATATATTTCTTGCACAAGCATGTCCATGGCCGTCGGACGCAGAGAACTGCCGAAGCGAAAACTCTACCCTATTTGCATCAATTTCTGTCATTCCTTCGTAACTGAATCGAATAGATTGAAAAAAAAATCCTATCTTGCTTCGATCCGCATCTCATGATGCCTTATGCCATGGGTTCTTCGGATCATGAGCAGCACTACACCAGATTGTGAATGGATTCAAGTACGCCCGACCATTGGAGCCTCGGACGTCAACGAGAACTAAAGAGAGATCTCAGAGGCATGAATATATGGCAAGGCGGCAGCCTCCGGCGAGCGCGCGGGCGCGAAAGCACGACGGCGGTCTCCGACGAGTGCGCTAGGGAGCGCGCGGGACCCCCGGCAGTTGGGCTCCGGCAAGTTCTAAGTTCTAACAGGCCAGACAGACAAGGCGCTTCCTCGGGCGAGCGGATGAAGGCGGCGCGCTCGGTAGAGGATCTCATCCCTTCTCTTGGATACAGACGGTCCAGATAGAAGCTAATGCTCAAAAGGTCTTATCTGAATTAGCAAGTCTCAATTCAGAGGACCCCGATCCGTGCTAACATCCCTCTATGGTGCAACAGGGGTCATCACGTTCCGAAACATCCTGCATTCTTTTTTCTCAGCTTTTTTTTTTTGAGGAAATTCTTTTTTCCCAGCTGAGGTCTCTCATCTCATTTATGACACAATTTAACTTAGCTTACTCAGAAGTCAGAAACCCATTTGAGAACACGTTTCCCTCGTCAAAAACAGACGGGACCTCCTCCATGTACCGGGGACACGCGTGTCTTCCACCGCTCTCCTGCGGGAGGTTGAGCACTGGAGCTAGGCCGAGCCAAGCCCGCAAGGCGTCCGAGGAAAGCGACGGGAGTTGGGCGACCGAGCGAGGCAGGATTTGGGCGGACGGTCGGGAGATTTGGCCGCTCGAATCCATTTCTTATCTCGAGCTGCCCCTGTTTCTTCCCTCCTTGCTCCGCCGCCGGCAGCAGCTCAAGGCGTCGCTTCCGTCGCCCATCCGCGCCACGCAGAGTAGCCGCTGATCCAGTCTGTGCTGCCTCCCGCCTCATGCATCATGACTGCTTCAAACGCCGCCCGTCCTCAGCTGATTACAGGTACTGCTTCGTGTCCTCATCCTGATGCATGTTAAATCAATCAGTTAATCGATTTGTCTTGTATCATTGTGACTTCTGCGCTGTCTGCTGCATAGCTATTGTTGGGTAAAATCAAAATATGTGCAAGTAACAGTTAGCAACATTGGTAAATCGGTCACCGTGGTTGTGTGATTGTGCTGAGCTGCTCCTTAGCATGCTCTCAACTTGTTGCAAAATATGCGACACAGTAAAATGTTTAATCCGTTTACACGGTGTCTACGTGTCGTATACATGGCCTAAAGGTTAAACAAGGCTTTGCCGCCCATTTACTGTTTACCGTATACGGTTATGTGGGGTGGGATGTACATACTGGTAGATTACAGATAACTAAACAATTCTGTTAATCACACTGCAATTCAAATGAAAACCAGACCGATTTCACAGTTACAGAATACCGATTTCACAGTTACAGACTAATTGCAAGGACATGTTGATACCTCAATCGTTCGAGTGAACATACGAAGCAAATTTACACATAGATGTTTTTCATACTATCAATATCCTTCTAGGGCTGTTGGGCAGCTGAAAGTCTCAACGGCATAATTTACTTACTTCACCAGTGTGCTCCACTAGAACAACCCCAGTGTGCCACTGGTCCCCTCTAGGCTCTAGCGGCCCTTACAAGTTACTACTATCTACACTCTGCAATCTGTCAGCAGCATTGCAACAATTTCATCACCAAGGGGATGATTGAAACCCACTTGGTGATATTATAAGCACACGATCTACTCAGCTATGTAACTCCAGCAGCGAGTTTCACTATGTCAATTCGCCATTTGGTCTGTTCGCTGTTTACATTGTACTCGATGTAGCTAAGATAGCAAGCTACAGCAACACCATTTTCAATGGGCAGCTCGTTCTTCAGCTCGTACTCCTGACAAGGCACATCGCTCATCACCTGAAGGATCAACAAGCCACCAAAATCTTGCGAAACGTATTCAGAACCAGGCCCGAAGTTGAATCTAACTGCACATCTTGGCTCATTATATAGTGTATACATTGACGTAACTGGGTAGTACCTTCCTCCAGGAATGTCCTGGAAGGCAATGCCCTGAGAGACCCATTCTTGAAGTAATATATCTTCCTGCACACAAAAAAACCATGGAATATTGGAAAATATTAATTGTTTAGTGGATGACAGGGAATAAAGGTTCAATTAAAAAACGATGGATGATAGGAACTATGAATCCATGAAAAACATAGTGTATGTACTGAACAACCAATATCAAACCTTTTCAACCCTAATGAGCTACCTAAAACCTGTTGATCTCTACAAATGTGATTTCATACTTTCCTATAAGAAAACTGTCCGTGCATTTTCAGGTACAGAAACTACATCAAGATTATACTGAATGTACTGAATGTACAGAAGCTACATCAAGATTTTCAGGTACAGAAGCTACATCAAGATTATAAGAAAACTGTCCGTGCATTGACAGGGAACATAGCTTTGTACTGAATGTAAAGCACATAACCGAACCAGTAAGGTGCGTACCAGTAGTACGTAGATGAGGCCTTGCAAAGTATTATATCACTTGAAGTGCACAAATTTATAGGAAATCCAGCTGACATGATCGTCTAAGTTATGCTGCTCCTCAAGTGGAATATATACTTATATAATTTCCCATCTGACACTGAAAACATATATAATGTACAAGCTATGAAGATTTTTGATCCGTCATTTAACTCGAATCTAACAACCAAAGAAGAGTTAAAGAAATAAGAACATCATGAATTTTAATGATCAGAAATCATAAAATTCTAATATAGTACGAACTAGGGAAGTTTTACCTTGTTGAACTCAAGAAGCCGCGCTGGAATCATCAACAAGATATGTGTACATATGGTACTGTTCCTTTTAATTTCCTGCATTCCTCATGAAGCTCAGCACTGCACTTACACACACTTAACAAGCTGAGAGGAGCTGGGAGGACCTCCTTGGGCAGCGATCTGATCTGAGGACATTCAACAAGATACAGCGACTTGAGAGAACCAAGATGACATAGTCCTCTTGGGAGCGATTGCAGAACACTGCAACCTTGAAACCTTAGCTCTTGGAGCGAGGTGAGGGCCTGGAGCGCTTCATCTTGCTCTTCGATGAATCCATCTGTCCACTTGTCATTCCTAAAATTCAATTTCTTAAGTGTGGCGGAGAGGTTGCGGCAAAAGGGAGCAACAACAACCGATGCAATGCTGTCAACCTCAAGATATTCCAACTTTTGGAAGGCACCTTGAGGCAATGTTTTGGTCCTTGCTACCTCGGATAGCAAATCTGCAGCTACACAACCACAGCCATGAAGAACTAAGCTTTTCAGATTTATTGTCATGAGTGGATTGAACCCATCTGTTGTTAAATTGGTGCATCTTGATAACTCGAGCTTGGTGAGTGACATAAGGTTTGCCAGCAGACCCATTGACTGCATGCTTGTCTCATCCTGAACACAAAGTTCCTTCAGTGAAGCAGGGAAAGGGTAGATGATCTGACCTGCTTCTTTCCTGGACCACCGAGATAATATCTGGCCACAATCACTTATGCTTATTGCTCGGAGTGATGTGAGTTTGCTCACTCCTCCATCCTCCACAGGAAGAATCAGATTTTCCCACCCTTGGAGGTGTACCATCTGCAATGAGCTGGGTAAGGGTGACTGAATGAGTATGACCTCCTCGTGGTTCACAACAGGAAGAATCACCTTCAATTCTGAAAGGGCCGTGAAACAGTTGAAGAGATTTGACAATGACAGTCCACTCAGAGGATCTTGCCAGAGTTCAAGAATCTGAACTGATTGGAGCACAACACCTTGGTCCAGTCCTCTGAAAACTGTGCCTTCACAGTTTTTAACCGTTAGCTTTCTAAGAACTTTTAGGCCCCTTTTGGATCGCGGGATTTTTTCCTATTCCTGCGTTTTTCCTGTGAACAGTCAACTGATTCCTGTGAAATTCCTGTACAATTCCTGTGAAAATCCTGCGTTCCAAAGGGGGCCTTAGACTTTGGAGATCTGATAATGATACGTTTGCCACGTTTTCAATCTGAATCTTTTCCAACCTGCCCAGATTTCGAAAAGCAATATCACCCCTGTACCCCCTAATCCATAAGCTAGTGTTTTCATTCAAAACAAACTGGTTGTCAACATAAACTGTTCGCATAGAAGTGTTGGGAACCGGAGGAAGAGGCAGTTTAGGACATCTTTCGATGTCGAGTCTCCACAGATTAGGGGTGTTTCTATTCTGTGTATATGGACTGAAGCACTCCAAAATAGACAGAACGGTCAAGTTGGGACAATTTGTGCAAACGATCCATTCCAGTCTGGGAAATAAATGATAACCATGATCCTCAATCCACTCAACGAGTTCTGGCATGTCTCCAATTGAAATCCACTCCAGGTGTGCACAGAAGCCAAGTCTCAATCGATGCAAGCCAGCCACTTGACTCAATGAGAGTACCCTCAGACACCTTATCTTTACTCCTCTTAAAAACCGCAGTTGGTGATGCGGTCGTCGTCGTCCGTCGCCCCTTCACCGAAAACGCGTGCCGACAGGTGGGGTCCATGAGTTCTGCTCCCTCCCTCGCACTGTCTCATCTGTTCCTCTTCACTCTGCTCCGTCTTGTCCTCCCTCCGCCACGCGCCCCTGTCCGCATCCCGGTCCCGGCCCGCCCCGCGCCAGCAGCGTTGCTCGCCTCCCCCGCCAACTCCCTGCACTCGCATGCGCCTCCCGGGCGACTCTCCCTGCACTTCGCGTCCTCAGCGCCGTACCGACAGTCGCACATCTGGTGACCGTGGAGGAGGCAGAGGCAGCATCCCGCTCGACCTGGCGATGGAGAGCTCTGCAGTTCGAGTTTTGGATCTCGATCTAGCACAAACAACCCCTTCAGGAGGTAGAGCCTGCGCAAAACAGAGGTGTTGAGCTCTGGTAGCCCAGATCGGAGGCGACAGTGAGAAATCATCGCTGGTGGCAGATGACGATTTGGTCATGGAAGCGCAAATTGATTTCAGATCTGAGCACCGGTTGGGACAGCCTGCCAATTTGTGCTGTTGATTTGGTCATTTGGACTGCCAATGCCCACTAGAAGCGGGGGATTTGGATGAAGGCTGTGCTAGCTCGTGCCGAAGTGGAGGAGGAAGACGACCTTCATTCATTGGAAGAGTATTTTTAATACGTGTGGGTCCCACACTAAGCTTGTGCCATGGGGTGGCTTGCTTGTAGGGCGTAGCGTACATATGTGGCTCACACAATCCACAATACATGTGGCCCTCATAGCACTTAATCTTTTTTATATTCAGGCGAATTCATGATTTTAGTTATAATGATTTAAATTGACTTATTAAATAAAAACACATGTTTTTCCAATTTTTAGGTGATTTTTATATTTTGTTTTATTAAAACTCCAATGAATGTGAGACCTCTAGCTGGGTAATCAAATATTAGGCCACTTAGAGAGCCTTAATGCCCTTAGAAGTGTATAAAAACATCTGTGACTATCTATTTCTCAATACTTGGAGTTGACATTTTTTTTTCATGCAAGACACGGGCATTCTGCTATATGAAATAAAAGGTTTGATTTTTCTTAGCAAGAAATGTTTGATAATCCGACTAAAGATGTTGCAATTAATATCATTTATGTTTAAATTATATTTAGTCCGTGGCAACGCACGGGCATCCAACTAGTGAGCCCAAAAAGTGGAAGAGTAGCCCAAGATATGCCCTCTAGGCTGAGTAGCTCCAAATTTTTAATAGTTATTATATCTCCACATAACCAGCTAGGACCAAAGGATCCACCCGGATTAACAATGTAAAGCTCTCGAAGGTTGGAGTTTGGTTGAAGACCTTCTAGAACTTCAGTATCTCCAGACACCTGATCTCTGCTCCAAACTAAGCTCAACGCATGAATGTTCCTTTTATCCATCAGCCTAGCTTCCTTTGCTTCTTCTGTGGTCCTCACATTTTCAAGGTTACATATGGAGAGAGCTTCTCCAAGCTCTGTCAGATCCCCCAACTCTTTAACCTCAAATCCAACTCTGTCTTTCTTAACAACGAATTTCTTCAACTCCTGTAAATGTTTCATCCTCCCAACCCAAGGAACACTGGAATGCAATTCTAGCTCTCGATGATCGGACAGGAAGTGGCGTAGATTTACAAGGCGGCTGATGTTTTTAGGAAGATCAATACAACCTTTCCAATGTCTTAGGTCAAGGAATTGCAAGTGGTAAAATCGAGACAGTGAGATAGGTAAGGGTACTGATGTACAAGACGGTGAACTGATTTTAAGGAAGCGAAGATGTATTAGTTTCAAAAAATTATCTGGCAAGGATTCAACAGACATCAGATATAAAAAGAGCACAAGATCTTTCATCTCCTGAAACATGTCTTTTAGAGTCAGAATACTATCAATGCTTGGCCTATTGTTTTCAAATATCATCAAAGTCTGCAACTTTTCGATGTTGAGTGCCTCCTTCAACTTTACCATTTCTCGTTTTAAGTTGTTGCTGAAGTCGTCTACCAATGTGATGGAAAGGTGGCGGACAGAGGGTGGGATCTCACCAGCCATCAACCCAGAACAAGTTATGTTGATGCATTCTTGTGATGACATGTTACGTGCCAGCTCATGGAAGAGATCATGCATTACATAGTATGCACGTGGGTTCCCGACGTTTTGATCTTCCCCTGTCATTAAAAAACCATTTTGTACTAGTTCAGCCAAAACCTTTGATCCTTATCTTCTATGGTATTGCCACCAGTAGAATCCAGGAGACCTAAAGAATCCCAGAAGTTTGATATCTCTAGCTTGTCGAACTTATAATCTTCAGGGAAAAGGGAACAATAAGAGAAACATTATTTAAGGTGGAAAGGAAGGTAGTCGTAGCTAATTCTAAGGGCTGGCATTATGTCATCCTCATTGGTTTGTTTTAACCACTCTTCTTTTTCAAGAACCTGATTCCAATGTTCCAGGGAGCTGTCCTTTGCCAGTAATTGGCCAACTGTTTTTGTAGCTAGTGGTGATCTTTTCAGCTTTCCTGCAATCTTTTTTTGCAATGTCAGTCAAACTTTCTTTGGCACGGTCATAGTTGAGTCCACCAAAAGCACATTGTTCAAAAAACAGCCAAAATTGTTCAGAGTCCAGACCATCAAGATTAATTTGTTTTCCTCCTTTCATCACTATGTCAGCGATCCTTGGTAGTCTAGTTGTAGGGATGATAATGCTCCCTTTGGTAGCAACCTTTGCAAAAGGAGCTATTAAGGTGTTCCACTCGCTCATACTGTTGCATGTCCAAACATCATCCAATACTATAAAGAATCTTTTAGCCTTCAATTTCAGTGCAATGGACTCTTGTAGCTGGTTGAGGTTCACTGCATTGTGTGGTCCGCTGATGCCTCCATCTATGGAGCAAAGAATTTCATATGTGAGCTTGTGCACATCAAAACTGTTTGATACACACACCCAGACTCTGGCATCAAAATATTCAACTATCCGTTCATGACAGTAAAGGTGCTGGGCAAATGTTGTCTTCCCAATACCTCCTGGACCAACAACTGGGAGAATGGACAGGGTTTCACGGCCACTGACAATATCTTGTACAGTTTGGTAAAAAATCTCGTCCCTTCCGTATAGTTTCTCTTCTGTGGACATTGAGGTTGTCTCAGGCCGTTTTAGTGTGGTAGCACTTCCTAGCTGAGGGCTGCTGCTGAAGTAGAGCTGTAGCAATTTCGACACAGGGTCGCAGAGAGAATGTATGTCTTCAATCAGTTTCTTAATTCTATTTGACATAGCAACTCTGTTAAATGGCAACTTATCAGCATTCGGCCCATCGGTATCACTGTCCGTGCGGTCATGTGTGTCAGCAATCTGGTTCGCGCTTTTTGTGGTGGCAGTGGGATTGTCTTGTGAGAAACAAGAACTGAAGCAGGGGAACCAATTACCAGCGGTATGTTTTACGGCTCGGCGAGCATGAAGAGCCTTGTCACCGAAGCCGTGGCCGATGTCCGGGGTTGCTTCGCAGGTGCCGTCCAGTTCATCTGCGATTATGAAGTAATGAAGCTCATCGAGAGCATCCTCAGCTTCATTTGCCTTCGTGCTCAGAGACTCCAGAAGGTGGTGTAGGCCAGAATTGTTGCTAAAGTCCCTCCCCTGGGCTGCGTGGAGCAGCGCCAGTGTGAAGTTCATCTCGGTCTTGATCTTTTCAAAGTTGAGGCCGAGCTCCCGGCTGGCCACAAATCCCGCCACCAGGTCGTCGGCCAACTTGGTGAGCACCTTCCCGAGGAGCCAATTGGCCCCGCCGAGGGCCGTCTCCATCGCCTCCGCTTGTCACCAGCTCGGGGGGTTGTGTGGGCGAGCAACGGAGATGGAGACGAGGCGGGGCGGCGTGTTGAAGATCAGGGCATTCATGAATCAGGAGGGGAAGTGCATCGCGTTGCTCTGCTTCTGCGTTTGCATCGCTTTGCTCTGCTCTGCTTCTATGTTTGCATCGAGCACCCCAGAAAGTTTGCGTTCCGCTTATCACCCACATAACAGTGTGGAATACTTGCATTTAGGTCCTGTTGAAGGCAAACTTTAATCATTCGCTGATGAAAACAAGTCCAGGAATGATCGGTGGGGCAAAGTGATGAAGAGATCAAGACTCATAGGTTGCGATGCCTGGGTTGGACCCCAAAGTCCACGTTCCATAATCAAAAACGGGTATAATGGTTGGGCACTGCATGACATCAGAATTACCAAATGAAGGGCGAGATGTTGATACACCGATGCGGACATTAAAACTAGCCCACAGGTTTGTGAAACTACCTACCCTAGTTTTGCAGAACCTCCGTGTTTAGGTTTCTTCATCTAACAAGACAACGGCTAGAAATATTGAAAGAAAGTTGTTACTGATAGCATGCGACTTAGTTCCTCATTCTCTAATCACTGGATTACCGGGAAGTTGTTACTATTATTCTACGAACGTAAATACCTGGATAAAATCACTATTTGACTCTTATTACAGTCTCAAGTTGCTATGCTTATCTCAGGTATCTCCGGGTGAAAACCAAGATTCAACTTAGTGTTGGATCGGGCAATGACGGTGTCCTGGACGCCACATCCTTCGTGAAGGCATTGCCTTGGAGTTACTGATGAGGTTCATTTTGGTATGGTGAATTGCTTCGTCATGTCTGCTGCTTTGTGTTCACTTTGGTCTGCAGTATTTCCTCCACTGTTCGCTTTAGCTATGAGCTGGTTCATGTCTGTTGTCGGCTACAACTATTTCATTGTCATCTTCATTCCCTGATTTCAATGTCTCATCATATGCCGGGTTAGCGGGACTATGATCTCCTCTTTTGGATCTCCTCGTTCTCCCTTTGACGGCCCTCCCTCCTCCGTGGATTCTTCCCCTCGAAGGGCGTCGGAGCAAGTCAATTGCGTTGGAATGAAGGTCTTCGAAGTGGTTTATGCTCGGCAGGAGCAAGTATTGGTGCATGGTGACAAGCTTTTGGTGTGGAGTTTATGTAGGCCGGTGTCTATGTTGTTCTTTGGTGTATGTGTTGATGTCCTCTTCCAGAGTGTTTGTTTCGTGGTGTTTGTCCGTGTTTGTAGTGTTGTGTTGCTTTGTTGTAATCGTGTACTGCCACACCTTATGTAACTATTGATGGACGCGCTCCGGCCCGACCCTTTATATCAATGAATTCAGGTGGGGATTCTTTCCACCTGATGACCCGTAAAAAAAAAAAGTTGCTATGCAGATTATAGGACTCTGAATTCCAAAGAAAACTCTTTGGTAAACTCTATCGTCCTGCGGCCGCGCGTTAACGCGCTCGCACGGCGGCCTCGCGCGCGCCGCAGGATTGAGATCGGGCGGCATCAATACGCGGTTGCCTCTGGGGGCCGGACGACAGGCGACGGGTGACGGGGTGAAACGATTTGTGCGGGACCCACCTCAGGCAGTCGTCCCCGTCCGCGTTCGCTTTTCCTCGTTTCATTTCGCAGCATCCTCTCTCTCTCACTCTCTCCCCCTCTCTCGCTCATCACTCTCCAT
The DNA here is from genome assembly GCA_007726485.1 of Eragrostis curvula. NCBI lineage: Eukaryota > Viridiplantae > Streptophyta > Magnoliopsida > Poales > Poaceae > Eragrostis > Eragrostis curvula. The sequence continues at coordinate 56,053,672 of CM017439.1, forward strand.
CCCGCGAGCGCCATTTTCTAGGGTTTCACCCCCGATGCCAGGGAGGTAGCGCGGCTGGTCTCCTCCGCGGCCAGCGAAGTACCGACAACGGCGGCCTCCAGAGTGCAGTGGTCCTCCTGAGAGCGTTGGTCTCTCCACCGCGTCCAGTGAGATCTCGGCGGCGCTCCCCGGAGGTCCCGGACTGGAGGGCAATGGTGGCAATGGCGGAGGAGACGGCGGCCGTGAACACTCGCATCGCCTCCTCTATTTAGTTCGTATTCCTCACTCCAGCCTATACGTTTCGAATCCCGTCGAATTGCATCCCATTTTCTGAGATTTTTGTTCTGTGAATCGTAGTTGCTACAAAATAACAGCTCAAGCCCGCACGCTACAGACTGAGGAACTGCTTGGGGAAGGAGTTCCGAGCACTATACCTGGTTCGATTGGTCAAATCATCTCTTGAATTTGCTTTCCCCTTCCGATTAGTCATGATTCACGAGTCGATTCACTAATTTTTGTGGATTTCGACCATGCGCTACAGGATGAGGCATCGCTCACAGAGGGATTTCTATGTACCTTGTGTTCGTCACCTCTAAAATATGCTTCGCCTCGTCCAATCCATGTAGATTCTGAGACATTGATACTTGTTTTTGCAGTCGCGAGGTGATGAGGGTACATGGGTTGAATTTGAGGGGTTTAGTGCAGACAGGGGCTTATCTAGTTTGTTCTATTACTCGTATATTTGCTTTTCCCCCAATGGTGAGGGGAAACACACACACAGATGTATCGTCCACTTTGCAAAGAATTGGGACTAAGAAATTGTTAGGTTGCAGTTCATGTTATTTGATTGGAGCTTTGAGAATTCGATCTGTTTTTTTTTTCTAGTGACCTGTGTAGGGTTTACAACTTGGGCATGATGGCATGTCAGGTTTTTTTTCTCGCGGAGCATTCTGGTTCATTCACCTACATATACTATCTGTGTGTTCAAATTATAGATGTGCTCTCTTGAAGTTGTATTGCTAGCTGTTTATATATCAGCATACGATCGGTGTTTTCTCTTCGGTGGTCACCCCTTCTATTGTTGCAAGCGCTATAGGTTCCTTTCGTTAAAGACAATTGAAGTTGTGCTCCTTTAAGTATGAGTTATGATATATCCTTGGTCTCCTCTTCTCCTAATGCAATGACTTCTTGTGTTCCTGCTCCCCAGATCGTTTCCAAGAACAATCTCCACAACTACGAGATCGGCAAGTACCTTTTCCATGGTGAGTTCTCCCTTGTTTTCCCCCTTTTCTTTCCCTGTTTTTTCTTTTCTTTTCTATCTGTTTCCTCGATCCATTTATAATATGCACTTTATTATTGCAAGCTACACCCCTGTTGCTGCCATTCCACCCCCCCCCCCCCCCCCCCCCCCACACACACACACACACACTTTATGTTATACACAATGCATGTTGCACCACATTTTGGGGGCCTTTAAATTTACATTCTATCATTAGCTGCTTATGTTTCAGTTTGAGTGTGTATAATCTTATCTTCTGTGATACAGTGTGAGTGACGTTGCAATGCTATTATGCTATAGCATCTTGCTTATGACACCAATTCAGAGGGTTACATTTTTCATGTAAAAAATTTTAGTTTGGGATTACCTGTATATAGCTCTGTTGAGCTGACATTTTTCATGTTAGGAATTTTTAGTTTGGGATTACCTACTGTATATATTGTATATAGCTGTGTAGATGACATTGTTAGAAAATGTGATGGTCCAGATTGTTTGATTTTTCAAGCCCCGTATGAGAATCAATGCTGGGAACCATTTTGCATGATGTAAGCACCATGAACAGGGGCTATATTCGTTTCCATGCTTTTAATGGTTGATCTTTTTTTTTTCCCAAAACAAGATGTGCTTGCAGGGTGTTGACTCGGTTGATTTTTAACATTATTAGCAATAGAAAAGTGTCTGCTAAGCTCACTTCTTATTCTGTTTCAGCATAGCATTTCTTTTCTTCGCAAAAGCACTCCTTTTCTCTTCCAAAGTTTTTTATTTCATATATGAGCATTTCTTTTCAGTCATTATTGTGCATGGTTTAAGCACCATATGGTAGGGTCATTCTTTTCCTTTGGTTTCATTGATCCGTCATTAATTACCTATTCTGATTCTGTGTTGGTATTTAATTCCTTCAAGGATAAAATACTAGTTCTAGTCATATTTTACTTACTTTGGAAATTAGCGACTTCTTTTGGTGAAAAGAAGGACCTGTGTGCACTTCAATTCATTTGTAGTAGCAAATATATTTGCATTAGAAAGCATTTTAAGTGGGCTTGTTTTAAAGACTCATCACCAGTAGCAAATATATCCTGCATACCAAATCATTTTGTTTGATATTTAAAGCATTTTATTGGGGCCTGTGAAGCACTTTAATTCTCTATATGTACATAGTTTACTTTGCTGTTAGTATACAATTGACTCATTGTTTTGCCAAACACCCTTAGTTACTCGTGGATAAATACCCATAGCTTCTGAAAATGCTTTAAAAAACCATTATAGCTTTTGGCTGATTCGTTTCTTAGGAAACCATGCCTATTTGTTGCTATGAATGTACCTATTTGCTTCACTGAGACTCATATATTTGTTGGATCAGTTCATTGTAATGTTGATCTGTATATGTGTATAACATATCAAGTTACAACTTGTTGAAGGAAGCTGCTGAATGAATATTTTTTTCAGTGATGATCTACGCGGCACCGATACGGATACGCGTATCAGTATCAGGCCGTATCGGATACGGCGATACACCATTTTTCCAAACAACCCGATACTTGGATACGTTTTACTATTTTTTTAAATAATAGTGCATCTGATATAATAGTCGCGTTTTCACTAACATAGAACGATTTCACATCAAACAACACAACAGCAGATCACAAAATACAACAAATTGAATTTGGGGTCGCCATCTACCAAATCGACTTGACTCAGATCCGAGGGGAGGAAGAAATCAGAGGGGGAAAAATCGCAAAATCAAAGAGGGAAATAGCAAATTGGGGAGGAAAGGAACTCCTCTCTCAGGCTCCGGTCGTCGGCTCGTTGCCGCTGGGCACTGCAGGCGTGGTGGCGGCGTCGGCATTGAGCAATTGCGCCTGCACCTACGCCCGCGCGCTCGCCATGTAGGTAGCTAACTGCAGCCTTGCCGCCGGCGATCGCTGACTTGTCGTAGGTCTGGATGCGGCACTGGCCGCGCATGCGCTTACTGCCGCTACGCCTGTGACTGCGGCCGTGCAGTTGCTCGTGGCGGCTAGGGCGAGCAGGAAGTCTGCAGCTCACATATCAACCTCCAAGTGGGCTGGGCTGTGTCCCCTAGCAGGCCAAAACGTATCCCCTGCTGGGTTCTAGTGGCCCAATACGTATGGCCCAAGTATCGAATTTGTTCTTTATTTATTTTTAATTGGATACTCACAGGATACGTATCGGCGGCGTATCGGCGGCGTATCGGTATCGGATACGCGTATCGATACGCATACGGCAGTTTTTTGGAGTATCGGTGTTTTGTAGGTGATGATGAGATTATCAGGATGCTCACAACTAGAATAAAAGATCAGACGGTTGCAACATTCAATCACTGCAGTGATGAATTTGGCTACCGAATTAAGAAGGTGAATATGTGTCTTATCAATTTGGCTTTGCTCTACACTACAGTGTTTTCTTAAAAAAAATAATTGCGTTGATGCACGAGTAGGAATAGATTATTACAGACCATAATTTTCCCCTCAAAATGTATATGTCCTTTGGATTGCTTACACAGAATCAAGTCAACACATTGTTCTGTCACCAATGCTCAATATTGCCAAAGCCTCCTAAAGTAAACATTTTATATACTTGAAATTTTTATAATGTTAGGATGACACAATGGGTTTATCAGATGATTATAGATGGATTGTTATTGTTGGCAGATTAAGGTTTGGTATCAGCAATGTCAGATAGATTCTATACGCACGAAAATTCACAGATTGATTCATTTTCTTGTTCCTCTTGTGACACATTCTTATTACTGTAGTAAGTAGAACACATTTTTTTTTTGACCGAAGTCAGTAGGGGAATCCCCAACCTATTTTTTTAGATTTTTTTTATTCCAGCCTGGTTATTCGCTCCCACAGGGAGTTGAACCCAGGTCTGTTAGATGCTACTCAGGTGCTCTAACCACTAGGCTAGAGGCCCTTTCGCAAGTAGAACACATTTCATACGCATCAAAGTTCACAGATTGATTTGTTTCCTTTTTCTCTCTTGATACATTCTTCTTTCTGTAGTAACAACATCAGTCATTATGCCTTTTTGTTATAATATGTTACTTAATATGACATATTGTTTGCATCATGTTCTTTTGGATTTTTCGCAGTATAGTCTATTGAGGTCATAACGACATACTTTTATTTCCTTTTAGGCGGTGTTCTGGGTTTGCCCTGCTGGATCATGTTACTATGTCCGTTGCCCTTGGTGTCTCACACCTGTATATCACATTGACTTGCTTTATAGCTCTTTTGGTGGGCATCATGGTATGGCAAGCACAGTATTTGGGCGACTCCAGCTTAGAAAATGATGGCATCAGGTGAGTAGGATCTTTACACTCATTTTTCACTGGTCAGTCCTATTAATTGTGCCTGGTTCAATACTTGTACTATTCTGTTTAGTTTGTAGACAAAAAGAATATCCTTGATGACAGTGCAGTATCGCTGTGGTTGATCTGGAAAACAAGAAACAAGGGTGCCAAATATGCCTGGTGGACGTTTATGGCCAGTCGGCCACCAGTTTGATGAAATTTCTCAGCAAAACGTTTTTTAAGGTGATCTTCACGACATATAGGATATATCAAATGATGATCCAAGATTCCCATTTTCTCTGTTCTGTCCAATATTCTTTTATATATTTTGTCTTATGAAATAGTGTGGTATCCATTTTTCATAAAACTGATTAGTTATTTATTCCATTTTCCTGTCTTGGATCATTACATGGTTGCCTCACACTTCATGTTTGTAAGTGTGTGAATGTATGGTTTGCTCGGCAAAATGCACGGAAGCACTGACTATGCTCTGGTTTATGTCAAAATATCGATCCAGTGGTCTCAAATGGAAGTGTAAGCCACCTCTCCCATTTTCTTTTGTGTTCAGAAGATTGTATAAGGTCTTCTTTTCATCAAGATTACCTTGTAATATTTGTGTTAAATGAGGTGTGAGACAACTGCAGTGCTGATTTAGGTGCAAATCATTAGCTTTATGAAGTGCACATGTTATCTATATATGGTTTAGGGAAAATTTTGGTGGGGAGTGTCAGTACAATTAGATATAGCAAAGCAATTGATTCAAGACCTCATAAATTGATGCTAGCAATTGGTTCATTCGGGCGGGGTAGAGCAGTTGAAGAAGTGATGGTTGGTGGTTAGGCAAATTTGTTCTTGTCCCGTTCTGCAAGCTACACAGTATATTGACTCCCCTTTCTTCTTTTTGTGCTAAATATTTTGAGTTTGGTTTCTAGCTTGTTGGATTGTTGATCTAATTGACCATTCTGATTTTTGCTGAACCATCGCCATCACTTTATTGCAGCTTCTGAAGCATTTCCAGTGCACGTTGTTATTTGAATCGACATGAATAAACCTAAGTTAAGCATGTTCTGTACTGAAGATATGCTTGAGTTTGCTAAATGTATGTGTGTTCTCTTTTCTTACTGTGTGTTTGCTAAATGTATGTGGAGATATGATGTATTGTAACTTTATGGCTAAGTCAGAAGAGATTTGACTTTCATAATATACTGACAACTAGTGTTCTGAGGGCTATCTGGCTCACGAGAAATGATCATGTGTTTCAGATACAGAGCTGGAGGGACATCAAACTGGTACTGACGTACCTGGCAAATTGCACTAAGCTGGCGGCCTGTGCTCAAGGAAGAGATGGCAGAAAGGATGGACCAGTGGACATCTACACTACACTGAAGAGCTGGTGGAGATGAGGATGAGGTGATCTACTTTGGAAGGTCGATGCCGAGTACATCAGTCTAGTGTGAAGTTGTGAACGTTGCTGGAATGTAATCGAATACTTTGATGTATTGTGTACTCTTTAACTGCCACATCAAGCTTGCTAGAGATGTTAGCTAGAGCTGTAGGCTTGTATCTTTAGCAGGAGCTGTTGCTGAAATGAGCTGTAAGCTGAATAATTTAAATAAATCCACAACGTGTTTACTGGTAACTGGTTCGACATATTCTCTCGGTTCTTTTGTTTCTGTGAATGTATCAGGAAACCAAAAAAGATATAATCCTAGCATGAAGTGTTATAAAGCAAATTTTCTTACTGGATGCCAAGGTCCTCAAACTTCAGACGGAATGATGATAGCCCTTTAGACATATGTATATGATGCTGGACATGCTAACTAAACTAATTACACGTTTCAGCCAATGAAACTAATTAATAAGTTCGAACATCATATGTGCATGACAGGGAGGGTAATCATGTGATAGAAGAAATTACAATATCTTAAAATACACGATCGACCTGTTAGCGTTCTCTGTATAGTGCAATAGGACATGGACATTGAAGATCATGTTACACAAAGTTTGAAGCCGGCATTTACATGGTTTCCCCTTGTTCATGTTATTTTTCAATGCTGCATAGTGCAAATAGTACTATCTTTTGGGCTTAAAAACTTTTGGTAAAGCACGTGTGACGTCAAAGCAGACTGACGGCGTGCTGGTTTTGACTTTTGACTGTACTGTTTTTTTTCCGAACTTTTTTTTTTGTTGAGGAACACTGTTTTTTTTTTTGTCTAGGTAAGTAACTCATTTAGGAAGTATGTAAAGAGCTATTGGGCCTAAAAAAACATACCTCCTCCAACCATCCCAATTTTTGATTCCCAAAGAGACGAATCTTGCCATCCAGACCTGCGCTGCGCACGTCTTCTCCCCGTACAACGCCGCCGTCGGTCTATCGTCGTTGCCAATCCAGGACTTCGTGCCGGTGCAGGAACCAATGCCAACGGACGATGCAAAGAGCCAGCTCTGCTCCAGGTGCACGCGCGTGGCCGCCATGGACGCAGCGAAACCACACACGCCGCAGCGCAGCCCGCGGGTGGCCACGGACATGGAAGCCAACGCCCGCACGTCGCCCAAGCAGCCGCGCCGCCGCGTCCTTCGTTGCCCGCGTCGCACCCCAGTTCTCCTCCGCTGCTCCGCATATCGACAAATCCTCTCCTGAGACTTCTTCATCATCACTCGTGGAATAACCGAATAAGCCGTCGATCTGCTACCCAGCCACATGCACGAGCTTGCACCCGCAGGAAGGGCATCATTGATTCATTCAATCTGAATCGACATCATCGATTGGCCCATCAAATCGCCAAGATACATAACACAACAGAGTAATTAGTTGTTCCGCTCGGCCGAAACGAAATGCCGGTGTGGGGAGGGGCAGCGGATTGCGTGCGCGGCGCCAGCGTCGCGTACTGCATCGAGGTGGATCAGGACGTGTGGCGGTGACACCAATCCCTGGCCTGGGACGCACAGCGGAGGCGCCTGATCCCCGAGCTCTGCGCGGCAGCGGCGGCGGCGGATCGTCTTCTCTTCTCCCTCCGCGGCTCTCTGCGGCGACTCAAGTCCACGACGTGAAAATAAGCCCACCATGGCGCAAAGGAGGCAGGATCGAGCGATTTTGGCGTGGGGATGGAGGATTTCAGCGTTTCGGGAGTGCGAACAAGGTCTCCAAATGTAGCGACCTGGACGCCTTCTTTCGGGAGTTGGTAAGTTTAGGAAGTTGTTTTAGGAAATTGTTGGAAGGTGTTTTTCTCTTAACGACATCCTAATTGTTGTTTAGGAAGTTCTTTTAAGGAAAGACCACTGAACCCTACCACATCCATGGCGGACCCCGGCGGCGAGGGCTCGGAGCCGGTGTGCGATTTCGTGAGGAAACCCTCGAAAAACATCCGGAAGCGCCCCGCCACGCCCGCCGACTCGGACGACGAGGACGGCGGCGGCGCCATTGCGGCACTGCGCTTCAAGCAGCAGGGGCCATCCGCCCCCGGGAAGATCGTCTTCTCCTCCACCGACGGCTCCGCCAAACCGCGGCGGTTCCATTACGAGTCGTCCCAGACGACCCAGGCCTCCGCGGACATCCGCGCCACTGCCTCCCTTGAGATGGAGACGGCGTTCGACCGCGACGCTGGCGCCATCCACGAGCGCCAGCTCAAGCAGGCCGATGAGTTCCTCAAGAAGGATCCAAGCCCATGTTCCGGCGCCGGGGAGGTGTACAAGGGGATCCACGTGTACACGGACTACACGGCCGGTTTCCGGCGGGAGCACACGGTGTTCCGCGAGAAGGCCGGCGGCTCGCACGGCCCGATCCGGGCGCCCGCGCACATCCGGCGCTCCGCGCAGTTCGACTACCAGCCTGGCATCTGCAAGGATTACAAGGAGACGGGTACTGCGGCTACGGCGATTCCTGCAAGTTCATGCACGATAGAGGGGATTACAAGTCAAGTTGGCAGTTGGAGAAACAGTGGGAGGGGGCCAAGGCTGACAAGGCCGGTAAGCGACGCGTTGCAACGGAGGTTCGTGTCATGCGACGACGGTAACGGCAACCTTCCTGCCGACATGACAGCAGGTGCCCACGCAGTGAGGGCTCGTTCCGCAACTTGGGATTAATTCACGTGCAGGATTCACACTATGCATGGATTGAGTGATTCCATGTGTGTCATTCAATCCTACACCTTATGGGTTTGATTTCCATATTTTCTAATTTCGAATTTTTTTATTATTTAAACATTTTTTAAATAATATTTTAAGAATAAACTGTCGGAACTTTTATTTCCAAATTCTAGACCGTTTGGTCGCGTTAAATTGGTTGGCGTGACCAAAACTATAATCACGTCAATCTGACAGGCGTGATCAGTTTCCACATCAGCATAGACTGCCACGCGTGATCAGTTTCCACATCAGCATAGACTGCCACATCAAATTTTTGTCGTGACTGAAATTTGACTCACGCCGCATGCTATGGCGCGACTGCAAAATTAACTTCTCTGTCGCGCACCGCAGTGGGCAGCTGTGGAGCGTTGAAGTTTTTTGCGCAAGCAGCGTCACTTGACCGAAGCGGCTCCTGTACTCTGCAGAGGCTATGAGATTTTGACGGGGGATAGGCTCTCTGTACTAGAACGTGTGTATGGCTATCGTACAAAAACAGGAAATGCGTTTTTTTTTAATGGTGCAGTTAGTGCACCAAGCAGAGTGCATGACCAGATGTGACTGGAGGCATCTGCCCTCATTTTCTTTTGAACAAAAGTTTGGCAGAGTTGCTTTTTAAAAGATGCAGCCGGATTTTCTTGCTAACAAGGTTGGATGATAGTGTAATAAAAAAATAATTTACATGTGAGTACTGGTGGGTTACGGCTCAAGCAAAACATAGATAGTTGCGACTAAAAATTACAAGTAAAAATAATGGCAAGGAGTATACTCCTTGTGGTAGTAGCATATGCATGCACAATATTTTTTTCTTCATGAGGATGTGTGCATAAACAAAAATAAGTGCATCTAATATTTACGCAAGCCTAAATATTTGCACAAAATAATCTACCATTTAACCTTAATTTGTTTGTGCTACTAGTGCGGTAGTGTCTGAGCACCTAAGCATGACATTTGCCTATGATTAATAATGTACTTTATAAAGACTATATGATTAAAAGTGTAGAAAGTTAACATAAACATTTAGGGCTAGTTTGGTTGCTGCTCTGGTGACATTTGCCTGGCCTAAGCTCATGCCTGAGGTACCCGAAAACGTGTTTAGTTGCCACCCTGGGAATCTGCCTGCTCAGGCGAGTGCTCAGGCGCGTCACGAAACTCAGGCGTCCGAAATGGAGCGCCTGAGCGAACGCGTGCTGAAGCGCTCCGCGCCTGGCCATTCTTCCTCCTCTTGCTCGCGCGTCCCTACCGCTCCCGTGCCTCTGCGATTCGCGTGCCACTGCTCGGCCACGCTCGTGCTCTTTTCCCTACCACACGGCTTGCACGTCCCCGTCAGATCACGCTCGCGCTCGTGCTCGCGTGTCGCCGCCGGGCCGTGCTCGCGCTCGGCGCCCGGGATGGCACCGCCTGCGCAGCCCACGCTCAGGCCGTCGGGCTGGCGTCGCCCACTCCACTGCCCTTCCCAGCAGCAGCTCGTGAAACACAGCTCCACCCGCCCACGCAGCCCACCATGGATGTCCTTTAGAAGACCAATCATCTGTACCGATTTCTTGCGCAGATTGTTGCCCGTGACCGGCAAAATGGATTCATTTTAAGGTTTAGAAGGTTAGAATATGATCAATTTCATCGATTTCATGGTTTGTGCGACGAATTTTGCCATTTTGCAGCCGTGGGTGGACAGGGCGACAAAGGATATTTGAGGAAGAAGACCCTGTGCGTTGGAGGCGGATTTGTCTGTTTACGCTTCTGAGTTCGAAAGACATCTTTATGGGCGTTCGTCATTCTCAGGCAAATGTCTACCATCCAAACAACAAAGCTGTGAGGTGCCTGACCAGACAAGTGCTTCGTGCCTGATCAGGCATGGTTTTTGCTCAGGCAAGTTGCTCAGGGTAGCAACCAAACTAGCCCTTAAACTTCTTTAAAATGGGTTAGTGCACCAGAAAAAGAAATCAATCGAGACCAGTAGATTGATGTACTACTCCCTACTAGTACCCTGCATCATGCCTACTACCCAGTGTTTCAAGCAGGTGGACCACGCACCCAGGCAGGGCAGCCCTTTCTAATCAAGGTGATGCACAACCTCTTGTTCTCGTCAAGGTGATGCCTTTTTCAAAGTCACGTCAGATCACTAAGCAGCTGGCGGCTAAGTGTTCAGGGAGACTCATCTGGCGTGACTAGGCTTCTCGTCACGCCGATCAGCCTGCCGCTTTTCGGGTTAGACATGGCTGTTCGACGCTGACGTGGAGCTAGTCACGCCAGTTAATTTGACGTGACCGTATTTTTAGTCACGCCAATTGATTTGACGTGACTAAATGGTCTAGAGTTTGGAAATAAAAATTCTAACGGTCTATTTTTAAAATATTATTAAAAAAAGGTTTAAATAATAAAAAAGATTCGATGGGCGGAGTTCTTGCTCTTATGGAGGAAAAGAGCAACGGAGGACGAGCAAGGAAATTTGGTTTTTTGCTTGCCCTTTCCTATGTTCTCCTCCAAAATACTACGGTCGTCCATGGGAGAGCTTGGCCCCGCTTGTTCTCTCCTTCCAGAAGTACAACATCAATGCCCAGATATCAAGTGCGGACTGTGCAGTTCCAGCACAGGCCTCCGAGCGGGCATTTTGCCTTGGGCAGAATTCAGAAATTCAATTTTGACATAACAGTCTGCATGCCTGCAAGTGATAGCACTAAACCAAGGCATCGTAGTGCTGTTCGCTCACCTTGACGTCGCTGTAGATGGCGGAGATGGTGGCTTAGGCATTTTGTCAAACAGGTGGCCGGCGGGTAGCGAGCGTACCGTGAACTTGTGCTCCATCCTCCAGGTGCGTGCCTTCCTGATTCGGCCACCGCGCCCCCGCTGCGGCCGCGATGATGACTGCCCGCCCACGCGTGCGTCCAAGAGATGACGGTGGATGGATGTTACTTCCGTCGAGCTCAGCAACGGCATGCCATAGCACGCTACTCCGGCGATGGCGTAGGATGTTCAGCAGGCTCGGGTAACCTTGCCGCGACACCCTCGCACGGCTCGCCGCTGCCTTGTCCCCCGCGGTGCCCCGCCTCCTGCCACTGGTGCTAGCGTCGTCGGCTACAAATCACCGATACGTCCGGAAGGGCAACGTACCGGTATCCGATACGGCGGGATACGGGATACGGCGGGATACGGCTGCGATACGCGTATCGAGGAGTATCGAGTGATTGCGATTTAAAAATAAAGAATTTAATTCGGGATACGGCCGCCGATACTCGCCGATACCGTCGCCGATACGTACTGGGCTGCCGTCGGGTGCTGGCACCGCCGCGCCGCCACCTGAGCCGAGGTAGTTGTCGCAGCTCGCCGAGCAGCTGCTGTCTGTGCACCGGTAGAGGCCGTCGAACGGTGCCGAAGGGACCGGAGAGATGGACTCCGGCGGCGCGGCGACCAGCTGCAGGACGGAGGCCTCGAGCAGCGGGCTCGCGGCGGCTGACGTAGCCGGCGTCGAGCTTCTCTAAGCTGTCGGAGAAAGGGTACTGAACAATTGAACATGGCGATTCTCTCCCATCTGCTCTTCTTTCCTTCTGTTACAATTGGAGTACTTTAGAACATGGCAATTCAGGTCTTAGCTAGTTCTTTCCATGTCTTGCGTGTAGATCAGTAGAAGATGGCAAGTGGTAGTGGATCTGGAACTGGAAATGCTGGTAGTTCGCCTTCTCCTACTTGTAAAACTATTTGTTGTGTTTATTGAATATTCAGTTATTTACCATTTTTAGGGTATTTAAATTAAAAATTTAAATATACCCTACGTATCGGAGTATCGGTGTTTTTGGCCGATCGCCGTATCCGCGTATCGTATCCCCCTATCCGTATCGCCGTATCGGTGATTCTTAGGTCGTCGGCCACCGTCGGCCGCACTGTGGCTCCCGCGCCACTTCACCGCTTCCGCCCTCCATGACACGGGCCCTTTCAACCACGTCGTGCCCGATTATTGCCGGGCTCGCCGCCGTGCATCGCTCCACCTCCGCGCGCCCCGGCTTGCCGTTGCCTGGCGCCGCCTGCCTTCGTAGCAGTGCAACACGGACTTCCAAATTCGTGGGTAAAGCTTTAATTTGCGGCCAACCTTCCCGGCAATCGTTCCGCTAACACCAGGGTCACGTACCCACCCCACGTGGACGTTTCGGATGTATTTGCGATGCGTGCCGCTCGTTGCCCAGTCGTCTTTCCCTCCAATCGTTATGCCCCCTTAATCCCTCAATACCCATGGGTTCTTGTTAATCAAGATTCCTCCGCGCGCCCACCAAACACTTAAGCTATTACTTCTGTCTCAAAATATAAGCATTCGTTGACTTCTGAAGATCACGTTTGACCATTCGTCTTATTCAAAAAATTTATGAAAATATTATTTATTTTGTTACAATTTATTTTATCATTAGATATACTTTAATTATGAATTATTTGTTTTGTATTTTTGTAAAAAAATTAAATAAGACGAACGGTTAAACGTCTGGTTCAAAAGTCAACAAATGCTTAAATTTTAAGACGGAGGGAGTAGTTGACCGATGTGACCTATCAGGGCAGTAGATAATATATTTTTTCCTTCTGAACGCTCCCCTGGTAGTCGGTGGGCTCGGCATCATTATTTTATTTGGCTCACCACGTGAGAAATATCCGGGCCCCGACTCGGTTCGTGTTGAATGTTCATCTGTTTGTTCGGCCGTGTTTTGTTGTACAAAGTCCAAAGCACGTTGTTTGTGGTACCTTTGTGCGTAATATATATAGGCCACTTTTTATGTATCATCCATGAACGATATGTATTCGACTGTTTTAATACGGGACCTATTGCATACTACCTCAATTCTGGAATTGATGTCGCTTCGTATAGATATCAAATTTGCACTACCGTCAACTCATTTGTTTGTGTAAGAATGATATCATTTTTCAGAATGCTTGTGTGCCGGCATAATATTTCATTTCAGTGTGTCATGTGATTCGTTCATTTTTTTGCATTGTCTCTTATGAGGATGGATTATGTAAGACCCCTCGTTCCTGGTTTGACATCAAAAAATAAATAAAGTAACGACTGCTCGTCCTTTTTGTTTGTACCCGACATGTATATCTCAGTGAACAGCACACATGCACACCATACAGATATAGATAGTTGCTTGCCTTCTCACAATGTAAACCAAAGGCATAGAGTTTTACACACAATAAGCACAGAGTTTAGGACGCAATGAAAAGGCAATGTGTTGATGTATTCATTACAAATATGCATAAGTAATTAATCCAAATTGAGGTACTAAAGGCAGCATAATATTTTCCCCAGCGCGTTTTCATCCTCACAACAATTCCTGCACCGATCTTGTCTTCCCACCTCGTGGGTTCTCTTCGTCTTCTGAAAGCAACCTACTCTTGTCCCCGGTTCTTATGTTGCGTCTCCTCTTCACACCCTGTTGCCACGACCGCAGACTGGTGCTCTGTGGCCTTCCTTTCTTCTCAGGCCGCAAAGGGCATTGCAATGAAATCCCTGGTTTATCCAAACCCGTTGTTTGAATATTACTATTGTGTGTAGTTGACTTGTCCCTTGAAGCACTCCTTGCCTTCTCCATCGTTTCCATCAGTGACATGTATTCCTCATCTGGTATGTCTCTTGTTGTTGAGAGTTCCATTGCCATTTTTACAAGCAAGCAACGTTTTGCTTCCTCAGTCCCGTGGTTTGGTGCAGTTCCTGCTGTCATCCCATCATCACCAGATGTGCTTGCTGCTTTTGTCCACCATTTCATTAAGTTGTGCTCAGGTATTGAACGCTGGTCGAGATGCACCAGCAGCTATAAAGTTATTTTTGTAAGAACACGCTGATGTTGTTTCATAATTTAAGTCAATCAGAAATTTTTTGTTTGTTGTGTCAGGTTGCTTACCTTAAGTTGGTGGCGGCACAGCATCCCCATGTGTTTGTAAAGCCCACACTTGCAAGATATTCTTTTTTTGTCCACAGCCAATTTAACTTCAGTTTTACGTGCAGCTGGATCGTTATCCTCACTTGTGTGTACCAGGATGAACTTCCCATCCACACTTGTATCTGCTATTGCGTATGCTCCTGACTCATATAACTCCCATAGGAAATGGCCAAGCATAGTTCTTGTGTAAACTTCCTTTGCATGTTTCTCGATCGGCACGTTGAAATGCGCTTCTTTTCGTTTCTGCAAAGAAAGCAGCATAATTTGTTGTTATATCTTGTTTCCCAACACTAACATTAATTAATATCCTGTGTAATATTTGTTGGTATGTTTTCTATTTTACTGCCTTCTTGGTGCAAATTTGAATAGATGCTAATGAAGATTTCGTTACATACCAGCTTAGTCAAATGCTTCTCCTTGTCCTCTTGATCTTGCCTGTCGTATTGAAATTCTAAGAACTTTCTCACGAAAAGATGCATCGGAGCTGCTCTTGGAATGTATTTCTTTAGCATGTGATTTGCGCTCTCGCTTCGCTGGGTGCTTGTCATCCCTGCACAGAATACTCCCATGAAGTACGGTTTTGCCCATTTTGCCCTCTTCCTAAATAACCTCTTCAAGTATATGTTCCCTCCCAGGTTGTACTTATGCAGCAGTGATATCCACCCCAGCTTGAATCTTCTCCTTGACGTGACATATGAAATTAAGTGGTGGAATTCTTTTTTGAATGTGTTGTACTTGCTGTAGACATGTTCTAGATATTCCTTGGCTTTCTTAAGCACGTACCATCTGCACCAACGGTGTCTTGCGCTTGGTATGGTTGTCTTTGCAGCAGCCTCCATCGCGGCGCATTGGTCTGCCACACAGGTTTTGTCATATACATTGTTAGCGATAAAAAGTTGCATACTAAACTCAATGCAAGTAACGCCATTCAAATTGATGTATCATTTTTTATAGGCAAATTTGTCTGGAGCACACTGAGAAAGTGTGGCATTACCCATGACACACTGTCAAAGTCGATTTTGTCCGAGACACACTATGAATCTCTGACAATTGTCTGTGACACACTTTTGACCCTTTAACAATTAATTTTAACTTTTTTATCTCAATATTTAAAACACATTAGGACTTGAAACTTGACACAAATATACATTATTACATTCTCCATCACTAAAAAATAGAGCTAGAATTTTTTTCAATTATTATATTGTTAGCTCATTGTTTTAATATTTAATTTGTTACGCAAACCATGCAAACAATCAAAATAAATTTAGCTCCATTTTTTTATGATAGAGAATGTGAAAATGTATATCTGTGCCAAGTTTCATGTCCTAACGTGTTCTAACCATTGAGATAAAAAAGTTGAAATTAATTGTTAAACGGTCAAAAGTGTGTCACAGACAATTGTCAGAGATTCGTAGTGTGTCTCGGACAAAATCAACTTTGACAGTGTGTCATGGGTAATGCCACACTTTTTCAGTGTGCTCCAGACAAATTTGCCTTTTTTATATGTTTCTCCTATTGATAGCAGGTATCATGTGAATCACCCCTCAAAAAAAAAAAGAGGTATCATGTGAATCCATACCTGTCAGAATGGTTACTGGTGCCTTTCCACCCATGATGCTCAGGAATTGTGAGAATGCCTACTCAAAGTCTTTTGTTGCCTCGCTTGTCAGCAGCACACCCCCGAATACCGTAGACTGAAAATGGTAGTTCACTCCGACGAACAGTCCAAATGGCATGTTGTAGAGGTTTGTTCTGTATGTTGTGTCAAATGTGACTACATCTCCAAAGTTTTTATAGTCTAACATGTTCTTTCCAGTAGACCACAACATTGATTTAATCCTCCCTTCCTTGTCCACTTTCAGCCTCATATCCATCAGCGGATCCTTAGTCTTCATCTCCTCCAAAAGTTGTTGTGTCTTTCCTATGTCATCCTTAATGTTTTCCTGTGCTAGTTTTGCACATACTGAACGAACTACCTCCTTACGAATAGTTGAACTTCCATCTGTGACACCCAGTATGCTACAAACTCTTCCAATGCTTACATTGTTCTCT
Organism: Eragrostis curvula; assembly: GCA_007726485.1. Lineage (NCBI taxonomy): Eukaryota > Viridiplantae > Streptophyta > Magnoliopsida > Poales > Poaceae > Eragrostis > Eragrostis curvula. The sequence continues at coordinate 56,070,338 of CM017439.1, forward strand.
CTTAGCTTCCTGATGAAGTCCTTAGTTCCAGAATCGATGTGACCATGTGATGGCCATTGCTTTTTTTCACCACAGTTCTCTGACAGAGGATGGTTGTGGTCGCCAACAAATTTGGTAATGTACCAACTATGGTCCTTTGTTCTCAATAATCTGATCATTGCCTTGCACTGTGTACGGATGGAGTTTGAATCTTCATGCTCTTGTCTCCCCTGTATGCATTGAACAGAAATAGGTTCAGTAATTTTGTCAAACAAGCATGCGTCCTGCAAGTTAAGTATCCACTAAGTTATCATTTATTTCTCACCTCACAGGAACATACAATGTTCATTTTGGTCATGTACTCATTGTCGTTTGTCCTACTTCTACCGTATCTTATACCAAATCCAATCTCCCAGGAGTACAAGTTGTAGAAGTCCCATGCTTCCTGACACGAGTTGAACACGGTGCCCATTGCTGGATAGAAAACTGGTTTTTCGCCTCTTGTTGCTGCATCTCTTATTGCCTTTGCTATTGCACTCTCTAGACCCGTGTCGATCCTTGAATTTGGCCCTTTGAGAGCTCTACTCCTGTATAAAGTATTCTATTTACATTCAAGAATGCTGGTGGCTGTATTTGAGTAAATAGGACTCGAACCAATTCTAGTCGTACCTTCTTTTTGCACGTACTGGTGTGTATGCTAGTTGGCCTGTGTTTTGCCCCTTATTAAATATGTTTTGTTGCAGCCTCTCCTCTCCCTGGATGTCTGGGACCCTGTCTATGCCATGAAAAGAAACCAAGTTCAGCAAAAATTAGTGAAGTGCAAAGAATAACTCTAAAAAAATTTCATTCAAGGGATGTGCTAAGCCACTGAAACAGATACAGATAAATTGAACAGGAGTTCAACCAAATTGATCAGTGCAAAATTGTGTGACTAAAATTTGTTACAATTAATCTGGTTCATCCAAGACAAGCATAGTTTATGACATTTCCAGTAATTTCCCTTTTGTCCACATTTTTTTTATAGTGGAATGAAACAACAGGAGATAGACAAACCAATTCATACTTAAAGCTTGCCATTCAGCTGAAGAAAACCCAGCTGGACGAAGCTCCAGGAGCTATTCTAGAGATTTCAGCATTAAATTTCTGCATTATTTTTTCATTTTTGTTCCTACCATGTGGATGGAACCCAAGATATTCCACTGCTTGAGTACTCTGTTTTATGTGGTGCCAACATTTGCTTGCCAAAAAGAGACCGAAAATAATATATATTTGAACCGTCAGTGAAGCGGTCAATGCGTATTAACAACCAGGATTCATACAAAATGAGGCTCTTTCCGGGCACATAACTGCATTTGAATCGTCATGTCCTCTACTGAATAGTTTTAGGTGCCTACTGCAACAGGACTAGCTAGACAAACCAATTCATACTTACAACTTGCCATTCAGTATTTTTCCTTTTGTCCGCATTAAAGTTTTATAATGGGATGAAACAGATACGTTGATGATATCGTTCCCTTATCAAAAAGGTACCCTGGAATGCACTAGCGTACAATCATATTGGTGATATCAATTTAGTTATTATTTTTGCCTGTCGCACCCATATACTGATTGCATCTAAGCCATAACCATAAGGTTGGTTCCCAGAATGAAAATCACAGTGGAGGGAACAACAAACCAGTAAATACAAATCCTTATTGCTACACGTTTATGCTCTTTCTACTCTTAAAAATCAGCGACTAATTTCTCAATCATGCACCCGGTACTCAGATCTGGAGAAGGGCTAGAGCAATGTACCTTTTGTTTTTTTGGCTGGATTTTCGCCACTCATGCCGTCAGCCCAACGGAACCAGCAGCGTGTTCGGTTTGCTGGCTGGCTGGCTGGGCTGGCTGGTTTTCACTCACGAGTTACTGTAGCGGCTACAGTAACTCGTGAGTGAAAACCAGCCAGCCGAACAGGGCGCAGAGTGCCGGACCGAGCAGTCCGCTTTGTTCCGCCGCCGGAGACGGAGGTCACGATGTCTATCTAAACGCTCGCTGGTGGGCGCGCGCCGCCCGCTCAGCTCGGCTAAAGGAACGTCGGTCTATCTACCAATTGCCTCGTATATTCCGATCAAAAAAGAACTGCCTCGTATATTCTCCAAAAAAAAATTGCCTCGTATATTCTACTCCTTCAATATCTACCGTCAGTTTAGGATCCAAAGGCTCTGCTCATACGCAACGGATGGGCCACATCCTAACCGACCAATTGTTATCCGACGCTCCGCAAGCTTTCTTCTACCTCTCGACGGCCGGAGGTTGGTTCTAAAACTTGTCAGACATGGCTTCCCTCAATCCAGCAAATGGTCTTTCCCTTGTTTCTATTGGCGAATCAGTACCTCTAAATTAGTTGTGTCCACTAAATATCCGACTCTTGCATACCCAAACAGAGGAAGAAAATGATTATGCAGATTTCGTACCTCGGATTCGCGCCTGGACCCCCTGATCCGGGCAGCATGTTGCCCCTTACAGCTACTTGTTGTTCTAACTCCATCGCTGACGGTCTCGTTTCCACTCTTTCTCCACGGAGGCGGTGGCCAGATTGCATCCACCTCCAACGAGGCTTTCCTTCCTTTCTCCTCCGCTGCTCCCCACAGCAAGCTGGTTGCACAATGCTCTCCTGAAGAGAGTCGGTCTTGCTTGTGATCCAAGTTACAGCCCATCCCGCCCAGGCATCGACGCACACGCGTCATGCGCGCGTGTCAGTCCTCTGCACATCGGTCAGGGATTCACTTTCGAATTTGATTTTCCCGCGCTCTTAAGCTCCGCCACGTCGGCAATGGTTACCGCGTAACAGCGGCCTCACACGATGGCGCAAGGTCCCCGTCCCACGAATCTTGACACAGCTGCCTTCTTTCTCACCGTTGGATAAAGTGTGGGTACGTGCCCCTAAGGTTAGCGAATCCGCCAACCTTCCCCAGCGCGAGCTCGTCGTCTTTGCTTGCGGCGAGCCGCCGCGCTTGTTGCTCTTTGCGAGATAGCACGGGATGCGCACCCTCGTCGTCCTAGTATCGATTTCTCCAATCCGAAGCGGTAGGAGAAGGAGGGTTCCATAGGAGAAGGAGGGCGAAGTGGCCGAGGGAGGCGTGGAGCACAGGTGGTAAGGAGGCAGGAGGGGACCCGAATCTTGTCACGTGGGCACGAGTGGCTTGTGCAAGCTTGGCTTGCTGGGAACGGCCGATTCGAGCGTTTCTCACTAGCCAGGCTAGGAGGTCTCTTTTGCACAAGTAAAGCCAGGTTGCTTTTTAGTGCATGGATGCTGCATAACTCAAGTTTGGCTAGCCCTTTATACATGAACCAAACACACACGTTATGAAAGGGATGTGGATCAAGTTTATAGCGCCATCTTTCCAGCCATCATCAGGACACAACCTCTAGTATCATCATCAAGGTTGGATTGTTCGTCTTTTTTGTTCTACTCCAGCAGTTTAATTAGGCTTTGCGGTGAACTGTCTGCAAAGAACCTGTGAGTACATGAAACAAGCAGTACACTTTGCGGTCATCTCTTTTCTTGCTGTGGTTGTGACTTGTGAGGCCATGAAGCCGTTTAAGCGGCTTCCTTAAACCAATTACAATTTTTGGCTAATTTGAAACTAATCAAGATGAAGAGTTTCGAACATCATATACATGTATGACACTAGTATGTCGTCAATCGTCATGGAAGATCATGCCGCGAAATATATTCTAGTTTTACATGGATAAAGCTTGAAGCTCGGGATTATTAAAAGCTTTTTGGTAAAAAATACAAAATAAAGCATAGTTGACGTCAAAGCTTTATCAACTTCGTAGAATCATCATAATCAGATGGTTTGCCGGTTTTGACTGCACTGCTTGAAAAGTTGAAATGACTCTAAGAACGTACTGGGCCTTCTGGATGTGGCCCATTAGTCACCAAATTGAAGTGGGCTAACCGACTCCGCTGTGCGTTCTTTCACGTTCCCGTTCGACGAAAACAACGCTTTGGTTAGCCGTCAGGACTTCAGGAGGAGCTGGAGAGAGCCCGTCGCGTCTTCCCTTCGATCCAAGCCGAACCCTACACCCATGGCGGACTCCGACGGCGGCGGCGAGCCGGGGACCGGCGGTGGCTCGGCGCCGGTATGCAACGTCGTGAGGGAACCACCGAAAAACATCCGGAAGCGTCCAGCCACGCCCACCGCCTCCGACGAAGAGGACGACGGCGGCGGCAGTTCCATCGCGGCCCTGCGCTCCAAGAAGCAGGGGCCATCAGCCCCCGGGAAGCTCTTCTTCTCCTCCACCGACGGCTCCGCGGAGGAGCCGCGACGGTTCCACTACGAGTCGTCCCGGACGATCCAGGCCTCCACGGACAGCCGCGCCACCGCCGCGCTCGAGACGGAGACGGAGTGCGACCGCGACGCGCGCGCCGTCCGCGAGCGCCACACGGTGTCCGGCGAGAAGGCCGGCGGCTCGCACGGCCCGATCCGGGCGCCCGCGCACATCCGGCGCTCCACGCAGTTCGACTACCAGCCTGACATCTGCAAAGATTACAAGGAGACGGGGTACTGCGGCTACGGCGATTCGTGCAAGTTCGTGCACGACAGAGGGAATTACAAGTCCGGGTGGCAGCTGGAGAAGGAGTGGGAGGAGGAGGCTGAGAAGGCCCGTAATAAGCGACGCATTGCACCGGAGGTTAGTGTCATGCGACGGTGACGACAACCTTCATGCCAATATGGCGAGCTTGAAGCACTTGGCAGGGGAGGCTACGAAGTTAAAAAAAACTTACAAGAGGGGCCAGATTTGCATTTTTTTCTTATTTACATGGTCAAATCAAATACTTATGTGATTTTTCAAAAGCGAGAGGGGTCATGGCCACCTTTGACCCCAATGAAGCTCCACCACTGATGGCAGTAGATGCGCACGAAGAAACTGTGCTTCGTGCCATTGTGTGGGACGTGCGATGTGAAGCACGAGTTTTCGTCTAGGGGAAAATTAGCCTTTTATGATTATATTGTTAATAATCCGGCAATGGGAGGATTATTCAGAGTAGGCTCAATGGACAATGGGGATGGAATAGCTGTTGGATGGTTAGGACATCCCGTCTTTAGAGATAAAGAAGGGCGCAGGCTTTTTGTACGTCGTATGCCTACTTTTTTTTGAAACATTTCCGGTAGTTTTGGTAGATGAAGAGGGAATTGTGAGAGCAGACGTTACTTTTTAGAAAAGCAGAATCCAAATATAGCGTTGAACACGTAGTGGAGTTCTATGGGGGCGAACTTAATGGAGTAAGTTATTCTGATCCTGCTCCTGAAGGAAATATGTGAGGCGTGCCCAATTAGGAGAAATTTTTGAATTAGATCGAGCTACTTTGAAATCAGATGGTGTTTTTCGGAGCAGTCTAAGGGGTTGGTTCGTTCGGGTCATACTTGAACATTGCATCAAGGAATTGCAGTTTTAGGTTTGAATATAATGTTTGATAGATCAAAGCAATATATTGGCGTTTTATTTCTAAGATGTTATATGAAGTTACTGATGTACGTACAATGACGGAGACATGGGGACCCGCAGGGGCCATGCCGCCCCCCCACCCCAAACTTTTAGAAATTTTGAGATATACCGTTGCTCTCATGTGAAAACAAATTCAAATTTCCTTTAATATGCCCCCTTCAACTAAAATTTGCATATTTTTGTTCTATTGGCCCCCCATCATATTTCATTTCTGTTTGTCACTGCTGACGTATGTGTTGTAGCGTTTCTAATACTTGGCTCTAGCCTCATTTAACACAAGGTTGGGATATAGTTTTCCCACTTATGAAAAAAAAAGTTTGATTGAGGACTACTTTTTATCTGAAGTTCACCATGGTGTCGCCGGTGTTGTTGGTCCTAGGGCCCTGCCAGGTATCCTTGACGCGACTTCGCAAGCGAAGCAGCAAGAGAATGGCATTGCTGGTGTTGGTAATGCTTCCTCGTGCCACTGATGCATGCTGATCGTATGCCACCAGTAGGCTTTTGCGTCTTGATTTTACGTGCTTCAAATTAAATTGATGATTGAGAATAATTTATGCTCTGTGTTTTTCATATGAATGGCTGTCACCTGATATCCTCTTTGCACCACCACTAGCCATCTACCAAATGGTTTTGTTCTATTGACGTAATCCTGAGTCTTACTTTCTATTTATTTACCATGCTTTCCAGGTTTCAAGGTAGAGGAAACGCTAACAATTTGTAACGTTTTTCGCCCCACATCATTTGAATAATAAGAAGTGATTTGTTTGCAACAAACCAAACCTACGCGGGGCACAGGATATCAACAAGAAGATGGCGCAAGACAAGAAGGAGCAAGAGGGCTAACAGGGCCGTCTCTAAGTATTTGAGGCCTCAGTGCAAAATGTGAAATGGGGCCTTAAAGTCTAAAATTCAGATAGCTAAAATACAATACTAATTAACTATATAACTTCCATACAAGCCATACGAAATGCTAGATTATGTTCTGCAACCTGAGCCTCAACTTGCACTCCAATGTTAGCATCGTCACCCTGCCTCTCAATCTCATCAGCATTATCAGCTTCTGGAGTTTGATTTTCTGAATTAATTCGAGGCTCTATCTGCACAAATCTATCAAGAGCACCCCTTTGAGATTCAGCAGCTGCTTCTAATCTTTGTTTTTTCTTACGCTTTTCACAACCAGAATCATACTTTCTATTTCTAGAAGACATGAAATCAATGAGGATTGAGACCTGCTTGACAAAGAAATAGGGGCTTAGCCAGGAGCAACACGGCGCTTAGCCAGGAGAACACCATACAGTACTAGCACTTAGAAAGATTAAAAAATGAAATGCACATGGAGTGCCGCTGCTGATGCAAGATTAAACAAAGGAAAGACATGCCTACTGATGCCGGATTAAAAAAAGGAAAGACATGCCTGCTTGCTTGAGGCGTTCACGCGAGAGGCACTCAGGCCACACACGCTGCTGTGCTTCACGCGATTTGGGGCAGGGCTGATGGTCTCGTCCGTCGGCAATTTTGTAGTTGGATTGAGTTGTGCAATTTGGGGGCAGACGAGCAATTAATTCGGAGTGGCTTCCAGTGGAAGCCAAAGAATTAATTCGATCACCAGCCGCGGAACCGCGTCGAGCGACGCGACCGTGAAAGATGCTGCTGCCTTCGTGGAGTTGGGCTGCTCTGTTTTCTTTGTTTTGGGCTGTGCCGGGCCTTCTTCTTTAGTACTACATGTGCATTGTGAGTTGGGGGCCCTGTTCCGTCGGCCATATAGGCCCTGCTAAGCGACGGGCCTGGGGCTAGGAACTTTCTCCAGCAATGCTGATTGTTGTTGCACTAGGATGTAATAACTTTATTCTTTTTTTTTTTCATCATCGGAAGAATGAGAAAAAAGGAAAAATCAACACCCTGTTTTGAATCTTTTATCATCACCTCATCCAGTGCCAAGCTCAAGGTATCCAGCTCGCTGTTGTTATGGGCAAGTGATCTGCAGTCATGTCACCTGCCAGGTGGTTCTGTAAAAGTTACTCTCTCTCTGTTCCAAAATAGATGTCACTATTGACTTTTAGAAATTACATTTGACCGCTCGTCCTATTCAAAAAATTTATTCAAATATAAAAACAAATATGTCATGATTAAAATACATTCAATGATAAAACAAGTTGTAAAAAAATAAATAACATTTGTGCAAAAAATTTGAACAAGACGAGCGGTCAAACGTGATATCTAAAAGTCAACAATGACATCTATTTTGAAACAAAGGGTACTAAAAAAAGGCCAGTGGTGGGTGACTGGGTGAATCTCCAAAGGTGCAATGCTAGACTGCCAGTGTGCCAGTACTCCCTCCTAGTGTGTGTGCGTGCCACAGCAAGCGAATGACAAGTCAGCAGGTGAGCAAGCTCCAGAACCTGTTTGGTGCGGTCTGCTGCTGCACAACCTTTCTGCTCCGTAGCAATCGTGTTTGTGCTCTGCTTGCTGACGCAGTTGCTGCTTTCTGGCGTGCATGCATGTTGCTGCTGGTTTGATGCCCCAGCCTTTTAGGCTGCCCGCACTGGGCAACCGGATAGCTCTTGCTATCCTTTTTACCGTAAAGAAGGCGCTGCAACGGTCTCCGCTACGTCTCCGCTATCGAAGCGTTCGGTCGCTGCTTTCGCTATTCCCAGCGAAGTGAAGGGCTTCCGCTATCCAGCGTGTGGGGCCCGTGCCCACGGCTTTGGTCGCCTGCCGCAGTTGCCAGGCCTGTTGAGGAAAAAAGAAAGAGAGAGATGGTGGGCCCCACTGCTTCAACAAATTAAAAAAAGTTTTAACTCACAAACCAAAAACCCAAATCAAATTCCGATTCCACCATTAAATTCGTCTCAATAAATCCGTTACAACAAGATGTCACATGGATATATTTAGATAAAATTACAAGTAGACCCTATTGATGGTAGTTGGAGATGTTTGAATAAAATATTGTGTAGTTGATATAGAGGATGGATATAGAGGAATGATGGGTGCGGAGGAAGTTGATATAGAGGAAGGAATCTTAATGACCAGAACAAAATATTCTTTTTAGAAAAAGAATATAAAAAAATATGAGTGCGGAGAGCCTTATCCGATCCCTGCTTTCCCTGACAGGTAGAAACAAACAGGCGAGGAGGTGCATCACCCGGCTCCGGTGTCGCGTCGGAGACATTCGTCCCCAGCGGCCGGCGATTCCGTTATCCGGTCTTTCCACGCGTACTCGTCCCCATGCGGTGCATGGGATCCATGCTGCGTCTTTTCGGCCATGATTTGTTGTACCATGAAGGTTCTGCGACTGACAAGCAATGTCGATGTAGTACATGTAGTACGTGTACTACGGTTGTTCTCGTTATGAAAGGGATGTTGATCAAGTTATGGCGCTGTCTTTCCAGCCATGATCAGGACACAACCTAGTATCATCAAGGTTGGATTGTTCGTCTTTTTTGTTCTAGCAGTTTAGGCTTTGCAGCGAACTGTCAGCAAATAACCTGCGAGTACATGAAACAAGCAGTACAGTTTGCTGTTGTCTCTTTTCCTGCTGTGGTTGTGAGGCCTTTTTTACCCCCACGTCTCACTCCCAGGGCGGCAAGTAGGTTGGATAGAGGATATACCTGCGCGAAGAGTCCAAGATGCGAATCTGTCCTGCTCGTCCGGTGCTCCCATGGTGCTGGGGGTTCGACAGACAGAGACGCAATATACCAGCCTGCTAGCCGTGTACACGCGCGCCTAGTGAATCTTCAGCAAGATCCTTCAGACCCTCAGAGCGCAAGTAAAGCACATGCAAACATGTGCGGCTACAGCACAACGGCAAGGCAAAAGGATGTCGATCGATGGGCGCCGTCGACGATCGATCGCCGGTGGCCACACCATATCTCACTGACATGTGCGGCAATGGATGGATACATATGGATCGCACCAAACCAAACCAAACGGATAAAATTTGCTCGCACCAGCCAAAATGGATATATAGCGCGTGAGAAAAACAGGTGCCTCGGATCGTATTGGTGATGGAAATCCACTGCTCGTTGATCAGTTGACGAGTAGCAACTGACCGGCCGACTAGCTAGCTGCGCTGCCCAAGCAAACGAGCCACCAGCACGCGCACATTACATAAGATCTGCACGGACCAAGGCGATCAAACGTGCTAAACGCATCAGAGATTCGGTATAAGCATATGTGAATAGATCGTGTTTTTTTTTAAAAAAAAAGCATATATGTGAATCGAGCGCACCGGTAAAAAAGGACTTTATGCTCTATGAAAATTGGCACATTCTGTTTATTAATTAAAAAAAGAAAAGGTAAAAGAGAAGGGAGGGAGTAGGTGGAGTTGACACCATCAATTGACACCATCGTCTTCCTTAGCGACTTCTATGGCTCCCTCCCTTTCGTTTTCTTTCAGACGGTAAGTGATGGATATGTTTTGGCCGCAACCCCATGGTTATTTTCAGACAAGCAAAGCTAGCTAGCTGATTAACCGCATGCATACACGTACTTCTCATTGAAAAACGACAAGTGCATGCGCCCTTGAACCCCATCTGGGCCCCACCGCCACCTTTGGCGACAGATTTAAAACTGTTACTAATTCCAGTGCATTAGGTGAAGTGATGATCCAGTGAAGTCAAGTGATGTGATAAACCACGGTTTCGTGCTGTGTACCTCATTGGCCGTCCGAGTTACACACTTACACGCATGGAGTGCAAGAGAGCGCCAGATAAAATAAACAATTCCTGGTCCGGGGTGCTGCGCTGTGTCGTCGCCCCGGGTTGTCGCTTCGCTGGACGCAACATTTGTTTGTTTTGATGGCGTCCACATCCCCCGTGAATGCGATTTGACGTTAGCCTTGCATTGTGTAATGCACGTTTGGAATGGGTCAGTAGTGAATGGTGATGTGCCTTTCGATGATGATCTACCGCTAGTGTACCTAACTGGCTAGATATGGACCGAGATGTATGTGCTGGCTATGATCAGGGCTAAGCAAGAATCTAAAATAGATGCTATAGTGAAGCACAAGTACATTTTTTTTTCTATTTTTTCTTTGATTGAGGCCGCCTGCACATGGTCCTGGCTATGTTGCAATAGGACTTTATGGCGTTATTAGCTTGCTAAAGGCTTGTATTTATAGCATCGCGGATTTGCTCTGCACGTGAGTGATCAAGACGTCGTTTGGGCGAAGCTGCAGAACATGATGTTTGTCGCATCCTCTCCATGTGCCAAAGATCTTACCATTTCCAAAGCCAGCGCATGCACGATCTGCTCCGGCCGTGCCTGCCTGCGGTGAAGTTGACCACACCGCGGCCGCGGGTCCAGCTTCTCGATCGGCAGCCGGCGCTTCTGCCGGAGCCAGTTGACTCCGGATCAGCTCTGCACTCGTGTGTGTGGACACGCTTCTCTTGTTTGCGATGCAGAGTAGGAGTACCTGCATTGGGTGGATGGATGTGGGTACCAAGCTAGCTTTGGGCGTTGAATTTCGGGGGGAAATAGTTTGTTAATTTGTTAGCCAAGTCATGGCCGGTGAGGCGGTGGGTTCCTTCAATTGGGACGGTTGACTAATTAAACGGCTTACACTTGCTCTCAACTGGAAACAATTCACATATTGCCCAGGTGTCCAACCAGACACTCAGTACATGCAAACTCTCTAGATCGTGAGTGACAAATGAAGCTTATTTAGACCAACCGCGACTCGAGATGCATCGCTTATATGTGGGAAATGACTTGATGTGATGGTGGAGTCGTACGTGGGAGTAAGGCAAGCCACATCCGTGCATGTATCTGCGAGCTATTAGTAGTAATACTTCTGCACCGCAGATGAGTGACGCGTTTGGCTCCATCTCAACCATGTAACATTATTAAACGGAATATCAGCGCCTAAAGCGGTGGACTTAAGAAATTCAGATCCATGGATGAGCATAACCCGTTTGGTCAACCGTCCCAAATTAAGGAGCCCCCACTGCAATTCAACTCCTGATGAAGATTCAAAGATCGACACCACCGTCCGTTTCAAAGGCGTTCAAGAATAGAATACACATAAACCCTCTAGTGGTCAACTAATTTTCTAGGCTGCGCGCAACGCCGGCCGGCTGCCCGGGAGCTGGGAGCGGGGCGCCGCCGCAGCCCGCGGGCCGGCCAGATCTACGGCGCGTGCAGCTGGCATGCAACGGCCGGAGCCGAGCCGCGCCTTCACATGCTTCCTCGAGCAAACACACGCGATGAAGCCGCGGAAATACAGTTCTTGGTTATTTGCTCCACCTAGCTCGTCCTATAATGACAGTTCAGTAAAAGAAAACAGGAGGAATTGAAGCTGATCCTACATACTTTTAAATTTTAAAATTGTGACGACGGTATTCATTACAAAAGCCTTTTCAACATTTAGCCTTATCAACATTTAGCTTCCACTATCGAAAGCCACTATACACCTACATTTTCGGGGGGAACAGTGTCGTGTTTCACGATGGAGTCACTTGATGCATGCACCTATATTAAGTAAACGTCATGAGTATTAGGAGCGTCATGATTAAGAGAGGCACATGAGAACGACCTTATGCATATTGTTTTGTATTATTGGGAGCCATTATTTTCGTCCCGATGGCAGCGTGACGGGGATATGAAAGGATTCAGAATTACTTCTCCAGAATGGCATCACAGTCTTGCTTCTGTCGCGACATATAAGGTCACTGCCGTTTTACTTGGCTTTTGGTGGAACCATGTAAACATACATATAAACAATTTATCTGGGGAAAAATATATGAACTAATTATACTCTGTGTCAAATGCTTGTCCTACCCAACGAAAGACTCCTTATAGACACGGATGGGCTCGGCTACGGGCTCGACGGCGGCGAGTTCTTCATACTTGCATGTGGAATATCAGTCTACCGCTCTTTTGCGAAAGGGTTGGGTTTCAGTTTTCTCCCGTCAGAGATGAGGATGACGGTGGTGGATTGTAGTACCCGTAATTTTGACCATGGCGAGAAACCCTAAAAAATTTGAATTTTCAAAATTTCCAAACTTAAATAAACTAACTAGACTCAAATAGGGCCAATTTAAATTTTTCCCGAAATAAAATCATGCATGAAAACCTCATATGCATATTTGCTGTTTTTATTGCCTTTATTTTGATTATTTGAGTGAGTGGTGAAATCCCATTTCAAATTCAAATTCAAACCCCTTTGAAATCCCTCCAAAAATCCAAATCCGGGAAAAAGAAAAGCATTTCCTTCTCTATTGGGCCGTCTTCTTCCCTTTTCTCCGCGCCCGGCCCAGCCCTCCATTTTCTTTTTCCCCCTCCCGCGTCGCCGCGCCGGCCCACGCGGCCCAGCATCGCCCCAGCGCCGCGCCCGGTCGCTGACGCGCGGGCCCGGAGGCGTCGTCAACCTCCGGACGCGCGCGCCGCCCGACAAGACCGGCGTGCCGGCCGGAGATTTGCTCCCCCGCCGCTGCGTGACTTCCACTGCCGGCCACGTGTGGCTTCTCCGCTCTCTCCCGCGCTTCCCCCGCCCGGGCCCCCTCCTTCCTCTTCCCCCCCAGTCAACCGGCAACGTGAAGCACGACGCCCTCGCCATTTACTCCGGTGAACTCCGCCGCCCGCGAGCTCGCGTTGAACCAACGCGACCGCGCGACCTCACCGCACCCGGGACCCCCCTCCTCTCTCAGCGCCGCGTGGCAACACACCGAGCTCCGGCCCCTACCCTTCGCGTCGCGAGCACGCTACCTCGCCGGAAATATCCCGATGAACTCGGGATATTTCCCGGCCACCCCCGCGCCTCCAAACGCCTATATAAGAAGCACCGGGACCTCCTATTCTCAGTTTCGCCCACACTAGCTCACTCACCTCGCACACCCGAGCTCCACTCGCTCTTTTCCCCAAACTCCGGTCAAGCTCCGGTGAGCTTCACCCCGCCACTCCGTCGCTCCCCGCTTCTCTCCGAGCTCAAGGTGAGCTTCCTCGCTCCCCTCTCCCTCACCTGCACCTCTTCTTCCCCTTCCTCGCGCGCTGTAGCCTAGCATTCACCGTGCGCCACCGTCGCCCCCATCTCCTCTTCCTCTCCGGCCGCCGCGGAGCGCTTCCCGGCCGCGCCGAGTCCGCGTGCAGCCTCTCCGCACTCGCGCGCACGCGCGCGAGCACCCACGCTCGCTCCCACTCCCGCGCAAGCGCACATCAGCGCGCGCACCCGAGCGCCGCCGCGCTCCGGCGAGCTTGCAGCGCCGCCCTAGCCACCGTCCACGTCGACGTCATGCGCCAACACCTTCCCCATCGCGCGTAGATCACCGGCCCCCTTTCCGCTCCCCGCTCCGACCACTGCAGCGCCCGCCGGCGAGCTCTCCGGCGAGGCGGGAACTTTTCCCCCGCCTCCGCCGCGTCGGAGCCGCCGCGCCGCGTGGCGTCCGCGTGGCGGCCACGTCGGCGCCGCGTCAGCGCCCACCGCCACGCAGCGCGCACACGTGGTGCACGCGGTTCACGTGCACCGCATGTGCACAGAGGCTCGGTCCACGCCTCTGTGGACCGAGTCCACAGCACAGTAAACCCCGGGCCCCTGGCCCAGCTGGCCCACCTGTCAGCCTCAGCCACACAGCCCAAATTGCTGGGTACACCCAAGAGTGTACACAGAAATGAATTTCGAGCACTATTCCAATATCAGAAAAATCCCCAAAAATATCCAAAAATTCCCAAATTCATTTCTAACCAATTTCCAACCCTTGTGCACCTCTGGAAAATTTGGGTGAAGATTATACTTGCATTAAGTTAATCTCCCCTAATTCCAATATAATCCTTTACATTCAAATGTCAATATCTTTTCCGTTTTAAATCCAAATCAAATGATTTTTGCACCAAAATTCATCTAAAATCACCCTCTATCCAACCACACCAGAGCCATCCTCCTTGTGTCATTTTTGGTATTCTATTTCATTTTATTTCGATGATTGTTTAATTGCGTGAAGCGGTAGAATTAGATTTTCTTTTATTTTCTTCGTTAGATAATCAAGTCGACGAGGAGGAGTACGAGGATCCCGACTACGAGGAAGGATTAGAGGAAGAAGATTTTGGTGAAGGCAAGTCCTAACCACCTTGATCATATCGATCCTACGTTTACAAAATATCCCATTTAGAGCTTGTTTGCAAATAAATCTTGCATAGTCTTTTAAAATGATTTAAATGCTAGAGTAACCTAATATTGGTTAAGCCATGCCTTGACTATTGTTATCCTTAATCCTTGTTAGCCCTAGGTTCCAACATCATTAATCTTTAATGAATTGTTGGATAATATTGCCGCTTAGGTTTATCACACTGTGTTAATTAATAATATGCTTCACATGTTTTTGTGTGAAAATGTGTGTGCGACTTGGTGATGTGTGTGTGAAATAAAAGGGGTGGGATTAGTAAGAAAACCCATAGTGGGGGTTATATTTTAGACGGGAGCAAGCGAGGTAGTCCTCAGTGGGGAGGCTATCTCTGGGACGCTATCCCTCATTGGAGGGTAGCTATTGAAGATGCTTGCTTCGGTCGTATAAGGACCGGTTCGTGTACCGTCTGGCCTAGCACACAGTGCAACCACGAGGCTCCTTTATGGGAGGAGTTTGGAACCACACCCTACTAGTGATCGCCCGGTACCACCAGGAGGCAGAGTGCAATCGGAAGCCAGGAGAAGGTCTTGACGATATTGGCGTCGGATCCGGCAGGAGGAGTTGTTCGGCTTTGGCCATGATTATGATTATTATTTATGAAGCCCCTGGTCGCGGAATTTCCGAGGTGGTACCGTGGTGACTCTAGGCAGGTACGGGACCATTAGCGTGTCTTACCAACCCACGACGGTGGGAAGGTCTGGCACCCCTCGTGGGGAAAGTGTACACCCTCTGCAGAGGATAACGAATCTATCCGGATAGCCGTGTTCCACGGTATTGGACGACGCGAAAGCCATGGCCGTCACATGATTAGACTTTGGCGTGAGTTCTCCTTGGCGTGTGTGTTTTCGGAAAAACGCCGGTTTGGAGCCGTGTGCTGGTTGCCTGCCAGCGACTAAAATTTGGGAACTGGCGGGAAGGATTTATTCTCCCCCAGGGCCACAACCCCACTAATTTCTCAATAACCTTGACTTAGAGCATTTGCAAAATTGTTTTGATTTTCAAAACAAACCCCTGCATCAAAAAAAAAATTGGCTTTCCGGCCGATTGATAAAACCTTCAGCCTACACCTTGACAACACCCTTGCATGGGAGTCACCCTTGTGTAGGACTTGCTGAGTACCTTATGTACTCACCCCTCTATCTCTATCCCCTCTTCAGAGGAAGAACCAGAATACGATTTTCAGGGCGATG
Source organism: Eragrostis curvula (assembly GCA_007726485.1). NCBI lineage: Eukaryota > Viridiplantae > Streptophyta > Magnoliopsida > Poales > Poaceae > Eragrostis > Eragrostis curvula. The sequence continues at coordinate 56,086,122 of CM017439.1, forward strand.
GCGAAGAAGATTAGGGTCGTCCAGCGCAAGGCTGCCTGTGGAGTGGATCCGCTGCCGCCGTCCGTTGCGTAGAATAAAGTGTGGCGTTGCTGCTTCCCAGCAACGGCCGTCTTGATGTAATGTGTGGAGTTGTAAGGCCTCTGGCCGTTTCAAAGACCTTTATGTAATGTAAAGGCTTGTAATGATCTTCGGTAATAAATAAAAGGTATGTTCTCTGAATTGCCAATCTGTGAGAATGGCCGTATCAGCGACTGATCCAGGGACTGATACGGTGTATTCAAGTACCTCAGAAAATGGGGTATGACAGAGTGGTATCAGAGCCATACTTGCCCGTAGGATGACCCTTAGGATGGAAACGAGTGAGAGAGAGTAGTAATTTATACAAACTATTTGCGAAAATTCTACTTCCCTACTTGTGCTCCGTTTATAAAATCATTTTCTCCCGTACTCACCTTCCTTTCAAAATTTGTGTGTGTGTAGGTAGATGGAGGACCTTCGTGCCGAGCTTGCTCAGCTGGAGGAGCGTCGTGCCCAGACCGTTCGCTGCCTCGAGCAGGCCGCCGAGTGGTGGGACGAGGACGTTCGTCGACTTCGAGAGACTCAGGCACAGCTAGCGGAGACTCAGGCACAGCTTGCTGCGTCCCAGGAGGAGGTTGCGCATCTGACCTCCCGACTTGAGTTTGTGAGGAGACTCTGGGAGGAGGACGCTCTGTACCTTATCAGAGAGGTGGACCGCTGCTACGTGAGGCTTCACGAGGTTGGAGCAGGACCCCGCCGCAGGATGACCCCGAGGATCGGAGGACCAGCACGTCACCTTCACTACGCTTGCCCGACGGACTCCGACCCCGACACTGAGCCGACTGGAGACTCTTGGACTTCTGGAGGTTCGGACCCGACTGGAGGCGACTCAGGGTTAGGTTCTGACAGCCAGGGACACACTGACTCAGAGGACACCCAGGACCTTATGGAGTGGGCCGACGAGTTAGAGGCAGCACTCCTGAGAGAGCAGTCCACTGAGGAGACTGGTTACGGAGTTGCCCCCACTGAGGAGTCAGTGGCGGAGAACTTCGTGGACCTTCCTGGAGACGACGACGAGGTGATGGGCGAGGAGCAGCCTGCCCAGACAGACGTGCCAGCAGAGCAGGAGCAGCCAGCACTGTACGACACCCCACCAGCACAGGAGCTGCCAGAGAGCCTTCCGACGCCGACTCCAGCGGACCCAGCGGACCCAGCACTGGAGGAGTACTACCGCCTGCTCAGCACGGACCAGCTTGTTCAGGACCCGTTCGACCTTCACGAGGAGTGGCTGCGAGACCAGGGTTACCTAGCTTGAGCAGCGCTAGTTAGTAGTAGCGCAGTCGTCTCGATAGTGTCTAGTTTCTAGTGCTAGGCGCTGTCTCGAGTAGCGTCCAGAGTCTAGAGTTAGGGTTGTCTCCAGTGGAGACTTGTGTGATGTGAGTCGTGGTCTAGAACTCCCCTTGTGGTGAGTCCTGTCGTAGTCTAGGTTTCGTCGAGTCCTTTCATGTATATAAATAAGAAAGGACTTTGGTATGTGTGATCGAACCTTGTTATTATGAAATGCAGTGCTGTGTTGATGTATTGATGCTGGATCTTATTGTTTGTGTGCGCAAGATTGATGGAACGTCTTTCCATTGTCTTGTTTATTCTTCTCAACCTTCCAAATCGTTAGAGACGTTTTCTTATCTTTCCTTTTCTACGCCCCACCGGAACAGATGCCTCCCAAACGGTCAAACAGAATTGCACAACGCCAGCGTCGTGCACGTGGTGAACAAGAAGACGACCATGAGGAAGTCCAGAACCCTGGACGTGGTCGTAATCGTGGTGGAGGACAGCAGAACCGAGGCAGAGGACGTGGCAGAGGCAGAAACGAAGACATCTACGAGGATGCCCATGAAGAAGAGGAAGAACACGAAGAGGAAATGGTTCAGGGTGAACAAGAAGCTGAAGCCGAAGTAGGAGAGAATGAGGTTATTCCTCATATAGGAGGACAGCAGAACAGAGGTGGAGGACAGCAGAACAGAGGTGGAGGACAGCAGAACAGAGGTAGAGGCAGAGGAAGAGGAAGAGGTGGTCATATACCACCACCCCCACCTGTCACAAACCTTGTGCAAGTCATGGATAATCAGACCCGCTTAATGGAGATAATTGCGCAAGGACTTTTGGATCGTGCTCCTGGACAGCAGAGCAAGATGTCGGAATTTATGAGGCTTAGACCCCCGACATTCGAGGGTGTTGAAGAGGACCCTCTAGCAGCCGATGATTGGCTGAGAGATCTCACTAAAAAGCTGCATTTGGTACATGCGGATGATAGAGAGAAAGTGCTGCTGGCATCTCACCAACTGAAAGGTGTAGCAAGTGAATGGTGGGATAATTATAGAGAAGGAGCAGAAAATGCGGATGCTATCACCTGGGAGGAATTCCAGGAAGAATTCCGGAGGTATCACATTCCGGAAGGAATCATCGAAATGAAGGCTGACGAGTTCCGCGCTCTGAAGCAAGGAGCGATGACGGTGACCCAATATATCAGAAAGTTCATGAAGTTGGCCCGTTACGCTCCAGAGGATGTTAACACGGATAAGAAGAAGCAGGACCGCTTCAGGAAGGGACTCAGCCCTAGTTTGAGAATGCAGCTGGTTACCCACATTTACCCAGACTTCAATACGCTCATGAACCGCGCCATACTTTTGGAGGATGCTCGTTCTCACATCGAGCATGATCGGAAGCGCAAGTTCAATGCGCAGAAGTTTAAGCAAAATGAGAGGAACCAAAGACAGAGAGCTAATTTTCCTCCGAAGCCAAGGTTCCAACCAACAATGCAGTACAGGACCTCAGCATCCAACCAGCAGAGCTATGTACCCTCAAACCGCAATCAGAATTCCGGCAGTCAACAGAAGAGCAGTTCCAGTGTTGCTCAACCCAACATGGACAAAAGAACTTGCTTCTACTGCCGTGAGCCAGGCCACATGATTGCAAATTGTCCTTACAAGAACCAGAGCAATGCACCCACCCAGCCACATCAATCAAACAGCGTCAGAACCGCTGCATCAGGAGCTAGCCGTGGAGGACATCAATCTGCAGGACAGCAGCGTAGGAGCAACCAATCCTTTGGACGTGGAAGAGTCAACCATATTGATGCTCAGGAAGCAGAGGAAGCACCGGACGTCGTACTCGGTGAGTACCTCGTCAACTCAACACTTGCAACAGTACTGTTTGACTCTGGTGCATCACATTCATTCATTGCCTCAAAGTTTGTGGAAACAAATGGTGTGCCAACTGTCTTGCTAAAACAACCCCTAATAACCCGATCTCCTGGAGCGGAGATTAAGTGCATGTTGGGATGCCCACGGGTTAAAATCCTTTTAAGTGGGGTAGAGTTCCTAGCGAACTTAGTAGTCCTTCAGTCCTGTGGAATAGACGTTATCCTTGGAATGGACTGGTTAAGTAAACACAAGGGCAATATAGCCTGTGACACTCGGAGAGTTTCACTGGTAAACCACAAAGGGATTAAAGTGGAATGTGCACCGAGGAGGCCAAGAGACATGCCTATGGTGTGCAGCACAGAGGCTACACCTCTAGAGGAAGTGCCAGTAGTCTGCGAATATCCCGATGTATTCCCAGACGATCTGCCAGGCATGCCACCTGACAGAGACATAGAGTTCATAATAGACCTCATTCCTGGCACATCCCCGATAGCAAAGAGACCCTATCGGATGGCAGCAAATGAGTTGGCAGAGTTAAAGACACAAATAGCAGAGTTGATGGAAAAAGGATTTATCCGACCTAGCTCATCACCATGGGGATCACCCGTTCTGTTCGTAAAGAAGAAAGATGGGAGCCTCAGGATGTGCATAGATTATAGATCACTGAACGAGGTCACCATCAAGAACAAGTACCCACTGCCTAGGATCGATGATCTATTTGATCAATTGAAAGGAGCCAAGTATTTCTCTAAAATAGATCTGAGATCTGGATATTACCAACTCAAGATCAGAGAGGCAGACATTTTGAAGACAGCTTTTGTCACTAGATATGGACAGTATGAGTTCACAGTGATGCCATTTGGGCTCACGAATGCACCGGCCTATTTCATGAACTTAATGAATAAGGTCTTTATGGAAGAGCTAGATCGATTTGTCGTTGTCTTCATAGACGACATTCTGATCTACTCAAAGAGTGCCCAAGAGCACGAAGAGCATTTGAGAATAGTGTTGGAAAGGCTGAGAGCACACCAGCTGTATGCCAAATTCAGCAAGTGCGAATTTTGGCTAAATAGAGTAGCATTCCTTGGACATATCCTGACCGAAGAAGGAGTGTCAGTCGATCCATCCAAAGTCGAAGCAGTCACCAATTGGAAGCAACCAACCAATGTGACGGAAGTCAGAAGTTTCCTTGGTTTGGCAGGATACTACCGTAGATTCATCGAAGGATTTTCCAAGATAGCCAGGTCTATGACAGCCTTGACCCAGAAAGGCAAGGAATTTAAGTGGACAGAAGCTTGTGAGAGAAGTTTCCAGGAATTAAAGAAAAGGCTGACAACAGCCCCAGTGCTGACCTTGCCAGATATCCACCGGGACTTCGTCGTGTACTGCGACGCGTCTCGACAAGGATTGGGATGTGTTTTAATGCAAGATGGACGAGTGGTAGCCTATGCATCGAGGCAATTGAAGGCACATGAGCAAAACTACCCTACTCATGACTTGGAGTTAGCAGCCGTTGTTCATGCACTTAAGATTTGGAGACACTATTTGATTGGAAACAAGTGTGAGATATACACGGATCATAAAAGCCTAAAGTATATCTTCACACAGTCAGACTTAAACCTTCGGCAGCGAAGATGGCTAGAGTTGATTAAGGATTACAACTTGGAAATACACTATCACCCAGGCAAAGCCAATGTAGTGGCAGATGCATTAAGTCGCAAGGCACCACGACATCGTGTCAGAATATCTAAAAGGAGGCCTGAGTTACAAGCAGAGATGGAAAAACTAAACCTACACTTCGCCCAGCCAGGCCAGTTGAACATGCTATGTGTAGAACCAACACTGGAGAGCAAGATACGCACTGCTCAGGAGACAGACGAGGAAATCCTGGATCTTAAGAGAAAGACAGGAGAAGACAAAGCCCCTGGATTTCGAGTTGATAATCAGGGAACCCTATGGTACAAAGATCGGATTTGCGTACCAAATGTGGGTGGCTATCGACACCTCATTCTGGATGAGGCACATAACTCTGCCTACTCCATCCACCCTGGATGTACCAAGATGTACTCGGACTTGAAGCAGAAATATTGGTGGATTGGTATGAAGAGAGACATTGCAGAGTTTGTAGCCAGATGTGACGTATGTCAGAGAGTAAAGGCAGAGCATCAGAGACCCGCAGGGTTACTACAACCACTACATGTCCCAGTATGGAAGTGGGATGAAATCAGCATGGACTTCATCGTAGGATTGCCCAGGACCCCGAAAGGAAATGACTCAATATGGGTCGTAGTGGATCGCCTAACTAAGGTTGCCCATTTTATACCAGTCAAGGCAAATTACAGAGCGGACAAGTACGCTCAGCTCTATGTGGACCACATCCTCAAGCTACATGGAGTTCCGAGCAGAATAGTGTCTGATAGAGGCTCACAGTTCACTTCCAGATTTTGGAAGAGCCTACATGGGTTGCTAAGAACCAAGTTAGACTATAGCTCTGCATACCATCCCCAGACAGATGGACAGACGGAAAGAGTAAACCAAATCCTGGAAGATATGCTGAGAGCATGTGTCCTAGTCTATGGAAAAGACTGGGAAAAGAGTTTAGCATTCGCCGAATTCTCCTACAACAATAGCTACCAAACAAGCCTGCAAATGTCGCCATTCGAGGCATTATATGGCAGGAAGTGCAGAACACCACTAATGTGGTCAGAAGGTAGGAGAAAGGTCATTCTTTGGACCTGCCATTATTAAGGACGCCGAAGAGAAAGTGGCACAGATCAGAGAGAATTTGAAAGTAGCCCAGAGCAGGCAGAAGAGCTACGCGGACACAAGGCGTAGAGATTTGAGTTTTGAACAAGGGGATTATGTGTATCTCAAGGTGTCACCCATTCGAGGTACACGAAGATTTCAAATCAGGGGAAAGTTAGCCCCGAGGTACATTGGACCGTTCAAGATACTTAAGAGGATTGGAAAAGTGGCATACCGCCTTGAACTCCCTGAAGAGATGTCAGACGTGCATAACGTCTTCCATGTGTCACAACTAAAGAAATGCCTAAGGGTTCCAGAAGAAGTGGTACCCACTGAAGTGATGGACCTCCAGCCCGATCTCCGATATCAAGAGAGGCCTGTGAAGATATTGGATGTTGCTACTCGGCTAACAAGAAGGAAGGCCATAAGATTTTGCCGAGTGCAATGGAGTAATCACACAGAGGCAGAGGCCACATGGGAGCGAGAAGATGACCTGAAGAAGGAGTTCCCGTACCTATTCGAGAACGAGTCGGAATCTCGAGGACGAGATTCTGTTTAAGGGGGGTAGGTCTGTAGTACCCGTAATTTTGACCATGGCGAGAAACCCTAAAAATTTGAATTTTCAAAATTTCCAAACTTAAATAAACTAACTAGACTCAAATAGGGCCAATTTAAATTTTTCCCGAAATAAAATCATGCATGAAAACCTCATATGCATATTTGCTGTTTTTATTGCCTTTATTTTGATTATTTGAGTGAGTGGTGAAATCCCATTTCAAATTCAAATTCAAACCCCTTTGAAATCCCTCCAAAAATCCAAATCCGGGAAAAAGAAAAGCATTTCCTTCTCTATTGGGCCGTCTTCTTCCCTTTTCTCCGCGCCCGGCCCAGCCCTCCATTTTCTTTTTCCCCCTCCCGCGTCGCCGCGCCGGCCCACGCGGCCCAGCATCGCCCCAGCGCCGCGCCCGGTCGCTGACGCGCGGGCCCGGAGGCGTCGTCAACCTCCGGACGCGCGCGCCGCCCGACAAGACCGGCGTGCCGGCCGGAGATTTGCTCCCCCGCCGCTGCGTGACTTCCACTGCCGGCCACGTGTGGCTTCTCCGCTCTCTCCCGCGCTTCCCCCGCCCGGGCCCCCTCCTTCCTCTTCCCCCCCAGTCAACCGGCAACGTGAAGCACGACGCCCTCGCCATTTACTCCGGTGAACTCCGCCGCCCGCGAGCTCGCGTTGAACCAACGCGACCGCGCGACCTCACCGCACCCGGGACCCCCCTCCTCTCTCAGCGCCGCGTGGCAACACACCGAGCTCCGGCCCCTACCCTTCGCGTCGCGAGCACGCTACCTCGCCGGAAATATCCCGATGAACTCGGGATATTTCCCGGCCACCCCCGCGCCTCCAAACGCCTATATAAGAAGCACCGGGACCTCCTATTCTCAGTTTCGCCCACACTAGCTCACTCACCTCGCACACCCGAGCTCCACTCGCTCTTTTCCCCAAACTCCGGTCAAGCTCCGGTGAGCTTCACCCCGCCACTCCGTCGCTCCCCGCTTCTCTCCGAGCTCAAGGTGAGCTTCCTCGCTCCCCTCTCCCTCACCTGCACCTCTTCTTCCCCTTCCTCGCGCGCTGTAGCCTAGCATTCACCGTGCGCCACCGTCGCCCCCATCTCCTCTTCCTCTCCGGCCGCCGCGGAGCGCTTCCCGGCCGCGCCGAGTCCGCGTGCAGCCTCTCCGCACTCGCGCGCACGCGCGCGAGCACCCACGCTCGCTCCCACTCCCGCGCAAGCGCACATCAGCGCGCGCACCCGAGCGCCGCCGCGCTCCGGCGAGCTTGCAGCGCCGCCCTAGCCACCGTCCACGTCGACGTCATGCGCCAACACCTTCCCCATCGCGCGTAGATCACCGGCCCCCTTTCCGCTCCCCGCTCCGACCACTGCAGCGCCCGCCGGCGAGCTCTCCGGCGAGGCGGGAACTTTTCCCCCGCCTCCGCCGCGTCGGAGCCGCCGCGCCGCGTGGCGTCCGCGTGGCGGCCACGTCGGCGCCGCGTCAGCGCCCACCGCCACGCAGCGCGCACACGTGGTGCACGCGGTTCACGTGCACCGCATGTGCACAGAGGCTCGGTCCACGCCTCTGTGGACCGAGTCCACAGCACAGTAAACCCCGGGCCCCTGGCCCAGCTGGCCCACCTGTCAGCCTCAGCCACACAGCCCAAATTGCTGGGTACACCCAAGAGTGTACACAGAAATGAATTTCGAGCACTATTCCAATATCAGAAAAATCCCCAAAAATATCCAAAAATTCCCAAATTCATTTCTAACCAATTTCCAACCCTTGTGCACCTCTGGAAAATTTGGGTGAAGATTATACTTGCATTAAGTTAATCTCCCCTAATTCCAATATAATCCTTTACATTCAAATGTCAATATCTTTTCCGTTTTAAATCCAAATCAAATGATTTTTGCACCAAAATTCATCTAAAATCACCCTCTATCCAACCACACCAGAGCCATCCTCCTTGTGTCATTTTTGGTATTCTATTTCATTTTATTTCGATGATTGTTTAATTGCGTGAAGCGGTAGAATTAGATTTTCTTTTATTTTCTTCGTTAGATAATCAAGTCGACGAGGAGGAGTACGAGGATCCCGACTACGAGGAAGGATTAGAGGAAGAAGATTTTGGTGAAGGCAAGTCCTAACCACCTTGATCATATCGATCCTACGTTTACAAAATATCCCATTTAGAGCTTGTTTGCAAATAAATCTTGCATAGTCTTTTAAAATGATTTAAATGCTAGAGTAACCTAATATTGGTTAAGCCATGCCTTGACTATTGTTATCCTTAATCCTTGTTAGCCCTAGGTTCCAACATCATTAATCTTTAATGAATTGTTGGATAATATTGCCGCTTAGGTTTATCACACTGTGTTAATTAATAATATGCTTCACATGTTTTTGTGTGAAAATGTGTGTGCGACTTGGTGATGTGTGTGTGAAATAAAAGGGGTGGGATTAGTAAGAAAACCCATAGTGGGGGTTATATTTTAGACGGGAGCAAGCGAGGTAGTCCTCAGTGGGGAGGCTATCTCTGGGACGCTATCCCTCATTGGAGGGTAGCTATTGAAGATGCTTGCTTCGGTCGTATAAGGACCGGTTCGTGTACCGTCTGGCCTAGCACACAGTGCAACCACGAGGCTCCTTTATGGGAGGAGTTTGGAACCACACCCTACTAGTGATCGCCCGGTACCACCAGGAGGCAGAGTGCAATCGGAAGCCAGGAGAAGGTCTTGACGATATTGGCGTCGGATCCGGCAGGAGGAGTTGTTCGGCTTTGGCCATGATTATGATTATTATTTATGAAGCCCCTGGTCGCGGAATTTCCGAGGTGGTACCGTGGTGACTCTAGGCAGGTACGGGACCATTAGCGTGTCTTACCAACCCACGACGGTGGGAAGGTCTGGCACCCCTCGTGGGGAAAGTGTACACCCTCTGCAGAGGATAACGAATCTATCCGGATAGCCGTGTTCCACGGTATTGGACGACGCGAAAGCCATGGCCGTCACATGATTAGACTTTGGCGTGAGTTCTCCTTGGCGTGTGTGTTTTCGGAAAAACGCCGGTTTGGAGCCGTGTGCTGGTTGCCTGCCAGCGACTAAAATTTGGGAACTGGCGGGAAGGATTTATTCTCCCCCAGGGCCACAACCCCACTAATTTCTCAATAACCTTGACTTAGAGCATTTGCAAAATTGTTTTGATTTTCAAAACAAACCCCTGCATCAAAAAAAAATTGGCTTTCCGGCCGATTGATAAAACCTTCAGCCTACACCTTGACAACACCCTTGCATGGGAGTCACCCTTGTGTAGGACTTGCTGAGTACCTTATGTACTCACCCCTCTATCTCTATCCCCTCTTCAGAGGAAGAACCAGAATACGATTTTCAGGGCGATGGCGAAGAAGATTAGGGTCGTCCAGCGCAAGGCTGCCTGTGGAGTGGATCCGCTGCCGCCGTCCGTTGCGTAGAATAAAGTGTGGCGTTGCTGCTTCCCAGCAACGGCCGTCTTGATGTAATGTGTGGAGTTGTAAGGCCTCTGGCCGTTTCAAAGACCTTTATGTAATGTAAAGGCTTGTAATGATCTTCGGTAATAAATAAAAGGTATGTTCTCTGAATTGCCAATCTGTGAGAATGGCCGTATCAGCGACTGATCCAGGGACTGATACGGTGTATTCAAGTACCTCAGAAAATGGGGTATGACATGGATGGTGAGATGGCCGTGTTCTTTCAGATCGGAGTTTTCGTCCGTGGCATATCCGTCTGGGGTGGTGATCCTAGATGGTGGAATTTATGGCTCTTTCAAAGATTCTTGTCTCTCATCAATGGAGTAGGTGTTAATTGGGATGTTACTGTAATCAGGGGATGTAATATGCTTCAATATTAATGAAATTCCCTTTTCGCAAAAAAATATGCTTTTGTCTAAAGCTCCGTCATTGTTACATATAGGGAAAAATCCTATTATTTATATTCCATCTCCTATCGAGCTCATAGTAACAAGGCTATCTGTATGCATGAGAAACGTGAAGATAATGAATTAATCACCCATCATTGCAAATTGCAAGATTGTTGAGCTCTGTTTGACGCTATACAAGGTTTATGCTTGAAGTTTTACGTTGTCATCCACGAGCCCCTGTTATCACTTACCAAGTGGGTGTTATTGATCCAACCACTCATTCAAGCTGACACTGGGGAGCCAACTGTGAGCTTTGATATAGATATGCAATGATTTAGATCACTTCTTTGAAATTGCATGAATCTTGCTTTTGTCACTACATAATGTATTCTCTGGTGATACCGTGGCATTGTGTCACTAGTGCAAATTGTCCAAACTATCAGAAAAATCCTACTTCAAATTATTGACTCACAAAACTACAAAATAGTAAATTTGTGGATGAACGAACTTCTTCAATACTTTTTTAATGCCAGTCAAGCATTTATGAATTAAACCCCACATTGAAGCTGTGCAGCATGCATGATTGAGTGCAAAGACTATGTTTCATAAAAATGATGAATTAACCTATCATTGAGCTCCGTTCGACTATATGCATCAAATTTAACTCTGAAGTATGTATGTGGCTAATTGCGCCCAACACATTTTTCTATATTAGCTAATATACATTCTAAATGTTATCATTTTCCGTTTCCAGCAAAACTCATGTTATTTCATCAGGACCCCCTCCTCATCCAGTACGAGAATGCCGTGTCACCCGTTAGTTTGGTCAGACCCAGTACAAATGCGCACAACGCTAAGGGGATAACCCCCCCCCCCCCCCCCCCCCCTGCGCGCGCGCTCATCTGGCATACTGAGATTTGCACTTAAGAAAAGTATATATTTTTCTTCGATAATGTGCTATTGGCTGAAATAAACACTGTGTGTTTTTCTTTTTCCAAATGTTAAACTAATGATGAAATATTGTGTGTTTTTCTTGTGGATATCGATGGACAGTACATGCTTGCCACCACAACTTTTTTCCTCGCTTATTGTACAATGGTATTGGCTTTTGTGGCTTAGATCATGTTAGAGCTCCCAAGTAATTAAGTTATGGAGATTGTGATTTGACCAAGGATTTGGTAGACTTAACATCACGTTTTGTAGCAAGCCCTTAATGGAAGAGAGAAAAATATATAGCCGATTTAATTACATGTGTTGAATCCAGAAATGCAGCTGTTGCTTTCATATCAGACCTGCCATATTTGTCCTGCATAGAAAACTCCCATGGTCGACGGTCCCACTGGCAGCACCCATTAAACCAATCGGAAACGGATGTGTATCGTACGATTTGATAAAATGTAGGGGGGATAACCATAACAACACCACCTATGCAAGCATCATCAGGACAGTGGGGCTACACTGTTGTCCTGGTCATTTGTGGCGGGCCCACAACTCCTATGATTTGTGTTTTTCTTTTTCCTTTTCATTTATCATTTTGTACGTTGCACCTCCTAAGGTTACAATATTTAGTGTGAGTGAAAGATGGTCCATTTCTAGTGGCATGTTTACGGTTGACCTGCATCTCCGCCTCAGAAAGGAGAAAAATGATTTAAGTACAGTAGATATCTCAAAAAAAAAATGTTATTCATGCAATTTATTGATATCATCACATAACTTACTTTTTTCTATGATTATAGTTAGAACAGCAGCCTAAACACAAGGCGGGAGGAGGTCTTGAGGCAAAAGGATCCATGATAGCGAGAAAATGATCTCATATATTGTAGTAGAAGATTTTATATATTTTTATTTGCAACGATCTTTCTTATGAAACTAGCAATGCTTACGCGGTGGCAAAAGAAAAAAACTGAAGATCGATAAGCTGTTGATTTGGGTTTTTCAGAGAGACCATGCATATCTCTCAAAAAACTTTCTTCACGGTATAGATATCCACAATCATTGCCGTCAAATGAAACAAAGAAACAAACAAACAAATGAAAAAAAAGAGAGATAATGACATCCGTACGGGCCACCTATCAATATCCCGAGCAACCTTAAACAGAAAAAAGTAACAAGAACCTGAAAGAAATATGATCCATTTCCAATACCGTACAAAAAATAGAACAAATTGCACAAATATACATATCTCTCAATATGATTGTTCATATAAGTCTAATTTGTTGATATCTAGTGCAACTAAGGAGATGCTGCCCTTGACTACTTCTGCTCAAGGTTCACATGTTTAATGTTTTCTGCTTATAAGGTATTGATAAACACGATTCCTCTAGTTTACTTAGGATATCCTATGTATGGCTCTATATCAGACAATCAATCCACATGATGTTGGCAGACGATACCCCTTCTCATTACTTTCTCTGAATTAAATATCAAACATAAATATTGTGCTTAGTTCCTTTTTTTTTTTTTATTCCCCTTGTCCGTACCAGTTCTGAGTCGACTGTTCGACGCCCGGGGAAGGCCCCCGAGAGAGCCGTTCCCGGTCCGTCCCCCGGCCGGCACGCGGTGGCCCGCTCTCGCCGCATGAGCAGCTCGAGCAGGTCGCCGGGAGCCGACGGGTTCGGGGCCGGGACATTGTGCTTAGTTCCTGCCAACCTAGCAAACTTGCTTGGCCACTCCTTTGCCAGTCCACCTTGGTATTGGCCAAAGTTTGTGTGCTCTGGCTCTTAACTAACTTTAACACCATTATATGCGATAGTTGGGACCAGTTTTGTTAAAGGAAAAACAAACATATCTACATCTACTGGCCACCAAAACAAACAAGCAAATAAAAAGCAAAAGGATAATGCCATCCCTCGTGTCATGGGGCCACACATCAATTCACAAGCAGCCTTGACAACAGAGGAAAAGTGATGGAAAACCTGAGGGCATATATGTCATTTGTGGTTCTTGCATGTCCTTGCCTGCAACCGCCCAATAGCATAACAACCACACCTGAGCCTGCGGCCGCAGTGGCATCCAGGGGTCGTCGTCGTCTCTCTCTCGTCGAGGCATAAACAAACCAAGCAAAGCAAAGGCAAAACCCCACTCCCTCTCTCCTTCCTCTGCTTTTCCTCGGTGCAGCCAAGTCCTCTGCTCGCCTCCATTACCGGCCTGCCTGCGCGCGGCCTCCGGCCAGCTTGTGGTGATGGTGGAGATGGACGGCGGCGCGGGAGTAGGAGGAGGAGGCGAAGCGGCGGCGGCGCGGCGGTGGCGGCTGGCCGACGAGCGGTGCGACCCGCTCGCCTTGGAGACGGACTACGTGCGGCGGTTCCACCAGCACGAGCCCCGCGACCACCAGTGCTCCTCCGCCGTCGCCAAGCACATCAAGGCCCCCGTTCACCTCGTAAGCGCCTCAAAAACTCCTCCTTTGGCGATGCCGCCGAGTCAAATAAATCTCGGCTTCTTCTTCCCCGGCTTGTTGCATGCTCTGTTTTCTCGGCGGGTACGATCCTGCCGTGGCGGCTCGCTCGTTCGGATCGGTTTCCTGATTGATTTCTCCTTTTTTGACTTGGTCCGGTTCTGGAGTGCTGCGGCGTCTCATCTTGATAAGGAAAGATGCCGACTTGGTTGCCGGCCACCACTCGTTTGGCCCGTTTCTTGATTCGGGGCATAACTATGCTTGATTTGGAGGCCCTGCTTCTCTGTTCGTCCCGGCATCCTTTCCTCTGATTGTCCGTGCAAATTAATTATGATCGGAACCACGTCGTTTTCGCGGAAAATTTTCTGTTTTCACGCAAGAAGCCTGTGATTTTTCTTGAATCGCCGTGCTGCTTTTACTCCCGTCCCGTGTGTGACAATAGAAGGTTGCAATGATAGCCACAAAGCCATGAGGATTTTTAATTCGCCTTTCTGTACCTCATCTCACGTGGGAAGATGCTTCCCCCGCCCCACCTCGAGATCCCCGCTGAATCTACTTTGCGTGATTTTCTTGGGATTTCTAGGTGTTCTTGCATTGGCTGGCTTGGATTGCTTTGTTATGCTTTGAAGGTTTGCAACTTTATTCTGCAAGTAATCTAATGGAGCTGGTGGAGATATGCTTCGCTTCGACTCCACTCCTTTGGTTATGAGTTCAGAACTCGTCAGAAAATTAGATGCAACAAAGTAGCTTTTAGTTTCTTTTGCACAATTATGAGATGCTCGAGGTGCACTGAACCGATTAATTGAATGGAAAAAAGTCACCATTTTGAGCCACTTTTCAGCCAAGGATATCAGCATATGCTGAATGGATGCCTTGTTCCAAGTGTGAATATGTGTATACAGTCCCTAGCACTGTCAAGGTTCTAGTCCTCATTTTAAATTTTGTTTATCTGATTAAAAGAGCCGTCCCAAGGGGTGTTCGTTGCTTTAGCATTTAGCATTTAGACCTGTCATATCAAAGAAAATCTTATTATTTAAGAGTACTAAATAAAATTTAATGACAAAACCTTTTTACATATAGATACATCTTTACGAGACGAATCTAACGAGCCTAATTAATCTATATTTTGTTACAGTGATGCTATAGTAATGCTACAGTAATCAGTGTCTAATCACGGCTTAACTACCCTCGTTAGATTCGTCTCGTGATTTAGACCAGGGGTTCTGCAGTTAGTTTTGTAATTAAACTTTATTTAATACTCTTAAATGACAAGATTCTTTCCTCTAAATTTTAGACCCCATGCAACGAACACCCCCCTATTCTTGAATCGTCTTCAGTTGACTTCTACACCATTCCTGCCATTTCCTTCTGATCATTTCAAGCTCCCTTTCAGCTGTTCATTGATAGGACAGCAGACTGAGTTATCTGGTACAGTTGGCGGGTTAGGATCATTATTTAGCACAGTTAATATCGAATTGACCTATGTATTGAAAAGCGTATTTCTTCGATCTGTACATGTGTGTGGATCGATCCAGTTCACTTTCTTTATCATTGCCTCATCAAATATATTATCTGACAGGTTTGGTCTTTGGTGAGGCGGTTTGATCAACCACAGCTGTTCAAGCCTTTTGTAAGCCGGTGTGAAATGAAAGGGAACATTGAGATTGGTAGTGTGAGGGAGGTCAATGTTAAGTCTGGGCTGCCTGCCACACGAAGCACCGAGAGGTTGGAGCTGTTAGATGACAATGAGCACATACTCAGTGTCAGGTTTGTTGGAGGTGACCATCGACTGAAGGTATGCTCTGTTCTTGATCAAACTCTGTCCGTCATACAATTTCTTCTGGCCATGCTCGGTTTTGGATCAGACTTGCAGACTTTTAGTCGATAGCTTGCGTCAGTATTGATAATGATCTCTTACCAACAGCTTTCCTATTTGATATGTTAAACAAAACCAGCAGTAGCCATCGTTCCCGAGGATAATCCATCAATTATGCCTAGTAATTTCACAAAGTTGTCGCTGATTTTCGTGTTGCTATCACAGATTTATTTGGCATAGCTGCTACAAATTTTCTTTTGCATTCTGTAAAGTTTACTAAAATTGTTACTGATCTATGCTGCTTATTGTAACATGTAATACATGATAGTAGGTTAATCCCTTTTTAATGTCACTTCATTAAATGGTCAAACTGTGGGCACATGACCGGTTGATTCCCACCATTTACCTTTAATAGCTTTTTCATTGGGTACAATGTACCTGTACTTGCAAACGGAGTATCGTTGAAACCATTGCCAGGTGTACTTGGCATCTCTTGAGCCTGCTGCACCAAGTCACCAACGATATAGAATATGCTCATGCACAAATAATGGTGGTCTTAATCCATCACTTGTTTATAGGCTAGTGCTCATCCAATGCAGAGCACCTCTCAGCATGGTCGTTGAACATGGGGTGAGAGATATTTCCCACCTCATCCTGAATTTTCCTGATGCATCTTGATGTTGCTGCCACAGTCTCAATAGATAGCCTTAACAAACTCTTGTCGTGTTACCACAAAACAAGCACCGGTTGCTGTTGTTATATCTGTATGGTGTCTGTATGTTCTCAGCTGCTTGGACTAACAAGTATGGCCCTGACTCGCCATCCTTTGACCTTACATGCCAAATGCTTTGCATGAGGACCTGTCACTCCCTTTGTCGTGGTCCATGCGTTTGCTTTCTTCAGTGATGCCACCCAAAGTGGGTCACATGCACTGAATGTATTTTGATAAATAGTATAATGGAAGGCACTTGTCGGAGTTATCTGCATGCCGGCTGTGTTAGTTGAAACTTGAAAGACACCAGCCTCTGGCGCTGACCTGACTAATTGATCTTCTTGTCATCTTCCAGAACTACTCCTCCATCCTCACCGTCCACCCTGAGGTCATCGACGGCCGGCCCGGGACGCTGGTGATCGAGTCCTTCGTTGTGGACGTCCCCGAGGGCAACACCAAGGACGAGACATGCTACTTCGTCGAGGCCCTGCTCAAGTGCAACCTCAAGTCGCTAGCGGAGGTGTCGGAGCGCCTTGTCATCAAGGATCAAACGGAGCCCCTTGACCGGTGATAATGGATGGATGGAATCGCTGCGATTGCTCGATTCGGATCATTGCATTCCTTAGAATGCGCAGAGCTATTCTCCAATGGAGCCCCTAGGCTCTTGGAACATGCATGCAAAAAAAAGGGATTTTTGAGGAAGTGCTACTGCTGTGCCATGTTGTTCAAATTATGTTTCCTCCTTGAGATTGTGTTTGCTGTTCTTCTCCAGCGTTGTATGTCTAAGGAGACGGACAGAATGATGTGTTATTGTAGTGATGATGAAGTAAAAGGAAAAAAAGTTAGAACTTCAAGGCCCTGAACACTTACCTGATTGTGTGGTTTGGAGAGGGTTTCACTGTAATTAGATTCGCCCTAGTTTAGTTTGTTACGTCCAGCTTTTTCTACCTACCCTTTGTGTAAAGTTACTCCCTCTAGATCATGATCATGATTTCAACGATGGTTGTGATCATATACAAAGAAGCCTTGCTAGAGAGTAGTTATCATGGTCGCCATGGAAAAACAAAGACTCGTGCATTTGGCTTCACTGTCCTCAAACATGGTCAGAAGTGCAATTGTTTTCGACTGCTTAATTCTTTTCAGATTCGTTCTAGAAGCCGACCCTGCCAACGGTCAGAAAAAAATAAAAGGGAAAAAAATCACACACCTTCCTCGACAACTTTGGATCACGTACTGCAATTCACAATGTGAAACAGAAGTGGAAAGGGTTGAAACGTTTTGAAATCGAGGGGTGGCGCAAAACTCCGTGTTGTGGAGAATCAAATCCTTAAGGAGTTGAAAATGGTTGTTAGGAAGCGCTTGCTATATCTGCGCTTTCGTTTTTTTTTAGTGATTGTTAGTGGTGGCCACTTTTGTTGTTTATTGTCTGATGGTCATTTCGGTGGCAAAAGAAGGGTTATCCTAATGGTCAATTCAGTGGCTACCACAATAAGAGGGCTTTTCCATATGTTCTCTTAACCTTTTTAATAGGCAGCAAAGTTTGACGTAAAGACAATAATGGGGGACTTCATGATGTGTTCTTGCGGAGCACTAGTAAAGGCTGTTTTCTGCGTTGGCAATCCTACTTCGTGGAGCATAGGAATTTCACTAGGATTAAACTTTTGACAAAATAGTATAATATTTTTGCTTGGGAAAGAGACACTATTCTTGAAATAGCACATCTACTTTAGAGGGCAATGTGAAACAGATTATCACCCACCATTTTAGAAAGATGCCTGCAGGCTCTGACTTGTTTGTGCTATAGTTGCTTATAGTCACAATGTAATCAATCTTATTCAATTTTACTATCTAAACTTTTCCTGGCTATCTAAAACATAGGGAGCATATGTGTACAATTCCTCGAATATTTTCTTTGCCTAATGAAAAGGTAGCTTTCCTGCTATATGTTCACATCAAAACTTTCGATGGCTACTCCTCTATGCTGTTTGTCTTGTTACCGCTCCGGTCCTGTCAGGAAAAATACTATGAAATGTTTAAAAATTTAAAAGAAAAATAAACAACAAAATTGTGGAATTTACAAAATAAGATAAAAATAGAGACAATAGCGTTTTAACCATGATTTTAGACTCTAATTGCGTTTTCACCATCGATTTTCAGATTTTGCAAGATCACCATTGATTGCTTTCAGATTTTGCAAGATCACCATTGATTTTTTGAAAACTGATGGTAAAATCGCAAAACTATTTTGCAACATCACCATCGCTTTTTGAAAACTGATGGTAAAATCGCAAAATCTGAAAACCAATGGTGAAAACACAATTGGAGTCTGAAAGGATGGTTGTTTTGCAATTGCCCCATAAAAATACCCAAGCCTCATAAATTTACATTTCATTTTCGGATTATTCTATGGTTTGCAAGAAATTATCCATGAAATTATTGCAATAAGGATCGAGTATCACGTTGTTGTGAACCCAGCTTGCGTTCAACCTCCCAACCCTTGAATTGCCAAGAGGTCTATATGGTAACTTTTTCATCACAAAAAAAGGAGTCTTATTCATTCTTATGCAAAAGTTGCCAATTGGAATTCAGAAAGAAAAATCACAAGTGATATCTTAGTTTTTCCAACACTTTCCACTATTTATGTCTTCAAATAGGTCATGGTTTTCACGAGTTTTCGGTGAAGAAGGTCAAAGGATGATGGTTTCATGGGAGAGGAAAAAAAAAAGATTCATAGGGAAAGACATGCCAGAAATTAGCAATTTCATTTTACATGGTTCTTAGAATTTCAAAAGGTGAATTTTGTAAGATTGCTGTGTCATTTTGACTTTTATTTGTGAAATGACAGAGGATGTCATATTACAGTGTTTTTGTTATTGTAGTCAATATCCTGAGAGCGTTGGTATTTATTTGACCAAAATCTAAATCGACATCCTTCCAAAATGAATTCAATGTCATCATTATTTTTATGAACTCCTTGCCTGTACGGGCGGCGGGCTGGCAGGACCCACACGCAGTCACCGTCATGGACGGTGCCCTCTCCTATCGGCTATCGCTGTCTTTCTAGGTCGGCCCGGCCGCTTGTCTTTGCTGCCAGGCAACTACAATTGGCTTCCTTGGTCACGGGGACCCCATGATCCCCATCAACTTTGCAGGGCCGATGAGCTCCAGTACCACTGGGGCCCACCTGCCAGTGGCACCTACCAAGAAAACAGTCACCAGAATCCTCTGGTGTCTAATTATCATTGGGCTGCAAACTTAATTTTGGCGGCTGATCGATGCTTGATTATCAACGTAGGCCTCACATATTCAAAAAGTTGGTCAAACATGGTATTTAATTCGTGGGTTCATGAATTGTAAAACCTTTTTGCTTGATGCATTTGCTTGAATATTTGTCAACCACCTCCTGTGAGCTTAATACTGACACTCTGCGAGCGACTAGGCTGAAAGATATATCACCGAGGCTGATGGGATTCAGTCTCGATGACACAGCTACTGTGGATCTGGATAAAAATGGTTCCATTTAGAATTTTTTTTAAGAATAAACGAACTGTAAATGAATTTTTTATTAAAGTTGCATGTGTTAGACGTATGGTAACCAAAGTTTGTGTAGCTAGGCGGGTAATGAATCCCAGAGATAGAAAAAAAATCATTTAATCTAGTTAACTCCCGTATTGAATAAACAAAATCATAAGAAATCTTTGCGTTTCAAACAGTCATTTCTTTAAGGATCAGATATCGCTTTACCACTGAAAGAACGACGTTGCCAGGAATATCCATATCTTGCAGCCAAAGATGGAACAGAAGTGCTCGACAGCTAATTGTGTTAGAGTTTGTTTAGATTGTATCTTATCTGATATGTATACTTGGTGTGCAAGTCACGCCGTTCTGTTGTAATTCGTTGTAATCCGCTGCCATCGTACTGGCCTATATAACATGCAGGCGTACCGAGGCCAAAGGTATCGCTTAACCCATCTTCACATGGTAATCAGAGCCTACCTCCAAACACATCTACAATGTCGACCTCCTCCTCCCTTCCCGGCCCCAACCCTGCCTTCCAGCGCCCCATCCACGAGAAGCTCACGCGTGACAACTTTGTCATCTGGAAGGCGCAGGTGCTTCCTGCCGTCCGTGGTGCCCAGCTGATGGGCATGCTCGAGGGGACGGTGGTTGCGCCTGCCAAGAAGATCAAGGGGCCGGACGACAAGGAGAACGTCATGGTGCCCAATCCTGAGTACGCAGCTTGGCTCGTGCAGGATCAGGATCTTGCTGGGTACCTTCTTTCCTCTATGACGAGGGAAGTGCTGATCCAGGTTGCCGATCTTGCAACCTCGGCTGAAATCTGGGCGAGAATCTCTGAGATGTTCTCGTCCCAGTCAAGATCGAAGATTGTTCATCTTCGCCAAAAGCTTCCAACCACTCGCAAGCTCGACTCCACCTGCGCCAACTACTTCGCCAAGATGAAGGCCTACGCCGACGACATGGCGGTCGCCGGCAAGAAGGTGGACGACGAGGATCTGATCGCCTACATCCTCGCCGGCCTCGACTCCGATTACAACCCCTTCGTCGAGAACATCTGCGGCAGGACGACTCCAGTCACTCTCGCCGACTTCTACTCCCAGTTCCTCACCGCCGAAGCGCGTCTTGATGCGCAAAAGGCGGAGCAGCAGTACATGGCGGCCAACGTCGCTGCGCGTGGTCGCGGCAGGGGCGGCCGCTTCGGAGGACGCGATGGTGGTGGACGTGGTGACGCTGGGCGTGGTGCCTACAAAGGCAATCGCGGCCCCAGCGGCAGTGGCAGCAAGATCGTCTGCCAGCTGTGTGGCCGCACCGGCCACCATGTTCTAAAGTGCTATAAGCGCTTCGACAGGAACTACAATGGCGAGGAACGCGTGGCGGCTGCTGCGACGACCGGGTACGCCTACGACCCACTATGGTACACCGACTCGGGTGCCACGGACCACATCACCGGTGAGCTGGACAAGCTCACGACGAAGCAGCGCTACGAGGGCCAGGAGCAGGTCCACGCCGCCAATGGGGCAGGTATGGTGATTAGTCATGTCGGTCGTACTACTTACCACACTCCTTCTCGTGATATACTCCTTGATAACATTCTCTATGTTCCAAATGCATCTAAAAATCTTGTTTCGGTACATCGGCTTACTTCTGATAATGACGCTTTCTGTGAATTTCATCCTGATTTCTTTGCTCTTAAGGACCGAACCACGAGGCGAACCCTGCTGCGCGGCAGGAGTAAGGGCGGCCTGTATCCTCTTCCTCGGTCCGAGATGATTGCGTCGTTGAAGCAAGCCTTTGTCGCCACCAAACCTACTTCGGTGCGATGGCATGGACGCTTGGGTCATCCTTCGTTAGAGATTGTTAGGAGAGTCATTCAAAATAATTCCTTGCCTTGTTCAAGTGAGGCAAATTCAGAGTCAGTGTGTGATGCCTGTATGCAGGCTAAGAGTCATCAACTTCCGTTTCCTAGGTCATCAAGTGTGTCAAAATTTCCTCTTGAATTAATCTTCTCGGATGTATGGGGACCGGCTCCAACTTCTGTTGGGCGCCATGATTTTTATGTGAGTTTCATTGATGATTATAGCAAGTTCGTTTGGATTTACATGCTCAAGCACAAGTCCGAAGTTTTTAAATATTTTCAGCAATTTCAGCAACTTGTTGAACGGCTGTTTAATAGAAAAATCATATCTATCCAAACGGACTGGGGTGGCGAGTATCAGAAATTGAACTCCTTTTTTAATCGTGTTGGCATTACTCACCTTGTTTCGTGTCCCCATACTCACCAGCAGAATGGCGCCGCCGAACGGAAGCATCGACACATTGTCGAAGTTGGGCTCTCCTTGCTAGCCCAAGCCTCCATGCCCCTAAAATTCTGGGATGAAGCTTTTGCTACTGCCACCTATCTCATAAATCGTTTACCTTCCAAGGTTATCGATTATTCTACACCTCTTGAACGCATCTCTGGAGCCAAACCAGATTACTCCTCGCTTCGTGTCTTTGGGTGCGCGTGCTGGCCAAATTTACGACCTTACAACTCACGAAAGCTAGAATTTCGTTCAAAGCAGTGCGCGTTCTTGGGGTATAGTGGCATGCACAAAGGGTACAAGTGTCTAGATATTTCATCTGGTCGTGTATACATTTCGCGTGATGTGGTTTTCGACGAATCTGTGTTTCCCTTTGCCTCTCTTCATCAAAATGCCGGCGCTAGGCTTCGGGCTGAAATCTCTCTCCTTCATCCAACGTTGCGCAACTCTCTTGGTGGTGGTAGTATTGATCAATTGACTAACCCTACTGACCCCTCTGGTGAGGTACCTGATGTGCAGGATGATGGACTTGGCGTTGGGGAACATTTTGCTCATGAACAAGCGACTGCTGGTTTCGTTCCAGATCCGAGCGGCACGATGCATCACGCGCCACACCCAGCCACAGAAAATCCCGGCTCGTTGAACAAAGCAGATCCGGCGGCTGCTCCTCGTACCCCGCCTGCCGTGCCGACAGAATCCACCTCGGATCTGTTGCCGGTCGGCGGCCTCGGGCAGGCGGCACCTGCTGTTCCCGCGGCCTGCTCTCCGCGCGCACCAGGTGGCGGGTCCTCATCGGCTGGTTCCCCGCGCCGGTCTCTGCGTGCGGCGGACGCCGTCCCGGCCTCTCCAGCGATGCCACATGCCCCGACCAGCTTGCCCGGATCCTCTGCGGCTGTTGCTCCCGCCGTTGCACAAGTGCCTGTACAGCCTGATCCACCGGCCCCTTCTCCACCACAGCCACGCACTCGATTGCAGAAAGGGATTATTTGCAAGAAAGTACGCACTGATGGTACTGTGCCATGGGGAAATCTTTGTCACACTGGTGAACCGGCGACTGTTCAGGAGGCTCTGGGTGATCAGAAATGGCATGAAGCTATGGATGCTGAATATAATGCACTCATGAGGAACAACACTTGGAGACTTGTCCCTGCACCTCGTAGGGTGAATCTTATTGATTGTAAATGGGTTTACAAAGTGAAACGGAAGGCAGATGGTACAATTGATCGTTACAAAGCTCGGCTGGTTGCGAAAGGTTTCAAGCAACGGTATGGCATCGATTATGAGGATACTTTCAGTCCTGTAGTCAAATCTGCTACAATTCGATTGGTTTTGTCTCTTGGTGTCTCTAGAGGATGGTCACTTCGACAATTAGATGTGCAGAACGCGTTTCTTCATGGTGTTCTGGAGGAAGATGTTTACATGAAGCAACCCCCCGGGTACGAGGATGCACAGAAGCCAGGATTTGTTTGCAAACTTGACAAGGCCCTCTATGGTTTGAAACAGGCGCCACGAGCATGGTATGCCCGACTTAGTGAGAAGTTAGTGAAACTTGGCTTCTCATCTTCTAAGGCAGACACATCTTTATTTTTCTATTGCAAACATGGTGTTACTATATTTCTCCTTGTTTATGTGGATGACATCATAGTGGTGAGCTCATCTGATGATGCCGTTGCTGCTCTGCTAAAGGACTTGAGAGCTGAATTTGCTCTTAAAGATCTTGGTGATTTACATTACTTCTTGGAAATTGAAGTTAAGAAGACCCAAGATGGAATATTATTATCTCAAGAAAAGTATGCCTCGGATATTCTGCATAGAGTAAATATGAAAAGTTGTAAGCCAGTATCAACCCCTCTCTCGGTTTCAGAAAAGCTTTCTGTTCATGAGGGTGATCTACTCGGATCTGAAGATGCAACTCGTTATCGCAGCATAGTAGGGGCTTTGCAATATTTGACGTTGACGAGACCTGACATTTCTTTTTCAGTCAACAAGGTTTGTCAGTTTTTGCACGCACCTACTACTCTTCATTTCTCAGCTGTAAAAAGGATACTTCGGTATGTACGAGGGACTTTGAAACTTGGGTTACATATTCGACGATCCAAGTCTATTTTGGTCAGTGGTTTTTCGGATGCGGACTGGGCAGGATGCCCTGATGATAGGCGCTCTACTGGAGGGTTTGCCATTTTTCTTGGACCAAATTTGATCTCTTGGAGTGCTCGCAAACAAGCCACGGTTTCTCGCTCAAGTACTGAAGCTGAGTACAAATCATTAGCCAATGCGACAGCTGAGATGATATGGATACAAAGTGTTCTTCGTGAATTGGGTGTGCCTCAACCAAGAGCGGCATGTTTGTGGTGTGACAATGTTGGTGCCACCTATCTTACTGCTAATCCGGTCTTTCATGCTCGGATGAAGCATGTTGAAATAGATTTTCACTTTGTCAGGGAACGAGTTGCAGCGAAGTTGTTGGAGATTCGTTTTATCCCAACCGGTGACCAACTAGCTGATGGTTTTACCAAACCTCTCTCCACACGGCTCCTGGAGAATTTTCGTTGCAATCTCAATCTCGTAGAGTTGTGATTGAGGGGGGCTGTTAGAGTTTGTTTAGATTGTATCTTATCTGATATGTATACTTGGTGTGCAAGTCACGCCGTTCTGTTGTAATTCGTTGTAATCCGCTGCCATCGTACTGGCCTATATAACATGCAGGCGTACCGAGGCCAAAGGTATCGCTTAACCCATCTTCACAAATTGGATAGTTTCAGTGAGGAAAATATCAACCCAGCAGCAAGCACTAGAATTTGTGACCCTGCATTCTTTAATCCGAAACGTGGGTTTGCAGGAGAATATGCAGGACCAAGTATGCAGGACCAAGTAACATGGAAATGGACCTCAGATGGAAAATACACCTCGGCTTCGGCACACAGAGTTCAATTCCTAGGTGCACATGCGCCGTTTCCAACGCTTACGCTCTGGAAAGCCAAAGCTGAGCCGAAGGTCATCTTCTTCGCATGGATGGCAATGCACGAAAAAATATTGACTGCGGACAACCTTGCGAAAAGAGGATGGCAGCACAACCCAACATGCTCCCTGTGCCAAGCTAACAACGAAGATGTGGAACATTTGCTGACGGCCTGCACTTTTGCTAAACAGGTAATACAACTAGTGTGGTGCTGGACAGGTTTTGCAGGTGTGCAACTTCGGAATGCGCATGATCAAGGGGTCGCTCCATGGCTTCTTCAGAACACCGACAAGGTCAATAAGCCACAACGACGCAGAGCAGCCGGAATAATTTTCTACACGTGGTGGAATGTGTGGAAGGAGCGAAACAGGCGCATTTTCGAAAACAAGGCAAGAGACTGCAATCAGGTGGCAATGATGGCAAAGGAAGAGATTGATCTCTTCAATATCGCCAACAGGCGCCTTGAAGAAACAAGTGGACATGCCAATCCTATAGAACCAAACCCTTAAGCTTCACCTACTCTAGATCGATTTGCCTCCTTTTGGCCAGTGTGTTGGCCCTGCTAGTTTCCTTATTTCTTTCCAGGTTTTTCTTTTTCCCGTTTTAAGTATGCAAACTCTCTCCTAGCAAGTTAGCTACGGCTGTCTAATTTGTATTAACCTGTACTGTGGATTGATCTCTCCTTTCTTAATGCAAAGGCAGCGCACCTGCCGTATTTTCGTAAAAGAAAAAAGAAGTGCTCGACAGTCGACGTTGTCTTGGCAGAGCACACCGAGGACGACCTAGGTCACAATTGAGTATTGAATCAGAAAAATTGTACGAGTCTACCAAATTTTATCTTCCTGGACCACAATTCCGTTTGTCTCCAATTTTTATGGGTCCACTCAAGATCACAGCATGGGCCTGCGAGGAATCACATGACCACTGGCGGGTCTAAAGCCCACGGCCGCTTATTCCAACCAGGCTGTGTGGGGTCACTATTACCTTTTCGTCCTGTAGGGCCACGCATCGCGTTGTATTTTTAGGAGGTTTCGGCCATAACCCTTGGGACCTCCTTTGCTCCCTCCATGTTTACGAGGTTTCGGCAATAAATATGCTTAAATTCACAGGTAATATTTCTTTTGTTCCAAAAATAGTGTATATCTAATTTCGTCCTAAGTCAATTTTTTTGAACTTTGACCAACAGTATCTAAAAATATATATATTATTTCAAGAGTAAAATGCACCCGGGTCCTTAAACTATTGGTCGATGGTTATTTAGGTTCATGAACTCTTAAAGTGTCCATCTGAGTCCTTAAACTATTTTCGGATTGTCATTTAGGTCCACGAACTTAAGTGACCATCTGAGTACATAAACTATTTATATTGTGTCAACTAAGTCTATTTTGAAGAGACAAAAACAATCAACCTGGATATGACAACGTGGAGACATATGGCTTGTAGGTCCTTCATTCTTTTTTCTTTCTCACCATCACACGCCGTTGTAGTAAGTATGTACCCACTGCTGGCACTACCACATGGGACAGTGGACGAGGTGGATGTGAGCCGCGGAGTCATCTATATAAGAGTGACCATATTTCTACGAGCCATGGAATGAAGAGAATGACCCTACTTCTATGAGCGACCTCACGCTAGGAGAGACAGGTAGGAGGTGAATGCATCAACAGTAACGGCGCCATCCCGCCATCCCGCCATCCCGCCATCCCTTCGGAGTAATGTTGCAGTGAGAATCCTAATGTCTGGTCCTTTTCATCGTCAATCGCGACGGATACTTTGACAATGTGTGACAACAATATATAGTTGCTTCAAGTGAGAGTGAGATTCGTGTTAAAAAAAAAGAAGTAAAAATTCTATATGCTAAAATGTCTCCTAAATGTCAAGAGTTCATGATTGACACAACATAAATAGTTTAGAGAAAAGTCCTTTTCGCCTCCCTCAACTATAAGGGGTAGCGCAATCTACACCCTGAATTACAAAACCGGGTAACCGCAGTCCTCTAACTATAGAGGTGGTAGAGGTGGGTACAATTTGACTCCCTGAGCTGTTTTTAGGGCGGTTTTGTCTGACGTGGCACCATGGGTCCCACACATCAGCTGCCATGTCCTTGTCTTTTTCTTTTTCTTTTTTTTCTCTCTCTCTCTCTTCTCTTTTTCCCGGACATCGACTCGCTCGCAGCCTCGCCCCAAACTCTATGGCTCCCCGCCGCGCCGCCTCCTTACTACCGCCTCATGGCCGCGCCAGCGCCGAAGCCCACCGATCCTGCGTTGCTGCTCCGCCTCTGCACGGTGTTGTACCAGCACCAGAACGCGTCGGACGACGCCCTCAACCGCCGCCGCTCCGCGCTTCCCGTCCTCAACTGCCGCTTCTCCGCGAGCTCTTCTTCCAGGCGGTCGCACGATTCTAGCTCTCCTGGCGCCCCGTGCACCGCCTCCTAGCTCACCTATTCGTCCTTGGAGTGGCGGATGGCGAGAAAGAAGCACGATCCCGTTGGATTCGATTGGATTTAGACCCAATCATCGTGTCAAAGCAGGTGAATACTTTATTCCTGCTTCAATGCGTCGAGGGATTGAATACTTCACCTATTCAATTGCTTCCCGCCGCTATCTGATTGGATTGCTTCCCGGTGCTGCTGTCGATCCATCGGCAATTAAGCATCTTTCTCTTCCACTTGGAACGGCTCCAATATTCCACTTGGAACGGCTCCAATCGAGCAGCATGCAGCGCACCGGATGAGCCCGTTCTCGTTGCACGCCGCGCAGATATGGAACCCGCCGGTCTTCTCACTGAACCGGCGGTGGCTGCCCCCGTAGGCGCCGCACGGCGTGAACCGCGAGCCGCCGCAGGACGCGCAGGGCGCGGGCGGCGCCGGCGCCGCGCCGACGAGGACGCGCCGGAACTCCCCGCTCTCGTGGAGGTGCCGCACCTCGCTGGCCGCTGCGCATGCATGGTGTTCGACGAATTGCCCGACAAGGCTGGTGTTAGCGGGAAGAAAGAAAAAGAAAAAGGAAAGAAAAAAGGCGACGTGGCACTGACGTGTGGGATCTTCGGTGCCACGTCGGACAAAACCGCCCTGAAAACCGCCCAGAGAGTCAAATTGCACCCACCCCTATAGTTGGAGGACTGCGGTTACCCGGTTTTGTAATTCAGGGTGTAGATTACGCTACCCCTATAGTTGAGGGAGGCGAAAATGACTTTTCTCAATAGTTTATGGACTTGATTGACACAACATAAATAGTTTATAGACCCATGTGGTCACTAAAGAGTTTGTGGACCTAACTGACCATCAAAAAATAGTTTAAGGACCCAGGTGGACACTTTAAGAGTTCATGGACCTAGATGATCATCGATCAATAGTTTAAGAACCTAGGATGCATTTTACTCTTATTTCAAAGTAAGATAGTTATATATTATGAAAGTTTATTTCACAGTGAATCTAGTAAAAGCATTTTTATGTTGTCAAACCATACGGTTTTCTAGATATTATTGGTCAAAGTTCAAAAAATTTGACTTAAGTCAATACTAGATATAGACTGTATTTCTGGACGGAAGAAGTATACATTAAGCCAGCAAAAATTATGTACTACCATGTTTATAAAATGATAAACTAAACTCCCATCCAAGCTAATTAAAGCCATTGCACAGGGTTGTTACTTGTTAGTATAGACGGTTAGTGTGAAATGCATGAGCAACTACAGATGACGGCAACCAATATATGCCCTGGTCCCTGACTCTGTTTTGACGCCCTGTGCATCAAACTAAACGGCACGCATACGATTGCCCCTGACCTCACTAGCCTGTCTCCTCCCGACCCGTGAGCCCAGAGGCGCCAGAAGAAGCCATACATGCAGATCACGAAAGGGATAGATGCACATGCATTACACGCACCTGGATATGTAGTTATTTGAATATCAATTAACAGCGTGCAAACTTTTTAAGCTTAAGTGTGTTCATAAGGGTAGGTACTTCGTGTATGTTTATGAATGTTTGCGTTTGTACTTATGTTACTTCACAGAAAAACAAAAATAACAATGTGCATGCTTTTCGTTTTTCTAAGATATAAACAGCACTCATGCATGCATGGTTGATGCATAGATGGATCTTCTTGCTTCGGAAATGGAAAAGGTGTGGTGCCTGCCATGCCGCTAAACTGCTAAAGGCTGGAAGTTCTCTTTCACTTGCCCTAGTTAAAAAGCTTTTATGCATGCGTTCGATGGAAAGCAGATGGGTTGAGGAAAGAGGAGAACAAAAAGTAGCGAAGATAAGCTGACACATTACTCGGTTGTACAACGACTATAGGAAATGTTGCGCGGCTAGGTAATCTTTCTTTTTTTTTTTTTTGCGTGACAAAGAGGATTAGCTAAAACATTTTTGATGTCAGTCGGGGGTGTTCGTTTTCAGGGGTTTAAATTTTAGAGGGGTCACATTAAAGAGAATTTTGTTATTTAGAAGTATTAAATAAAGTTTAATTACAAAACTAACTGCAGAACCCCGGGTCTAATTCGCGAGACGAATCTAATAAGGGTAATTAAGCCATGATTAGATGATGGTTACTGTAGCATTACTGTAACAAAACATAGATTAATTAGGCTCATTAGATTCGTCTTGAAATAAGCATTCATCTGTCAAAAAGATTTTGTCATTAAATTTTATTTAATACTTCTAAATGACAAGATTCTCTTTTATTTTAAGGACACATGCTGAACGCCGAGGGTAGCCACTCAAAGTGCCAGTGGCTGATGCAAAATATGCACACTGTGCAGTTGTGCACAGCACGATGCACAAACAAGATCTGAATAAAGCTGCACTGCATGCCAAAACTGGCTCTCTTCACAAGGCATGTTCCTCTTATATGGAGTACACTCACTGAAAGCTGAGGTAACCACTCCCCTCCCATCCCATTCTCTGGACTCATCTTCTTGGCTCCCCTCGCGCCACCCTTGGATTCTTGCACTTGTTAGCTTCCCATCTCCTACCTCCGACCACCATCCCATTCCATTCCCAACCAAGATTTGCACTGCTCCTTTTTCTTAGGGATCGCCACACACCGGGGAGAAAAAGCTCTTCTTGGAGCCCTCTGCTTGGCTTCACTGTCTCTTCAGCAATTTCGTGCTGGGAACAAGCCAGCATCAGCATGGCCGCGTCGTTGCGTGGTCTCGCGGTGGCGCTCGCAGCGCTGGCCGTGCTGCTCCACGGCACAGACGCCGCCGCGGCGGCGACGTGCGTCGGGGTGGCGCCGGCGAAGCAGCGGCCGGAGGTGGTGTCCATCACGGAGTTCGGCGGCGTGGGCGACGGCCGGACGGTGAACACGTGGGCGTTCCGCAAGGCGGTGTACCGCATCCAGCACCAGCGGCGGCGCGGCGGCACGACGCTGCACGTGCCGGCGGGGACGTGGCTCACCGGCAGCTTCAACCTCACCAGCCACATGACGCTCTTCCTCGCCAGGGGCGCCGTGCTCAAGGCCACGCAGGACACAAGAAGCTGGCCGCTCATGGCGCCGCTGCCGTCGTACGGACGGGGAAGGGAGATGCCCGGCGCAAGGTACGCCAGCTTCATCCACGGCAACGGCCTCCGCGACGTCGTCATTACAGGTGAGCTGCTCAACTAGTAACCTCCTCTTCTCATCTTCTGGCTGCTGCACTCGTTGCTCCTCTGCTCTTCGGTGCCATATCCTTCGTGCCTCATTGTTCGAGTCCGCACAACACAAGTCTCCTCGACACTCGTGAGAGAGGACTGAAAATGAAACATCCTGCAGTATAGAGAAATCTCTGTCGTGCATGCTGTCTGAAAATGGGTGCACGGGACAAACATGGGAGTGCGTGATAAAAGCGAGTCTGTCGAGTTGTTACTGAGCATCAAGTGTAACATGGAAAGCCTAGGTAACACAAGTTCAAACGCGAAAAGGTGGTCCATTCCATTCGAGTAAAATGTGCACTAGATCATAATGCTTTTTACCAGAGATTTGTTAAACTAACTGTAAGGGCCATACTACTCGCGTTGAGGGCCTGAATCATTACCTTTAGTCGATCTCATTCTCCTTTTTTTATTTATTTATGAAAAAACAAAGTCATAGCTTTCTGAATATTACGATGGACCTGTCACCATTGAAGCTACTGAATCTTTGTTCATTGCCCAGTACTGTATAGTATATGTTCATTCAGGATAGGTCAGGAAAGAAATGAAACAGTACGTGTTTCTGAAACAACCAGTACGTGTTCAGTCTGTTACCACTTACCAGGCACCTGAACTATTACTCTGTCTCAACTTTGAGTCATGACAAGTAGCAACAGCTGACAATGTTGTATTATTCTCTGCACACCGATTACTGTATGCACTGATAGTTGCACTAGAAATTTTCATGAAACGGATACACTAAAGATAGAATCTCAACTATGAATCTTTTGTCTGTCTCTCTCGCACTGTCAGGTGACAAGGGAGTCATTGACGGCCAAGGCGAAGTGTGGTGGAACATGTGGAGGCGCAGGACGCTTCAGCACACCCGGCCAAACCTTGTGGAGTTCATGCATTCCAGCGGCATCCACATCTCCAACATTATTCTCAAGAACTCGCCTTTCTGGAACATCCACCCTGTTTACTGCGAGTAAGCACACACTGAAGACATACATGTTCAGAGTATTTCCTGTTTCACCAGTTCCGATCCAGTGCAATTTATAACAGAGTACATGAAGAATTCTGTATCGTGGGCTCGTGGCAACCATCTTTTGCTGACGTTAAGTTCCATGCCATCATCGTACAAACTGAATATTCACTGATGACGCTATGCATTCTTGTTTCAGCAATGTGGTCGTAACCAACATGATGATCCTGGCACCGCACGACTCCCCAAACACGGACGGAGTGGATCCAGGTACGTGTATGCTGCTCATCTAGTACAATTTTTTTTTCTCATCCTCAAACAAGTCAATTCTTTACCTGCATTGCTCCCTACCCATGCACAAAAAGTTGATAACAATAAGACTCTGAATATCATCCCTGGACAGATTCCAGCAGTAACGTGTGCATCGAGGACTCGTACATCTCGACGGGCGACGACCTAGTGGCGATCAAGAGCGGGTGGGACGAGTACGGCATCGCCTACGGGCGCCCGAGCTCCGGCATCACAATCCGCCGCGTGCGCGGCTCGTCGCCGTTCAGCGGCATCGCCATCGGCAGCGAGGCCTCGGCGGCGTGCGCGACGTGCTGGTGGAGGACTGCGCCGTCTTCGACGCCGGCTACGGCATCCACATCAAGACCAACGTCGGGCGCGGCGGCTACATCCGCAACGTCACCGTCTCCCGCGTGCGACTGCGCAACGTGCGCGCCGGCGTCCGCATCGCCGGCGACGTCGGCGACCACCCCGACGCGCGGTTCAGCCAGAGCGCCGTGCCGACCGTCGACGACGTTACCATCAGGGACGTGTGGGGCGTCGGCGTGCAGCAGCCCGGGTCGCTGGAAGGGATCAGGAGCGCGCCGTTCACGAGGATCTGCCTCTCCAATGTCAAGCTCTACGGGTCGAGGAACGACGCCGCGGCGGCGTGGAAATGCAGGGACGTGCGCGGCGCCGCGCTCGGCGTAAGGCCGTCGCCGTGCGCGGAGCTCGCCACCAACCTCGCGTCAGGGTACTGCACCTAGCTGCAAGCTTAGAAGTGCCTGTATTGCCTAGTTGGAAAGAGTAGTGTGCTCGTTTAATTGTAGACTGTAGTTTTCGTCTAGTGAAAGCTGTGTTTAAGGTTGTCTCATCTGTACGAGGCTTTGCTGCTGATTGTTCAGGGAATGTTAATTATTATTAGAGTTATTTTTGTAGTCTAAGGGTTTGCTTCTGTTTGTGCAATGTATATTTGAGACTAAGAAAAGAGAAAACATGGCATCTTGCATGAACTGATGGTGCAGCAGAAAAATATAAGTCAAGCATTTTTTTTTTCGAACCGTAATATAAGTCAAGCATGAAGCAAGCATCTTGCATTGATGGATAGTATGTGTCTAATGCTACTAATTAACCACATAACGATGACAGAATACCTAACAAAACATAACTTCGTTCCTCCTGCATCTCAAGATCATGCATGTTTTGTGGCGAAAGAGAAGTGTTCCAAGAAATATTCAGTAAACGCCAAAGCTACTTACTGAAAACTGCACTAAAGAAGAAGATATGTAGCAGAGTTTATTCAGCGCATTAGTTGCACAGAACATAGGTGTATTCTGGGAGTTCCATGCGTGTTCTTCCTTTTTAGCAAATCACTAGTGTTCAGTTGAGTCTGTCTCGAAAGGGAAACATTTTGTTTCAATGAGAAAAATTCAGGTGGGGCTTCTTGCCCCACCGTAGTTTCCTCAAAAAAGAACTTATGTATACTTCTCCTGCCGGATTTCCACATCCATTTCGAAATATCCAATGATGCTGTTGTAGGGTTTTTAGGAAATGAACACGTCATTACCCCAGATATAAATAGTTTCACTTAATTACCGTATTGAGAGGGATTTGCTGTAAATCATCTAGCTGAGAGGAAGCTTGCATAGATAGAGGCAACAAAAAATTATTGAACAGATTATTGGCCATGAAAGCTTTGACGATGGAGATGTCCTTGTTCAGAGCAAAAGAAAAAAAAAAGCTAAGGAAATCTCCATTCTAGAACTCGTAGGTCCCAAGTGTCTTTCCAAAGACTTTCTGTTGCTCCAGCTTTACATTAAACAGAGCGCAATCATTAAGAAATTGTCAGCAAGTGACATTATCACATCCCTCCACCAGAAGGAACCTACTTTGCTCGTATGTTCTACACAGCTGAGCTCTACCCAGGACAGGTTCATTCTGTTATAAAATTTGTGCAGATTGTTGTAAAGCAAAGCTTGAGTTCAGAGCATGCATGGATTCCCAAACGTCCCTGGTCTTTTGGCGGGGTTGCTTAATTTCTTCAAAGCAACTAGGCAGCTTTCTCTTCTCGGTTTATTTGTCGATCTGCTCTAATGTAGGTAGTTTTGTCAATTCTGTTCAAGGCATGACTATGTATTCGACGTGGGGCATAACAGCCTAATAATAAGCAAAATGGATCCAAACATTTACACACACAAATGAAAGCACAAGTAGTACATACCACCACCACAACGCATCAGTAGACAAACTAAACGGAGTACAGTACATATGACGGAAGCTGCTGATGAAATGCTGCACACCGCAGCGAGATCAAACATAGGATGATACTGTAGGAACCAAGCTCTAGAATCGCTTCATGAGGCCCTTGATCCACGTCACCACGCCGCCCTCCTCCGCGTGGTGGTGGTGGTGGTGACGGGAGCGCCTCTTGCGGATCGCCTTCCTGAACTGTCTGACCATCTCCTCCAGCTCGCCTTCGTCGTCGCTGTCTCTGTCGGCTTCGACGTGGTGGAGCTGCTTCCCCGTCTTCTCCTCGTCGTGGTGGCGGTGGTGGAACAGCTTCATCTTCTTCTCCTTCTTCCCGGCCTTTTCTTCCTCGTCGTCGTCGTCATGGTGGTGGCGGTGGGACAACTTCATCTTCTTCTTCCCGGCCTTTTCCTCGTCCTCCTCGCCGTCGTCATCATGGTGGTGGCGGTGCTTCTTCGTCCTCTTGACCTCCTTGTCTTCATTCTCCTCGCCGTCGCTCTCAGGGAGCGAGCCGTCCGTGTCCGGCTCGGCGACGGCCTTCACCTCCTCGGCTTCGCCTCCTTGCTGGCTCCGCCTCCTGCCGGTGTGACGGCAGGCTGAGGAGCACGTCCTGCTCCGCCGGGACAAGCTCGGTCGGGCCCGCCTCGTCGGTGGCGGGGTTGGATTCTGTGGCGCGGCAGTACTGGGAGACGGCGAGGAGAGAGAGGAGGAGCAGGAGGGCGATGGCTGACGGACGGGCCATGGTTGCGTGCTTGCTTTGGAGGACGACGCGGTGTGCCTGGAAGTGAAGACGGGAATGGCGGTCGTATTTGAAGGCGAGAGGTGGGGCCTGCCTGCGATGGGAGTGGCGGCGTGGTGAACTGGGAAGCAAGTCAAACCGACGCTCGACGTTCGAATAGATTATGCGATTGATTATTAGCTGATGACCTGATAAATCACCTGCTCCCGTAGGTTGCTACTCCGTACTATTACATTGTCTCTTTCATTTTTTTTTTAAAAAAAAGATACAATGATTTATGTGGACAGAAACATTATAGCTTGTTTTACCGTTAAACTCGTCCCAAGCAAAGTAATGTGTATGACAGTTGCCCGGTCACCTTCAGAGACAAGACCCAATAATATTTTGTTGCCAAGGAGCTCGATGTGCGATGGAGACCTCTTGACCCAGAAGAAAATGCAGTTAGCACGTTACATTGTTACGTGCATCTCCCTTTTTTTAAAAAAAAAAACAAATACCTCTGAATATTGATGTTTTCTATAGGGAGGGAGGCGTCAACTGGTTCCGGCTGATGATGCTGCGTATACATGAGTGACTATGTTTCATGCTTCCAGGCGAAGTTATCGCGATTCTTCGTTCGCATCTGACGTGCCGTCGCCAACTGATTCGCAGGCACGTACGACACCAGGCCAAGGAATCTCTCCGTCTCTCAAGTGCATGTTACGCCCGATTCAGTCGTCGGCGCGTGCGCGGACACGAAGATCCGCGCGCGCGGTTAACTGTAGTATCAGAAAACGCTAGAGATTATATTAGCACCAGCATATATTTCTGCCGCCATTATTCCGGTTCGTACGTAAACCGATCGACTAGTTTTTATCTATAGTTTTAAGCTTGATATCAAAGCTTTACCAAAAGCTAAGTATAGAGCTTAGATAAACTAATTACTGCGTCCGCCTCCCGCTGGTTGCACGACGTCGCTCGCGTCGCCACGGCCGTGCGTGCTCCAGCGCGGGATGGCTTCTTCCTTGACTCCCTCGGCGACCCTCTACTTCGGCTTTGCCTTCGGACTATGCTCGCACCACGACGGCCGTTTGCACTGTCTCAGCAGCAGCCACTCGCTTACCACGTTCCAGAGCCAGCACCTGCACGTCACTTGCCGCCACGGGGACCTCCTGTGTGGAACAAGCGCCTCTCACGCCAGGCGACTCGCGTACGTGCTGGATCCGTTTGCGTCACCTGCTGTCCACGGAGACAGAGGACCCTGCTGACGCTCATGACGTTCACGACGAGCTGATGAAGGAACTTTTTTTTTTTTTTTGACATTGCTGATGAAGGAACTTTGACAAAATACCGACGGAAGAAAGAAGCAGAGATTCCAAGTGAAGCTGCTGCTGTGGTCAAACAAGAAGCATATGAAGTTATTTGCTAATTCGCTGGATAACATGCTTTATGCTGTGGACGAACAAAGGAAACAAGGGGCAATATCTGGGGACAAGAGGCCGTCGCCGCCGTGCGCGGAGCTCGCCACCAGCCTCGCGTCGGGATCCTGCACCTAGCTTGCTACCAGTACTGCCTACTTGGAAAGAGTAGTGTGCGTGTTTGTAGACTGTAGTTTTCGTCTTGTGGAAGCTGTGTTTAAGATTGTCTGTATTATTTAGGCTTCCTCCTGATCGTTCAGGGTACGTTAACTATTAGAGGTTTTTTTTGTAGTATTAAGGTTTAGCTGCTGATTTTTTGAGCTTCAATTTGAGTGCAAGTATATGTGTGATGGTTCACTTGTTTGAATGATAAAATAACCTTAGGAAGAGCTTAACCTCCGAATTATGATAAAAATATCAAAGGGTAAATAGACTCCTTATTTTCGTGTGTTTATGCGCCTAGTATAAATTTTCTTACTTTATAACTCTCATATGTGCTTAGCTTGTCGTCGCTTTCTGCATTGTTATCTCTTTTTAATATAAATTCTGATCTCATACGGTACTAATACCATTGACGGGTAATTATTCAAATACTTTGAGATAATTATTTTGAATTCCAATACATTCGGTCTATTTGTAATCTGGTTGTACAACTAGAGATATATAAATTGTTTAAAATTACCTTGGTGTTGGTTCGGTTGGTTCTAAAACTATTAGATCTCTGGTGGTAACATGCGGCCATACCAATGAGGATGCTCCGACCGCGCCCGTTCGTTAGTGAGCTGACATAAAACTATCTTAACATATGAGTGGCATAAGAAATAATTGTTAAGGTTAGTAGGCATGATTTTCAACTTGGATGAGCAATGAAACCAGAGCTGGAACTGAGGGGGAAAAGGGCTACCAGGGGCCAATGCCCCCACCCAAAAAAAAGCAAAAAAAAAAAAAAAAAAACAACAACTCCTCCACTCTTAGTTCTACACAAAAATTGGGGTTTGATTACTGGTTTTGCCAAACCGTCGTTGAACACCTCTAGGCTGTAGGGATCCTTGGAATGAGGCTGGGAGGGTACGGTGAGATGCTTCCGAAGTGGAGCAAACCATGGTGAGTTTGTTGCAGGAGAAGACACAGGCGTGACCAAATATGCATTTGACATGCAAGCACCAAAGTGTATTGGACATGTTAGCGGCATAACAAACTAATAAGCACAAAGCGTAAGCACAAGTGTAGCTTTGTATCAATAAGACCAAAACATCACAGAGCTGCCGTAGGACCAGTGAGATTCATAACAGAACATCAACACACACGCTTGCACGCGCAAGCACGAGTGTGAAAGCTCACATGGTCACGTCATCATCCTCGTACATGCATACCAAACAGGAGTAGGACACACACCGTGGACAAATTAAAAAGATCGAGTACATATGACGGGAACTGCACGAAACGCAACAGGGTCACAAACCAAACAGATGCAGCAATGCAAACTCTAGAAGCGGTTCACGAGGCCCCTGACCCACGTCATCACGCCGCTCTCTTCCTGCTGCTGCTCGGCCTCCTCCGCGTGGTGGTGGTGACGGAAGTGTTAGCACAGTACCATGCACGGTGTGTGCATGTACGTTGCGTCCCTGGGAAAAGATCAAGGCTGAAGATTAGTTACTTGTATTAGGGGTCACGTTTATGGTAGTTAGAGATATCTTCTGTTTATTTGATTCGATCCTTGCCGATCGCCTCCATGTAACCCATATATACCGATGACTCCTAATGAAAGCCTAAGTGCGTTTTCTCCAATCGCCTTCATGGTATCAGTTAGCCTCTTGATCTTAACCTAATTTTCCTGCCCTCCACCTCCCAGCCGCCGCCGCCATGACACAGCCCAGCGATGACGCTGCTCCAACTACGGCAACAACAATCGTCGCCGCAACTACAACAGCAATCGCAGCGGCGGCGGTCCTTCGTCTAGTTCGGGTGGCTCACGCCCGGGCGCACCCCCTGCAGGCCATGGGCAATGGCCTTCCATGCAGCATCCTTGGGCCGGGTCCATCCACATGTGGCCCGGTCAGGGTCCTGCTCCCCCGCAAGGTGTGCTTGGACCGTGGCCCGGGGCATTCACGGCCGTCGCTCCCACCCCGGCTCAGTACCAACTCTGGCCACAGCAGGCCGGCGCCTCCTCCCAGGCCCCCAATGCTCCGGCGCCGTACCCCAATTCAGTTTGGGATCAGCAGCAGCTCATGCAAGCGTTCAGCACAATGCAGCTGACCCCTCCGTCCAACATTTGGCACATGGACTCTGGCGCCTCTACTCACATGACCTCTGACCCTGGTACTCTCTCCCCTTCCTCATGTTCTCCTTCCGCTGCTCCTCATTTTGCTATTGTCGGGAACGGTTCACACATGCCCATAACCCACACCGGCACCTCCATTCTCTCTAGCCCGTCCTATCGTTTTTATCTTAACAATGTCC
Source organism: Eragrostis curvula (assembly GCA_007726485.1). Lineage (NCBI taxonomy): Eukaryota > Viridiplantae > Streptophyta > Magnoliopsida > Poales > Poaceae > Eragrostis > Eragrostis curvula. Next base: position 56,124,930 of record CM017439.1, read on the forward strand.
TTGTTACACCTGACCTGATTAAGAATCTCATTTCCGTACGTTGTTTCACTATAGATAACCATGTTTCTGTTGAGTTTGACCCTTTCGGCCTTTCTGTGAAGGACCTTCAAACCAGGAACGTGATCGTCAGGTGCAATAGTCGTGGTGACCTCTACCCGTTCTTTTGGCTGCCACCAGCTCCACAAGCTTTAGCTGTCCAGACACACGCAAGTCCACCTCGGGCTATGGCGTGTTCCTCGGTGAACACCTCATCTCTTGGTCTTCCAAGCGCCAACAGACGGTGTCTCGTTCCAGTGCTGAGGCTGAGTACCGGGCTGTTGCCAATGCAGTCGCTGAGTCTTGCTGGCTTCGACAACTCCTACTTGAGCTTCATCGACCACTTCATCGCGCCACCGTCGTGTTCTGCGACAACATTAGTGCTGTATATCTCTCAACTAATCCCGTCCAACACCAGCGGACGAAGCATGTTGAGATCGATCTGCACTTTGTTCGCGAACGGGTGGCGCTCGGCGAGGTTCGGGTGCTCCATGTTCCGACGAGCTCCCAGTATGCCGACATCTTCACCAAGGGACTTCCTACGGCGGTCTTCAGAGAGTTTTGTTCCAGTTTGAACGTCCGCCCTACTCCCGCTCGAACTGCGGGAGGGTGTTAGCACAGTACCATGCACGGTGTGTGCATGTACGTTGCGTCCCTGGGAAAAGATCAAGGCTGGAGATTAGTTACTTGTATTAGGGGTCACGTTTATGGTAGTTAGAGATATCTTCTGTTTATTTGATTCGATCCTTGCCGATCGCCTCCATGTAACCCATATATACCGATGACTCCTAATGAAAGCCTAAGTGCGTTTTCTCCAATCGCCTTCAGGAAGAAGCGGCGGCCGTGGCCGAACCGCCTCCTCAGGATCGCCTTCCTGAAGTGCCTGACCATCTCTTCCAGCTCGCCGTCCTCCTCCTCGTCGTCGCTGTCGTGGTGGTGGTGGTGGTGGTGGAACGGCTTCCTCATCTTCTCATCCTCGTCTTCCTCGTCGTGGTGGCGGTGGTGGAAGTGGAACAACTTCCTCACCTTCTTCTCCTTCTCCTCGTCGTCGTCGTCATCCTCGTCATCGTGGTGGTGGCGGAATCGCTTCAGCCCTGCTGTGCCTTCCTGTTCCTTGTCGTGGTCGTCCTCGTGGTGGTGATGGTGGTGGCGGAACATCCTCCACAGCGCATCTCCTTCTTCCACCGCTTGACCGCCGCGTCGTCATCCTCCTCGTCATGCACCGAGTGGCCCGGTTCCGGCTCCGCGACGACCTCCGCCTCCTTGCTGGGCTCCCCGTCATCGCGGACGAGCTCGGCCTCGCCACGGCGGTGGAAGCGGTGGCCACCGTTGTGAAAGAGGCCGTGGTGGCGGCGCGCCCACCAGAGGTGGCGGTGGAAGAGGCCGTGGCGGCACGGGTGGCGGTGGCGCCAGTGGGAGGGCAGCCGGAGGAACCCGTCCGCCTGCTCCGAGGGGACAACCTCGGTGGCCACGAAACAATCTAGTCGTAAGCAATCTAGTCGAGCAAGATTTTGTGTGACTGTTATAAACGCACACGAAACACACAAAACCCCTCAAACCCATACAATAAAATTGCATTTTGTCGAGACACTAGTGGTATTTCTTATTTAACATATGAGTAGCAAAACAAATAATTGTTAAGATAATTATGGCATTACATGCGTTAACAAGAACTGGTGCTATATATGCAAGATTTGAATGGCCAAAGAGAGCTAGAACTGAGGGGTATAGAGTTACCAGGGGCCAATGCCCGCCCCCCTCCCCCCCCCCCCCCCCCCCCAATTAAAAGAAAAAATCATGCTTCATCCATCCTTAGTTGTACAAGGAACTTCATCATTCAACACCCCTATGCTCCGGGGATTCTTTAACTGAGGTTGCTAAGGTGAGATGCGGCCGAAATGAAGGAACATAGTGAGATGGTCGCGGGAGAAGACACGGACATGAATAAATATGTATTCAACATGTAAGCACCAAAGTGTATTGGACATGTTAGCGCCATAACAAATTAATAAGCAAAAAGCGTAAGCACGAGGGTACCTTCTTATCTACAAGACCAAAACATATATGACAGAGCTATGATCTCAAAAAAAGAAAAGTCACAGAGCTATTGTAGCACGAGTAACATTCATAGCGGAACATCAACACGTGCGCGCGCACACAAACACAAAAAGGAGTGTCTACACGTTGCCCGGGCAATCCGGAGCAATCTAATGCCTGAAATTTTTGAACCGTTAGATTTAGAATCAACGGCAGCTCAAAATGACTACTACTTTTGACAAAAAATATTCGGGCATTTCAGACTGTTTCAATGCCCGAATTTATGCTCTTAGATTTGCATCTGACAAACAGTAATCCACACAACAGATTTGAACAAAAAACATTTGAGTGTACAGGAAGAACATCAAATTACAATAGAAATCATAATGCGAATTATAAACAAAAACTAAACAGCTCTATTACTTAGAACAGAAATCAATATGAAAGTATGAACTTTGAAAACCAAAATTGATAGGTCCAAATGATCAAACTACAAATGATCCAAATTTTATCTATAGGAGATCATAAACAAGATTAAGTGGGTACTAGTGAACCAAATTCAAAATTCAAACGATAAACCAATGAGATCCTAATTTTTTTTTGTATAGGTAGATCAGAAATCAGATTTTGGGGGTACTAGTGAACCCTATCAAGGGGCAAAGAATCAACCATTCAGAACATAAACCAGAATTTGGAGGTACTAGTGAACCTAGTCAAAGTTCAGACTATCAAAGTATCAAAACCTAAAAAAAATTCTATAGTTCAACATATACAAGACTTGGGGGTACTAGCCAATCCTAACAAAAATCAAAAGAACAGAATTTCTAATCACAAATTTTATTCTATAGGTGATCAGAAATAAGACTTGGGGGTACTAGTGAACCCAATCAAATTTCAAAGAGCTTCATTAAAGAGTTGGTCATTGTGGCTTGTTGGGTGATCTGGAAACACAGGAATGCAATCATTTTCGACAATAAGCACGTCTCTCTACAAAACTGGAAAAGAGAATTCAGAGAAGAGATGTTTATGACTGTAATCAAAGCAAAGGGGCAGAAAAAGACTGATATGAAGCTTTGGCTAGATTCTGTTTAAGTGCCCCCCCCCCCCCCCCCCCCTTTTTTCATTTGAGACTTGTCAGTCTTTGTAAATACATTGTAATTATGTACATACAAAAAATCTATAAAATGAGATACCAGTAGGGGCCTCCCCTCCTGTTTTGCTAAAAAAAAAAAATCAAATTTCAAAGTATAAAATTTTCGAATCCTAAAAGTTATTCTATCTGTGATCAGAAATAAGACTTTGGGGAACCAGTGAACCCTATCAAAGTTCAAAATTCAGAGTTTGGATAAAATTTTCAAAAAATCCAAATTTCAATTTTGAATTTGTTTGTTACATATATTTTAAGTTGTTTATACAGCCTAAACACTGGTGTAATTTCAATTTAGTGAAACAGTAACAAGAGGCTGCCCAGGTGAGTTTGCAGGCCAACAAACAACAAGACAAAGCCCATAATCAGCTGCCCACAAAAATTGATAAATAAGGTCACTGTTTTTTGTTCTTGTACTGAACCCATGATCCATATCAGGTAGTAGGAGAAAAAAGAAACTCATGGATAGATCAACTGGAGGCAATCAGCAGTCACAAGTGTCAAAGGTATTACTATGAAAATTTTCAGAAAACACATTATTTGAATGAGCTAGTATTATATTATAGCCAGCAAATACATATTTATGTTTGCTACAAAAGAAAGATGCAAATCATCAAGTAACTGTAAATCAAAATGATGAATATACTGCTAGCATAACAAACTCTTTTCTGGTACCAAAATTTTCTTATGAAAAAACAATACTATGCAGTATTCACTTGATGTTAGTTATTTCTGAACACAGAAAACAATCATATTGACATATGTTTACAAATGAAGCAGGTGCCGATGCATTCATACAATGCCAATTCACAGAGACAATTCAATTTCCATGAAAGCCAGATTTTCAGCAATACAGGTTTCAATGAGTTAGCATCAGCAACTTATGAGGTAAACAAATGTACATTCTCACAGATAATTGTTTGCAAGTTTTTTCAGCTACTAATATGAAAAAGTAATTTTGCAATCAGGATATAAATGCAGGAAATTTCAATGGAATCATTTCAGGATTCAGTAATAAACAGTGCACTAATAATATGAAATATAAACAGGAGCCAACAGGAACTTATACAGGACTAATGGAGCAGATCATTAGTTCTCAAGAAGACAAAATGGCTCAACATGAGTTACAGGTATGTTCCATCATTAATTTCATCAAATTACATGTCATTTCTTTAGAAGTTACAGTATGAAACTAGATGTATATTCAGGTACAAGTAAATGTAAACAAGTACCTGACTTGATTTTTCCCCCCAAAACAGTATGACAACAAAACCTTCACAGATTTGCTACTAGGAGAAGACTATACACCATAGGTAAGTCATATTCATTAAATTATTTTTCAAAAGTCAACAAAGATATGCCAGTTTCATTGAATTACTTGATGTGACAGGTGTTTCCATATACTGGACAGCAGAACTTTGGAGGGGAATGAGCGCCTTTGCTACAGTATGGTTCCTTATAATTTACATATAAATAACTACTGAAATATTTATACATATTAGGTGGAACTTGAAAGTAAAGTTTTTGGTAGTTCCTTAGAACAACATGTTTTGAAAGGTAGTAGTAACAGAAACCTGCCACTTAATCATATGGTCTGAATATTACAGATATATTCGTATCATTTTAGACTGAAGAACATGTATACATAATCACAATAGAGATCACTTATCTCTAATAAAACTCTGAAAATATAACTGGTACAGTTCATTATTTCATAAATTACAGTACATGTACAGTTGTAACAATAGATCAACTCACTGTAACAAAAGTCAAAGAGTTTCATTCGAAAACATAAAACATAGATGAACACTTATAGGTTATCTTGACGTGGCATCTGAGGGTGCAACAATTTAAACTGGTCGAACTCCATATCCCTAGGTTCCTCTCCTACAGGATACTCAACATATGTGTCCCAATTCACCATAACATTTGGTATCTGTGTGCTGACAAACAAATTATGAATAACATATCCTAAAAAAATTCCTATAGCTGATCATAAATCAAATTTTGGGGATACTAGTGAACCCTATCAAAGTTCAAAGGATGAAACCTTGAGATCCTAAAATGTTTTCTATAGGTGACATTTCAGGGCTACTAGTGAACCAAATAAAAGTTCAAACGATGAACCATTCAGATCCTATTTTTTTTCTATAGGTTGATCAGAATCAGATTTTGGGGGTACTAGTGAACCCTATCAAATGTCAATGAATTAACTTTCAAATCCTAAAAAATTATCTATAGTTGAACACAAAAGCAAATTTTGTGGAACTAGTGTACCCTATCAAATGTCAAAGAATCAAACATTCAAATCCTAAAAAAATTTCTATAGGTGAACTGATATAAGATTTGGTGGTTACTAGTGAACCCTATCAAATGTAAAAGGTTCAAAAGGTTAAATTATGAATAACAGATCAATGAGCATCCAAAATATATCTTGATACTAAATAAAATAGGTTACAAAATGTGCTCCATATATTGATACTGAATATAAAAAAATGAAGAGTATAATTAACCTGATGAAACAAAGAGTGAGATAGCTTCTTCTTTAGCTTTTCCAGTTCCTCAATCTGAATTTTGTAGACAATAGTTAGGAATGGAGTAATAGGATATTATGTTAGAAGATTTCATGTTTCGTAATAGGCATACATACCTTCATCAAACATTGCAGGTACAGAACTTTGCTATGGTCAACGAAACTATTAGAATCTGAATCCTGTACAATTACAATATAGGTGAATTAGCAAAGCAAAAAAAACAAATAAACATTACTTGAAAAGAAAAAAATATACTTACATCATAGTCAGATGCTTTTTCAGTATCACTTTCTACCGTGAGATTAAAGTCATCGTAAACAAAGCCATCATCGCCGTCATCTCTAAACTGTGATTCATCAGATTGTCCTTCACTAACATATTAGAGACACTACCATGCTTCCTTGTAGGACTCATCTGTAATTTGAACATAAATTTTCTTTACATTGATGCAGTCATATGCATTTGCAAGATTTCTACTAAGCAAAAGGGAAATCTATGAGAACAACAACCAAGCAGAATGTGGGTTACTAACCATTCAGTAATCAATGAGAACAACCAATAAGCAGAATAAGGTCATGAGCAAATGCTAGGGAATTCAACAATAAACTGCTATAATACACAACTACATGAACATAGTGCCATTCTGTTTAAATGGAGCTAAACATCTAGAATTTTAAAAAATAATCATTCATTCCTAAACCCTAGAGCACGTCACTAGTGCCAATCCAAAGCACAATTGTAGCTTTTCCCAAAAAAAAAAAGCACAATTGTTAAAATGGAGGTCTGATTCATTCATATTACAAAAATGATGGATCAAAATTACCAGGGAAATATTCAAACATAGTAAAACAGAACAGGGTCATCAGGCAAAAAAACAGGACAGAGGTAACTCTGTTGGAAGACATCGCCCACTCCTGCTCCACTGAGCACCCATCCGTCTCATTGAAACACATGAACACAAAACTTCACCACTGGCCTGCGCCAGAACACAACCACATGCTGCTTCCCTACTCATATTGATAGCAGCACTACAGCAGCAGCAGCCATGGCACTTGCACACGCCATCAGCCGACGCCGCGCGACTCAACCCAAACTGTCTTCACCGCCAAATCGGTGAACAAATTCGCTAAGAACCAACAAACCGGCAATTAGAAGCAATAATCCCTAACTGAACCCAACGAAATAGATGGTACGGGCAACACAAACCTACAGAAACGACCAATTAGATGAACTAATTACATAAATGAAGAACAAATCGAAGGTATGGACTGACAGAAATCAACGAAGAACAGCGAATGAACTGCACTTAACCGAGCACTCACAGCAACAAAGGAGCCATGAAATCGGTCAGAAGAACAACAACGTCCAATTAACAACAAAATAGACAGGAAATAGAGGAGAGCAATGGGGAATCGAATAGCTAACCCTAGGTTCCCGTTGCTCCGGACAAGCGGGCGAAATGGGGAACGAAAAGTTTCCCCGCCTGCTGAAATTTTCCTAGGGCGCGGCTCGGAGAAGATAAAGAAGGGGACCAAAGAGCTGGTAAGACCCGTCAACGCCATGACGAATCTCAAAGCACATCGCGTGGTCAAAAATTCAGGCATTTAGCTACATCTGGATTGCACGGGCAAAATATAGCAATTCCGAACACAAAAAGCGTAAGCGCGAGGCGGCTACTTATCTACAAGGCCAATACATATATGACAGAGCTATGATCTCAAAAGAAAAAAAAAACATCATCACAGAGCTATTATAGCATGAGTAACATTCATAACCGAATACCAACACGCGCTCGCACACGCAAACACAAGTGAAAGCACACATGTCACCCGTACATGTGCCTGCTACATTCACGTCATATATACGAGGAAAACTGATCCTCGTACATGGATGCCTCCCCCAAACAGGCGCTGGCTAAGGTCGCAGGCACACACGCCGTGGACAAAATAAACAGATAAGTACATACGACGGAAACTACACGAAGAAAAGACGCAGCAGGGTCACAAACCAAGCAGAGGAAGCAATGCAAAGTCTAGAAGCGGTTCATGAGGCCCCTGACCCACGTCATCACGCCGCCCTCCTGTTGCTCACCGTCCGCCTGCTGCTCGGTCTCCTCCGCGTGGTGGTGGCGGCCGTGGCGGTGGTGACGGAAGAAGCGGCGGCCGTGGCCGAACCGCCTCCTGAGGATCGCCTTCCTGAAGTGCCTGACCATCTCTTCCAGCTCGCTGTCGTCCTCCTCGTCGTCGCTGTCGTGGGCGTGGTGGTGGAACGGCTTCCTCATCTTCTCATCCTCCTCGTCTTCCTCGTGGTGGTGGCGGTGGTGGAAGTGGAACAACTTCCTCACCTTCTTCTCCTTCTCCTCGTCCTCCTCGTCGTTGTGGTCATGGTGGTGGTGGCGGAACCGCTTCACGCCCACGGTGCCTTGGTCCTCATGCTCGTGGTCGTGGTCGTGTTCGTGGTCGTCCTCGTCCTCGTGGTGGTGGTGATGGTGGTGGCGATGGTGGCGAAACATCCTCCACAGCATCTCCTTCTTCCACCGCTTGACCGCCTTGTCGCCATCTTCGTCGCCGTCGCTGTCAGGAAGCGAGCGGTCCGGGTCCGGCTCCGCGACGGCCTTCGCCTCCTCATGGAGCGACCGGTCTGGATCCGGCTCCGCGACGGCCTTCACCTCCACGTCGCCGCGGCGGTGGAAGCGGTGGCCGTCGCCGTCGTGAAAGAGGCCGTGGTGGCGAGCCCACCAGAGGTGGCGGTGGAAGAGACCGTGGCGGCACGGGTTGCGGTGGCGCCGGTGGGAGGGAAGGCGGAGGAACCCGTCCGCCTGTTCCGCCGGGACAACCTCGGTGGCGCCGGCCGCCGTCTCGGTCGGGACGACGACGGTGGGGTCCGCCTCGTCAGTGGCGACCGCGACGGCGGTGGTTTCAGCGTCGGTGGCCGGGTCGGATTCGATGGTGCGGCAGTGGGCGACGGCGAGGAGGGAGAGGAGGAGGAGAAGGAGGGCGGCGGTGGCTGACGGACGCGCCATGGTTGCGTTGCGTGCTCGGGAGGACGACGCGCGCGGTGCCTGGAAGTGAAGACGGCAATGGCGGTATTTGAAGGCCAGCGGTGGGGCCAGCATGCACGTCAGTGGGTCCCGCAGATGCTGTGGGAGTGGCGGTGTAGTGAACTCGAAAGTCAAACCGACGCTCGACGTTCAAAAACATATAATTCGATTATTAGCTCATGACCTGATTAATTTACCTGCTCTAGTTGCTCAATCACCTTCAGAGACAAGATCGACCCAATAGTATTTTTGTTCCCAAGGAGCTCGACGTGCGATGGAGACCTTGACCTAGGAGAAAAACACCAAACGGGGCCTTACAATTCTTGCACTAGCTAGTAGCTACCTGCACGGTTGCACCTCATTCTCTAATTATTTTTTCCTCTGAATATTGTAGTTTTTTTATAGACGGAGACGCCAACTGCTTATTCCTGCTGCTGCGTACATCAGTGACTATGTTTTCATGCTTCCAGGCGAAGGTATCGCGATTCTTCGTCAACCGATTTGCATCATGTTACGCCTGATTCAGTCGTCGGTGCATGCGCTGACAAAATAGATCGACGCAGTTAATTGTAGTCACAAATGCTACAAGGAAAGAAATACACACATCGACCTATCGATCAACACAAGCATTTCTGCCGCCACTCCCAGACAATTAGGCAGAGTTCGTAGAAACGTCATTTTCACCCGGCCGATCGAGCAGTTTTTGTCTATATATAGTTTTAAGTTTGATCCAAGCTTTACCGAAAGCTAAGTTGCCGCGCTTAGATAAACTAATTACCCGCGCAAATTTTACGTGGCCGCTAGTCGAATTGCGTATGCAGTGACGTCAATGGCGAGCGACCGTTCTCTAACGAATGACTATTCAAATGCGAGGATCGAGGTTCGTGTAGCGGAAAAGACGATTTGGCTACGATAAGCAAGCCTAACTACTAGCCCCAACGTGCTTCCATGCCAGCTTTGCTTGGATCAAGGATAATTGCCGTGTTTATCAACAAGCTCTAGATCATGCATACTCTACTAAAGAAAGCATCGCAAAGATCACATAAGCTTTGGTAAAGCAGACGAGTGAGAGAGCTACTAACTGCTAACCTAAAGCTGACCGTTGGCCAGCTGGCGCGTGCTTGGGGCTTCTTAGTTTATAAGATACTGCATTTTCTTGATTGGGCCCCTGTTGGCTTAACTACCATGGAACAATTTTGAACTTGAAGATAAAACGTTTGATTTGCATGGGCGGGTTATTTTGGTTTATCAGCACAGTTTTTGGGTTGAGCTTACTTGCATGTTTGATAAACCTATCCACCATTTTTTTTTTGCGAGGAAAACCTATCCACCATTGCTCTACTCAACTTAGCCCATTAGTTCTAGAATAAGTGATTTTTCAATACTGAAATAAACAGCTGAATTTGAAGGACAGAACTTTTGTTTTGCGTGAGACAAACATTATTAATCTAACACAAATAGGTTTTGCAAATTAGGTTGTTATGCATGTTTCATGGAATCTTTACTGATGTGAGGTGTTCAGCAGAAATTTTTCTTTACTGATGCATGGGAGACAGTTTTGATTTTGATAATGTGATAATAGTAGCTACTGAGGGCTCAGGATTGTTAGAGCACTCTGATCGTGAGCTCAAGAGCACTTGAACGAGAGTGATGACAGGTTGCTTGCTCCCTGTAAGATGTTGGTGTTGGACTGTTGGGGACTGGAGGCTACTGTTTATTGCCGCATCAAGCGGGCTGGCTTGATGTCAATGCTCTTGCATGTCTTGCTTTTGGATTCTTGGCACGTTGGATATAGCAGCTGTTTTGCTGTCAAGTTGACATATTTCTTGATGGGCTAAATCTCGGTCGAAACTATTCGAATGGGCCGGAGGCGTTGACATAATCCAGGCTTAAATCTGTCCTACCGAAGCAAGATCGAAGCCTGATCTTGAGGTTCATTCGGTTCATGCTGGTAGTTGCTCTGCCAAACCTGCCATTTTTCTCCGTGACTCCGCTACTACATGATTATGGATCCATGTCCGTGACTCCGCTACTACATGACTACATCATTCTCAAGTGATGATGGTATATCCATGTCCTCCTGTCGTCAAGATGGAGTGGAGCAGGCAGAGTTCACTCAAGTTATACAATGGTCTGTTTGTTATAAACTTAATAATGAATTTATAAAATAGTTAACCAATAGTAATTAGGTACTCCCCTGAGGCAACCAAATAACCAACAATTGTTGGTGCAAAATCCACCCGGGAAACACATTTGATGATCTACGGATATATGCTGGTGAAAAATAGAAATAAGCAACAATACTAGTTTAGTTCCTTTTGCAATCTCCAGGTATCCTTTGATTATTCAACCGAGGGTTGAAACCGAGGCACCGCGCGTCATCGTCTTTCACTCGTCGCCGGGCCCGAGTCTCCTATTATTCCTCTTCTCAAGGAACCTCTGCAGCGACGCCTTCTTCGCGAGGGGCATGTCTGAATGAAAAGCACGCGTGTTGTCAGCTCACGGTCATTTTGTTTTGGCTTCCGTGGCCGGCATGTATACTACTAATTACGTGACAGCACTCCCTTGCAAAATAAAAATCTATTATATATATATATTTGACAACGAAAAGGAACCATCACGTTCGCTCTAAAATGCTAGAAATCCTCACGTTAATCCGAGAAAATAAAAATAGAAAATTACCCACCACTGCCATTATGAAACAATTAGTCAGAAACTCCTCTAAAAAATATATATATAATAGCTAAATTCGGAATAATAATAAATAGCCAAAAATACCCCTCACACATATTTCTAAATTACCCACCATGCCATTATAAGTAAAAAAAAAGCTAAATTCGGAATAATAAAAAATAACCAAAAATACTCTTCACATCTATTTCTAAATTACCCTCCATGCCATTACAAGTCCAAAAATATAAATTTAGATTATAAAAAAATAGCTAAAAATATCCCTAATTCTTATTTTTAATTTACCAATCATACCATTATGAAAATAGCTAAATTTAGAATAAGAAATATCCAATTAACACTTAATTCTGATTTCTAAATACACTGTTATAAAACCATCATATGTCTAGCTAGCATGACACATTATCTTATTTTTAGCATGACAAATTTCCTTCGAAAGATTTATTTGTAGCACGGCACACATTCTTTTTTTCTACCATGAGATATGTTTGTTGTTTAGCATGCCACTTTGAACCAACCTCACTTCTAAAATAAAATCAAATATATTGTTAGATAAGACACGATCCAAATAATGTTGACTCATCTCACACTCAAATTGGGAGATGGTGAAAAATTCTCCAAACTATTTTTCTACTATTTTATAAATATAAAGTATAAAATAAGTAATAACAATAAACTATGTTAAACTTCTACAACAATATAAAAATAGTTTATAAGCGATTGATGATGGGTCTGTTGTTGACTACTAGGCTATAACCGGATGGGGGGTGAAAACAGGAGAAAAACGGGATAATCCCGGTTCAAAACGGGATCCCGCAAAAACAGGCAGGAATCACCCCTAACCGTTTTCGCTCCCGTTCCCGTTTACTGTTTTCCCGTTTCCGTCCGTTACCGTATTTATCCCGAAAATCCAAAAACGATCAGGAGAAAAGTGGGAACGGGAGCCGGACGGCACGGGATTTTCCCGTCCCGTTTTCATCCCTAATAGTAAGTCTAGCCGCGCAAATGCGCGGGCAGCCATACTAGTTAAGAAAATGTGTGAACACTGCATGTACGCGTTTCTATACCTGGCAAGCAGGGTTGTCCGACGATCTTCACCAGGTTCTCGACCTTCTCAGCGGGGAAGTCCGGCAACACCACCGTCCTCGCGTCGTAATATATCGTCAGCGGTGCTCTCTTAGGCTCCTCCCTGAGTTAGAAAAAAGTTCATAGGTTTGGGGCGTGTTTGGCTGGGCTTATATGCCCAGCTTCTCCACCGGCTTATGCACTGTAGCAGTACTGTAGCTACAGTGCACAAGCCGAAAAAAAACACCCCCATTGCTGCTTATCTCGGCTTCTTCATTTTCGTGAACAATAATTTTACTATTGCTACAGTGTTGCAGTGCGAAACAGTAGATAAGCAGGGGCATAAGCTGGGCAATAAGCCGGCGCCAAACACGCCCTTGGCATGAAAATGTTTCAAGAACTGATCGCAAGATGTGTACGCACGCAGAGTTTAATGAGCTTACACACCTTTCTTGTGAGGCTTTCAGCGTGCCAGGCTGTAGGGGAAAGAGTTCCAGCTCCCGCATAGTCTCGTCGCTCCTCGATGGACGGGTTAGACTGACTCCAACGCTGTGTACCTATATGGAAGACTAAAAAGAGTGTATAGGTTGTTGAAAAGCTGAAAGGACACCATCCAAAAACTGTTGTCTCCAACGGCAGTCCGAAATTGGGTTCATCGCCGCCGTCGACGTTGTCATACCCCATTTCTGGAATATGTTGTGCATCCTGTATCAGTCCCTGAATCAGTAGCTGATACGCACAAGAACACAGATATGATAATCAAAAGCATACTTCGAATTGGAAAATGAGCATAATACCTGATATAGGACCCTTAGTGGCGGTACGACAAGGAAATATCCAAGTCCAACCAACCAGCTAACGGTGAAGCAGACAGCGGAAACCTTAGCCCAAAGCCACAAGCACGCTTGAGAGGCAGAACCGAAAACCCAAACGTCGTTGTCTTCTACGAAGTCTTCTCCTACTAAACCAATAATCGCAAACGCGTGAGTACATAAGGTACTCGGCAAGCCCTACACTACACAAGGGTATATATACATGCATGTTTGGTCTTAGCAAGGAAGTGGCTATAAGGTTCATTTGCAGAAAGCAAACTTTATGCAGGGTTCACTAAAGCAAGACAAGGATTCATAGATAAAACAGAGAATTGATTGTCAATATTTTAGTTGGTTGGCCCTGGGGGAGTAAGGGCATTCCCGCCAGTTCCCAAGTTTTAGTTGGGCCTTCTGACCTCAAGGATCATACCGACCCGGCACACTTGCCATCACTTCCAAAACACGGGCTGACTACAATCCATTCACACGCCAAGGAAAGAGAGAGGTGGCTAATCCATACGTGCGTAACAATAATGTGTCATATGCCGTGACAATGTCCATCCGGATGAATTTTACACTCTGCAGAGGTTGTACATCTTTTCCCACGGGCTATGCACTCTTGTACGGAGAGTAACATAACGCCTAGTCCATCTCTTCCGAGTAGTCTCACAATTCCACCACGAAATCACACTCAGGGGCTTGTGACATGAAAGGTCACACACTGGCACTGTACACCTGTAAAAGGGTACGTCATGCTCCTGTAACAAATAGCAGGATCCTGTAACACATACCAGGACGGGCGGCACTCCCGTAACCTATAGCAGGTTCCGCGAGCCGGATCATAGATACGTTTCCTATGTCCTTTTCCTGAGCTTTCGTTGCCTCGACTGGCCTCCAGATAGCATTTGCAAGAGTACCAGGGAGATAGGGTAGGTCCTTCTCATAGGGGTTCCGTGGTTGTACGAGAATTATTATGTTTACGGGCGTCAGAACCGGTCTTTATATGGCCGGGCAAGCACCATATCCCACACTAGGAGCCTATAACACCAACATCAATTCACTAGTGGCCTTGCCCGCAATCCAACCATCCCATCATCACCGTCACCATCAACATCATCACCTAACACAGTTGTGCTACTCCCAAACCCAATATATATCACACACACCACCAAACTCATTTAACACAGTTGTAAAACATATATGTGTGTAAGGTGTAGCAATGTAGAAACATTGCAGGGGTCCTAAGCATTTTAGTAGCAAGGTAAAAGTGCCATCATAGAAATGATGGAACTATCCTACGGTTATCAAGGTGACAGGTAAACAAAGGGTAAACAAGGATTCAGATATTAACGCCTAAGTAACAGACATCAATATCAATAAGCAAGTAGGACCATAGCTACACAATCAGTAAAATAGCAAGTGATGCATAATACTAGAGTAGGCTCTATAGGTGCATTGCGAAAACAGTAGGTTCAATCATGATCAAGAAGATGTAGAGCTTGCCTTCACTAATTAGTCTTCTTCTTCACGTCCTCGTAATCCGGGTCCTCAGATCCTTCCTAGAAGCTCATATCTTGACTCCTATGTCGGGGTCGGTGTCTTCAAGTCCTTCTTCGAAGCCCGTCCTTGAAGCTTGTATTTTCTGGATCTTCCTTTAGTTCTTCCTCGAATCTCGCGTAAGCTAGCGTATAAAAATATACCGTATAAACAAACTACCGCAGAGGAAATAAAGATCGAGAAGAACCAGATAAGATCCAATTAACTCCAAAAGAATCGATAGAACACCGAGAAAAGACAAAGGACACAATTTATGCATGATGCATTAGGTTTTACTTTTGAGAGGTCTTATTATCTTAATAGAGGCTATTAGGGGTGATGCATCGAGCACTATGGCTTTTGATGTGAATGAGAGATGCTAAACCATGATAAATGCATCCTTGCATATGTGTAGGTAGAAACGGCTTGTGTACGTGTTCTTTGCACACTTGCAACACTGAGTCTTTGTATAGGTCGTAACCTATATAAAGGTTCATGCAACAAGCGTACAAGTGCAAGGTGTGTCACTTTAATTACCTACTTATCTTAAGGTATTTAACTGATGGTGATTAGCTACTAATTATTGACTAAATTGATTAATTACTAAGACGAAGCTTACTAATTATATGTCATTAGCTTAGCGTATAACGGTGGTACGTGTACGTGATCATGTATGATATGAGTGCTCGGTTACAATTAAAATACAAGAATCAATCAAATAAGATCAACTAGCAATTAAAATAGAAATGAATAATAAATCCAATAGGTTCCAATGAAAGACCAGATATAAATAGGAATGATAAATTAATAGAGTTTGGTAACGATAAGTGGTAACTTGGATTTAAGATTGATTGAGCGATGGTTGAGCTAGGTTAGGCTTGTAGTTGAGTTGCGACAAAAATGGGTATTAGGTTTCAAAGTGATATGACAGGAAAGATTGGTTTGGTTTATTGCTAGCGAGTGAGGGTGTATGTGTGACATACAAGGTTGAAGTGAGATGTGTTGCGACGAGGAAGATATCAGGCTTTAAGGGGAAAAGATATTGCAAGATTGGTTAGGTTCAATGCTAAGAGATGAGCTAGCATTGGTGACATGCGGTGTCGATGTCAAATGATTGGTCGATAAGGAATACATCAAAAGAGAGAGGGGTTTAAGGTACTTAGAGTCTTCTGGTCTATGTTTGAGCCTTCGAGAATAGAACTAAAGGGTACTACGCGTTTCTACGACACGCCCCCTTCTGCCTGCGCACGAGCGTGGCTCCGTCGAGACCTAGCCAAGGCGCAGGCTGGCCAAGGCGCGGGCATGACGCAACCCGGCGGGGCATGGCCTCGCGCGGCCAGTCGCGGCGCGGCCTCGCGCGGCTAGGCGCTGCGCGACGCAGGTCAGCCATGACGGCGGCGGCGAGGCGGGTGAGGATGGCGTGGGCCCGAGCGGGAGGGCAGCGAAACAGTGAGTGGGTCGAGGGCTCCGGTTGATTCATTTGTGGGTGACGGAGGGGATGTTCTCCCAAAATGGGTATGTCACTAGGTCGCCGGTTGGAGAGTGTTTTTTCAGCTTTTAAGACCCATTTTGTGAATGGGGTGCCTAATAGGGCACCGGTTGGAGTCAGTCTTACTTCCCGGGAACGAATTGACACGCAGCTAAATGAGATAGTAGGAGCACTATCCTGGTTATATAGATGCACATATGGAGAGGTTGACAGGTAGACGGACAGAGCAGACGCCTCCTAATTTGGCTCGTTTCCTGGATTGGTAAAGTGGCACGCGAAAGGCGAGCCGAGCGGAGCGAGTTGGGTGGTTAGGACGCGCCCGCATGGACTGTCTTTTTTTTAGTAAATTGCATGAATAGCCATGTAATATTTTGCCATCTGTGTTTGTTGCCATCAATTTAAGTTAAGATTGATTGCCATTTCCTTAAAAAAGAAAATGAAAAGATCGATTGCCATGGTTTTTAATTTCTTATTTGAGCTTGTTCGCCTAGCTGCTGAGCTTGTTCGTCTGGCTGCTTTGCAGCAGCTGCAATTCAACAGCTACAGTGTTCTAGTTATTTCTTCAGCAATCGCTACAGTGTTCGCAGTTATTTCTTCAGCAGCCGTTACAGTAAAACAGCTGCAAAACAGCCTGCCAAACAACTCAGACATTCACAATGCACACACACTCATCTTTATGAATGCATATATTCAAACCTATCGTTATAAACTTTAAGTCGATAAATTCTCGAGATTGATGAAGTCACTATTGACGTCTTGTCTCTCGAGGCGAACCAAAAGTCCTCTTTTGAGAACCACGGCAACATCTAACTACTTGCATCTATGGCAGTGACTGATATCACACGCGAATCTAGCTAGAACATCGCACCTTCTCGTGAGAAAACGCGCACTGATCCATAACATTATTCACAATTTTATCACTTCATTCATGCATCGCTCTGACCAATTTTATTACTTGTACATAGACAAAGCACACTCCTTTCTTTATTTATTAAAGTTTCATTCGGTTGCGATGGCAACCTTCATGCCGTCATTGCAGTGGGCGGCCACGCTGCAGATGAAGAAACTCTTGCAGGCGTCGGTCTTGCAGTGGGGGATACGGATATGCTCGTTGCCAGATTTGTACCTCGGGGCACCGTTAGGGACCCGGCACGAGTTGTACGAGCCTTCGTCCACCTTCACGACGTCGTGGAAGTTCGGGTTATACTTGAACACTGCATGCATCGCGAGAGATGAAGTTACAATTCAGGATTCGATAGATCACATCACCCAAATTAATTGTTCTTATGCTTCATTATTTCATCGACGAGCAGTACGTGTCAGTTCTATTCAGAGCTCACCGAGGGTATCGCCGGCGTGGATGGGCCTACCGCCCGGAAAGGTATCGTTGACGCGGAGACTCCAGCCCTTGTCGTCGCCGACGACCCATTCCGCCGCGGACCACGGCCGTTAAGCAGATCAGGCCGATCAAGAGCACAAGCACGGTGGTGCGGATGTTGCTGCTGCTTCCTCGCGCCATTGACGCGCCCTGATGGTGAGCTCAAGAGCACTTGAACGCAGTGTTTAAAAAAGCGGCCGCTTCAACCGCTTAAGCGGCGCTTAAGCGCTGAGCGGTGCTCCACCGCTTCGCTTTCAGAAAAGCTGTGTTATTAAGCGGCCAAACGCTTAAACGTTCAAAAGCACGCTTTTTGACGCTTATTCCCGCTTTTTAGCATGGGCTAAGCATCGATTCTGCTGGGGTATAAGGCTTCCCAAACTGGTTCCATTACACTATCTTCTTTTCTCTCAACCCCTGCCCCAAAAGCAAGCGCTACCATTCACATCCTGTCCGGCAATGCGTCATTCCCGCTGGTGGTCGTCTGGTCATCATCGAGCTCTCATCTCCCATTCTCCGTTCGCGCAGGATGTCATTGAATTTGAAGATTTATGCATGGAAACAGTAGGTAGTAAAGTATTCATTCTAGGTAAATTTAAAAATGTACAATATATAGAGAATATATTATACATTTCACTCCGCTTTTTGAGAAACGCCTAGAACGCTTAAGCGCCGCTTAAGCGGCCTAGGCGCTAGGCGGTGCTTCTCCGCTCGCTTTTCTCTACCGTTTTTTTAAACACTGCTTGAACGAGAGTGCTTCGAACTGATGATGAGGGTGCTTTCTTGGTGCCTGTAAGATGTTGGTGTGGGGCGAGGGGACGCTGCTATTTATTGACACCTCAAGTGGGCTGCCTTCTGCATCGATTTAGATTCACTGATCCTTTTTTTTTAAGAACTTTTACAGTCCCCCATACTAGCTAGTATTATTGAAAAATACTAGCTAGTATTGTTGAGGGTAGTATTGGGATTGTAGTTTGTTTGATTAATTAACGTTGAATGCCCCTGGGGCTCCGTTTGGTTTGTGGAATTGGCAATGATGAATTGAATTGGGGCATAAATCCAACACCTGATCGAAATGGAAATGGTGTTCCAATTCAATTCGCTTGTTTGGTTAACCAGGGAAATGTTGAAACGTGGAGAAGAGAGAGCCACCGGTGGAGCGTTGGCTCGTGACTTCGTGAGCGTGGTGATACAGGAGGTGCATCTGGAGCTGTTGTTCCCGACTAGGGAGATCACGGCCATCCACTCGACCGGGCAGCAGGCCGTGTACTCGACCGGGAAAGGCGCAGGCGCGCAGCGGTGAGCGTGCGGCTGAGTTAGGTGTACGCGCAGGAAGAGCGCGAGCTGCTGCTGGAACTGCGAGCGCCGCTGCTTCTGGGAGTCCACCAGCACTCGGAGTCTGTGCGGTGCAGCTACCGCAACCTGGCGTCGCAGGACACGGTGCGTGCCGCCGACCAGCCTCCGCTGTTGCTTCCAGCGCTCTGCGGCGAGGCCTCGTCGCGCCGGCTGCTGACCTCTTCGTGGCCACGCGCGGTGGCGGAGGGCTCGTGCTGCAATCCCCGCCCGTGTCGCCAATGGAGCTCTCAACCCCGCAGCCAGGGAGCTCACCCGTAGCGTTATCTGGTTGCAGAGGAGAGTCTTGAATTGCACCGGCTGGGGCTAGCAGTCGAAGACGCCATCGCCCATGGACGGAGGCGGACCCGTCGAGGACTTGAACATGGCGACGCGGAAACCGCCAAGGACTTGAGGTGCTAGGCGAGTGCGTGAAGCTCTAAATTTGGGATCTCGTCCATCACGGCGAGGAGGGGCGCCGTTGGCGACGGTTCAAATTCGGACAGATAGATGACCTCATCGTAATAAAATAATTACTGATCTACCATGAATACTAGCTCGTACCGGTGGGGGAGAGTCATTCGATATGGACCGTCCGATCATAATACTAGCTAGTATTAATAAATAATACTAGTTAGTATGGGGGACCGTAAAAGTCTTCTTTTTTTTTTTTGCGAAGATTCACTGATCCTTCTTATCAATGCTCTTCATACCTTGTACTTGGATTCTTGGCACGTTGAATATACTCCATATTCAGGCTTGCTTTTAATAATGTCTTTCAATTCAAATTCAAAACTACAGTTTGTGTCTTTTATTTATTTGAACCATAGCATTCACTGACGATGCAGTCTGTGTATAGCCGCAAGTGACAGGATATTCATTTATAGCCTCTCAAATTGGACAGCCTGCCTTGTGCATCGATTTAGATTCTCGGTTCTG
Organism: Eragrostis curvula; assembly: GCA_007726485.1. NCBI lineage: Eukaryota > Viridiplantae > Streptophyta > Magnoliopsida > Poales > Poaceae > Eragrostis > Eragrostis curvula. The sequence goes on from CM017439.1 coordinate 56,144,963, forward strand.
TTTTATTAATGTTCTTTCCTAAACCAAAATGCTGCTTCTACTTCATTATCATTTAATTTATGATCTGTGGCGTAAATGACCAAACTCTTGCTCCCTTACATGCAAAATATTCTAGTCGATGTACGAAAGAATCCAACTGAAAATCCATCAACGCCCCTCAATTGAAATGAGGGGAGATGCATTTATAGGAGTAGCACCATAGATTTTTCTAATACAAAATAATAAATTGACATATGTGGCAAAGTTTACAATAGTATTTAAATATTTGTAGATAGATATACAGATACATGGATATAGTACTTTAGTAGTTTAGTGTAGATGGCACACATTTCTCACGCATTTTATAGATATATATTAATAAAGTAACACGTGGACAAAAAGCTTATAGTAGTGCTACTATTTTTTTATATAACTTATGCGTAGTAAGGCAATTTTCAAGCTGTTTTGCCGCCAAGTTGAATTATTTCTAACCTTGGTTTATTTGAGTGGGCCAGAGGCATGACATAATCTGGGCCTGGGCGAACCAAAAGTCTTGACTCATAGCAACATTTAGGACCACTGTCACTCCGCACAAATTATTTAGGACCAAAAGTCTATTTCTGGAGTTTTATCCCCTTCATATTATTCTTGAAAGATTAGCATACATGTTTTCTTTGGACCGGCACATCCTAAAAACCGGAGCCGATACATGATTACAGATCACATGGTAAGCAGATCAGAGGATCATCAGTTCACGGTGACAGCGATCCTCATGCCGTCGCTGCAATGACCGGGAAAGCTGCAGATGAAGAAGAACTTGCCACGGCGGTTCAGCGTGATGCGGTCGTTGCCGGAGCTGTGGACCTGGGCGCCGGCGCCGGCCTTGCAACCGCTGAACCCGTTCTGGTCCACCTGCACCACGTTGTGCGCGCCGGCTGCGTACTGGAACACTGCATTAATCGCGTCAAAATCAGAACAATAATAATCAGATTCATTCATATTACTATCTAACCGACGTCCAACATCACAGATCATTGAAGTTAATGTTTCCTAAGCTAGCTTCTCGATTACCAAGCACGTCGCCGACGGCGAATGGCTGCTTGCCTCGCGCCCAGTCGTCTTCGACGCCGAAGGTCCAGCCGGCGTCTCCGACGGGGATCACGGCAGCTTGTGCGACGAAAATCACGCAGGACAGAGCCATCAGCGCGATGGCGACTTTGCCGACGCTTCCTGGTGCCATTGGCAGTGGCGAGCTAACAGTAAATTCTGCTCTTGAGAGAGGAGATTGTCAGACAGGATGGGAGGCTGATGAGGCTGGAATGGTTTGAGATGGGAAGACAGCGCCCACATTTTATAGCCATCTCAAGGGGCACGTATTAACGCGTGCCAAAAATGAAGCCATGTTTCTTGGGAGATAGTTAATGTGTACAAAAAAATGCAGCCTCTTCTAAAGTTACTAAATTAATTAGTTCCCCAAAAAAGTACTACTCTATGGATGCTATCTAATTTTTTTACTACAAATGTTCCTCGCAGTAAACAATTAGCTTTTTTATGCGAATATATACAATTAGCTTATTTCCACAACTTCCAATTCACATTCACCTGAAAAGCAGCAAACATATCAAAGCAAATCAAATACGCTTGCAAAGATTTAGATAAGTTGAAAAACTAGTTCCACCCGCTCATATTACTAAATTAAATAATTATGAAACATACTATATTTACAGGGCTGCTATGGAAATTTAAGTGGATGGATCCAGAAGATATATATACCTAAACTTTGACTGTGAATCTGTTCTCAGGAAATATTTGTTTTGCTTCGATCATAGAAACAAAATAGGTTCGACCGTTTGCATCATCACAATGCATGTGGCCCTCTTAAAATATTTCTGTTGTGTATCTATAAAAATTGTAAACTAGGTATTACTGAAGTTTCACAATGTTAAAAAAAATTATTAAGGTGGGTAAAAAAACGAAACCACATCTTTTCAAGCAAACTTCATAAAGATGCAGCTCCTCCTTATGTTACTAAATTAATTAATAGTTAGAAAATAACACTCACAGAGCTATCTGTATGAAAATGGACATGTGCTACTCTTTTCTCATAAATTATTAGTTTTGCATAGATAATAGAAAAAAATCTGACCTTTTGCATCACGCTGCATATGGACCTCTTAAAATATTTGTAAATGGTACCTAGATATGACTTGAGTTTCATAGTATTAGTATTTTTCTTATTTTGCACGGAAATTCGTTCCAAGAGCCATTCAAACATTTACTTACCAAAAGTCTGACCCAAGAAACATTTAGAACCACTGTCACTCCTCACAATTTCCTCACTTATTTTTATTTTGGTAGGTTTTTTCCCTTCATATTATTTTTCAAAAAAAAGATTACACGTACATATTTTCTTTGGACCGGCACATCCTCTAAACCGGAGCCCATACAGAATTACAGATCACATATATGGGGTAGCCAGATCACATCAGATGATCATCAGTTCACGGTGACAGCGATCCTCATGCCTTCGCTGCAGTGACCGGGAAAGGTGCAGATGAAGAAGTGCTTGCCACTTTCGGTCAGCGTGATGCGGTCGTCGCCGGAGGTGTGGACCGGGGAGCCGACGCCGGCCTTGCAGCTGTTGTACCCGTTCTGGTCCACCTGCACCACGTTGTGCTCGTCGGCGGCGTACTGGAACACTGCAGTAATCGCGTCAAAATCACAACAATAATCAGATTCACTTACTACTATAAATCCACCGTTCAACATCACAGATCATTGAAGTTAGTTTTGCTTAAGCTAGCTAGCTACTACTCAATTACCAAGCACGTCGCCGACGGCCAATGGCTGCTTGCCTCGCGCCCAGCTGTTTCCGACGCCGAAGGTCCAGCCGGTGCCGCCTCCGACGGGGATCACAGCAGCTTGCGCGACGAAGATCACGCAGCACAGAACCATCAGCACGGTGGCGACTTTGCCGACGCTTCCCGGTGCCATTGGAAGTGGTGAGCTAACTGTAACTGCTGGTCTTGTGATAGGAGATGATGAGACTGGATGGAAGGCTGATGATGAGGCTGGGATGGTTTGAGCTTGGAACGAGCGTCCACGATTTATTGGCATCTCAAGGGGCATATATTAATGCGTGCCAAAAAATGAAGGCACGTTTCTTTGGAGATACCCAATGTGTACTAAAAATGCAGCCACTTTTACTTTTTAATTAAAAAAGGAATATGTATTAATATTCCAACCTTTTTATTGATTGATACATGTAGCTGTTCATTATTACAACTATGATAAACATCTTTTTTTATGTGTGTAAAGAGAGAATTTTATTGATCACTCAAGATTATGATTACAATAAGGAGCAATCAAGTGCTCGATACAACCAGAGACACGCTCTCTCCACACAACAATGTGCATTGTGCGTTTCACTAATTGCGTGAGCTCACGTGCAATAACATTTTGTTCTCTCTTCAGTCTTCACGGCCAGAAAATTCACTTCTGACATATTACGACACAAATCCTTCACCATGATAAAAGTCACTTCAGAAGAAATTGAAAATTATCCCCGGAGCAATTCTATTGCTAAAACTCCAATCATTTCTTGCAAACACCTCCACTATTGTGGTCTCAAGCACACGACGGCCCCAAGCCATATGGGGTCGCTCCTCCTCCCTTTGCAGCATGGCCCAGAAACGAATCCAATACATCCCTTCGAAGATCACCTGCATTGGAGTAGCGGTTTGTGCATTGTTAAAAATCATATCATTCCTACATAACCAAATTGCTCATAAAAGTGTACTTGTTTCAACTAAAACCGCTCCAATAAGCCAATCAATATAAATATGTTGGATGTGTACAATTCTCTAAATTAATCTGATTCATCTAGATTACACGATCAACATTTCACTAGAAGTACGACTCTATGGATGCTATCTGAAAACTTTTACTATGAATGTCTCTCACAAACTTCTACTACGAACTTCCAAGTCATTCAAACATTCACCGAGGCAGCGAATACCTCAAAGATTAAAAGAAGTTAGCGTCCAGTCGCACCGCCAAATTACACAGAAAGGCACGAAAAAGGGATGACTTGGAACATGAAACATCAGTAGCAGTTGAAATTGCTGAAGCATTGTAGTTCTCACGTCAGGTGAAGCAAAAGAAGAACTACTGATCGAACTTGATATACTTGCTTCTCAAAAGAAAAAAAAAAAGAAGAAGGTACGTGCCTGTTTTATTTACCATATTTGCAGGGCTGCACATCTCCACAAAGTGCCCATCTCGTCGCTTTGAACAAAAGCGGTGGTGCCAGGATGGTCGCTGCCCTGGGGGCAATCCGTCTCACAACACAAGAGATGTTGGTGTCATTGTCGACGATAGCTTGATCTTCCTCGAGCTTGAGCCGCCGCCGGCAGCCTGCCATAAGTTGTTGGACCCAATGGTGCTGGAGGCCACCATACAATTTCAGATTGTTACTCCCTCTCCTGTTGTCAAGCTTCCCACTGAAGATCAGATGAGGCAGAGCCAGCTTAGAGAGACTCCATTGATGATCAGAAGTGAGGCGGACAAACAGATTGGGCATGAACTCATCAAAGCCTTGAGCATCCTCAAGCAGAAGGTGGTTCCCCATGAATCGCCCCCCATTGTGCCAAACACCTCAGCTGAGAAGAAAGCTTCTGTTGTGAGCCCGGAGGGCAGTCAATGTTGTGGACACAAATCAGTGTTTAACATGAAGACTCACAAGCCAGCCTTCAAGGTGGTTCGGGATATGTTGACCAAGAAATGGGTTTTTATCAAGGAGGACAAGCAATTGGGGTCCTGGCCCTTACGACGATTCTTAGACACCTACAAGAAGCTCTCGAGGGGGAGCAACATTGACGCTTTCAGATTGGCTATGCTCATGCAAGGAATCAGGAAGTTAACAAAAGCACCTGAGTTGAGGAAGAAGAAAAAGAAGGCAATCAGACACAAGCACGTTTCTGCGATAACAACAATGTGAAGTGGGCTCTCTAAGAGCAGTTGATTGTTGTCAAACACTTACTCCCGAGCTATCCAGTGAGCACTCCTGATTCCTGAAGACCATGAGTTGCAAGACTCTAGTTGACATGTCAAGCAGGACAGCCTCTTTGGAAATGACTTTCTTGGTTGGTAGAGCATCAAGCAATTCAGAATTCGTCGGCTACCAACAACTCAACCTCTATCGTCTGCTTTATTTTCTATGTTCTCTACTTTCTCGAGCTGGGTGATGACCTTAATGTCAGATTTAATGAATGGCATCAGGAAGTACTTTTTATTTCTCCTGGCTCTAATGCTGGGTTAGTCTATGTACCCTTAGGATGTACTTTTTATTTCTCCTATCTTAATGAATGGCAGCGCTCCCGCCCTATTTTCAAAAAAAAAATATTTGCAGGGCTGCAGGAGTTTTATTTGACCATATATAGGTGATCATCACAATTGGCGAAAAGGAAAAAAGGAAGTTCAACATAAGTTCCACACGATTTACACCAGATGTAGTAGCGCGAAATTACATAGCATCATCGGCAACCAGAGTCATCTGACCAGATTCGACCTCCTCCTCTCTTATTCCCAATTCCATGGTGGATTGACCATTGCTATAGCTAGCTGGCGCTGCTGACGAGCGCGTCCTTGTAGGAGCCCGGCGGCGGCGGCGGCATGGCCGGGTCTCCCCTCCGGCCGCCGTGCTCCAGGATGAGCGGCACCTTGCCCTCCCTCTCCATGGACAGCCGCTCCTGCGCGCCGCCGCGCAGCTTCTCGAGGCCCCGGCCGCCCATCTGCTGCGTCTTGAACACCTTAAGCAGGTTCAGCACGCCGCCGGCGAGGAAGAGGAGGCTGCCGATCAGGCCGAGCCACGCCCAGGTCCTCCCCTGCATCCAGACCCCAAAACAGAGTATCACACTTCAGCTCTGCTAGGCTGAATTGCCGGTATTTGACAGTTCAATTCTATGAACAAAACTGACTGACAAAGTGGAAGCTCAGTGAATTACCAGCAACGGGTAGTAGTGGCCGTGGCCATGGTGCCGGTTGATGGCGCCGCCGATGAGGAAGAGCGTGCTCCCAAGAAGGAATGGGATCTGGACGCTCTTCTGCAGGAGCTGGACGTGGCCGCTGGCACGCTCGTAGACCTGGCAGATGTTGTGAATTGACCCGAGGCACCACAACGCTGGCCCGGCTATGAGCATGTTCAGGCCGTGCCTCGCTAGTCCGTGCCGGTACCCTCTCTCCTTCTGCAGAGCATAGACAACTAGTTGAGTAAATTGCAACCTGTAATCAAGCCTCTACTAAGTGATTCTAACTAATATCACAACACCAAATTTTAGTATTGATACTAGATGAATCAACCCATTCGATGGATGGAATAGTACACTACAAGGTCAATTCAAAAAATTAGTGGGATTATAACTTTTCTCACATGCACTCTCTTTTTCTCGTATGCACTCTGAAGCTATTCTTCAGACCAAACAGGATTAGGAGTCAGTGAGGTCTGGAATTAGGATAGGATTACAAACTCCAGTCCTTCAAGATAGTTCCCCCAAGCCCAACTGGATAACTCTAATTTTAGAGGATTCACTTCAGATTTCACTGGAAACACTAATTTGGTATGAACAGAATTCACTTGACTACGGAACACTGAAAAGCTTATCAATCATTTTCGTTTGGAGATGCTCTGTTTTCCATATCAGTACTACTACTGATCCAGTAAGTAAACATCACTTTCGCTCGAACAACATCGATAAAACGTAATTCAAATCGATTCCTACGAATTGCCACTGCACGCTCTCGGCTCTCAGAGTCAGAGATGAACAGAACACGAACCTGAATCTCGAAGAAGATGACGGCGACGAGCGTGAGCGCGGTGCCGATGCTCTGCACGATGGGAACGGCGAGCTCGACGAGCGCGAGCTGGTAGTCGTGCCCAACCATCCCGAGCCGGTAGTCGACGCCGGCGACGTGGGCCAGGAGGTCGTGCAGGTTGACGGCGAGCACGCCGACGAGCCCCAGCGCGGCCACCGCGAGGCCCGGCCTGCTGGACCCGGCCCACGGCAGGAGCTGGCCCGCGAAGCCGCCGGCGAGGAGCACCGCCGAGAACACGTACACCCCGGCGTTGATGTACTCCCACCGGTTGCGCGCCGCCGCGCCGGCGCCGCCGCCGCCCAGGCTGTACGCGCGGCACTCCCGCGCCGTCGCCAGCTTCACCATGGCTAGAGCTTAGCTAGCTTGCGTGCGTGCGTGGTCGCGCTGCTGCAGTGGAGTCGGTGGAGGTGAGTGAGATGGTTGGAAACTTGGAATGGCTGAGGCGGCGAGGATTGAAGGAGACGCGGCACTGGTAGTAGTAGGCTCGGCTCTCGAGGAGTGGCCATGGAGCTGGCGGGTACGTGGCGACGTGCATGCAGTGCCAGGTGAAGAGGGCGCCTGACCTTTTGATTCGTCATGGCCGTTTTTCGGTGCTAAAATATGGAGCGCTTCTAGACGTCGGAGAGGTGGCCACAACACGTGGTGTTGGGCTCTGTGTACGGCATGCAGAGCTGTGATCGATGGAGAGCGGGACTTTGCTTCTAGTCCTACTGCCATCTCACTGTCGTGCAAGTAGAATCTTGATTACGTGGAGGATCACATTGGATCTCGAGTTTATACTAATATGTTTCCGTACTCTCAATTATACTGCCATGATTTGGACTCTCTTTTTAGCTGTGCAAAGAGATCAATTGTCAATGTTTCCTCAGATTCTCTGGTACAAAAAAGTGCTGCTTTTTTTATGACCTTGAAACAAACAAACATTCACGCTAATTCACATTAAACTGCATTTGTGAAAATAGGAAACTAATGAGCAAAACAAATTGAACATAAAGTTCACAAAAAAGTCAAGTTAATTTATTTACAACTGAAAAATTATTCAGAAAGAATCAGTCCGTGGTGGTGCGAAGGGTTTGATTTCGTCTCGCTCCGTTGCATCGACCTCCTCGCCTCCGCATCGGCTGAGTCCACCACCTAGTAGCCGTCCGGTGGCAGAGGTGAACTATGCCATTCCATCAACACCCCCTCCTCCGCACGCTCTGAATCCAGCCGGCAGCTCGCCCGGTGTGTTCATATGATCGGCGAACTTCTATTCTTCTACGGAAGCTCCACACAGCGCAGGCGGCCTGAGACGAGGAGGAGACGATGCTACGGCGGGCGTCGTACCTGATTGTCGACAGGCCGTGCCAGCGCAGCGGGTATATGTTGTAGTACCGGTGCTTGCTTCTGCTTCATGGTGGCGACGCACCACGACGAGCTCGCGAGGTGAAGGGTGAGATCGAAACCTGGTCTGTTGTCCTCCCGGGATGAATGGATGGTGCTTAGCAATTTGTTCAGCAGTAGACAGTGCCTCATTATATCGTACACAGGGTTTGCATCTCGTTTGGTGATATCGCCTAAACTACCTGTGCATTTTCCGTGTGTGCCTGCATGTTGATAAATTTTGTATTACCGACTTATTCTATCTACCACATTTTCTTGAACACAATTGTTGATCTGCTGTGTCAGATTAGCAAAATTCAGGTTCGAAAGTACAGTTGTATGTCTGTCATTAATGCATGTGGAGACAGCTATGTTGGATTTCTTTTTTCTTCACTGAATCAGAGTACCTACTTGATGAACTCTCTCTTTTCCAAATAAAAAAGAAATGACGAACTCTTCAGTGTTCTTTCCATCGTCTGGGTTCACAAATCACAATGTTCTGTTTGCATCCAAACCTTAAATTTTGGTTCCTCAACATTACAACAAGCTTATTAAAGAAGAACTACCGTTCCTGAGCGAGGGCCTCCCCTGCTTCACCGCGACCCCGTCCGACGGGGCTCCGGCTGCGCCGCAGCATCATGGACCAGCTCCTGCGTACGAGTAGATCTCGATGGCCGGCGGGTGCTTCCATGGACGCAAGCCTACGGCCGGTACTACCGAGACCCGCAGCGCGACGCCCTGTTTTGTTCGTGTTAGACGAGCTACACTGCAGAACCAGGCAACCTCGTACCAGGAGCGCTTTCTCATTCCTCGGCGGCACCGACGCCATGACCGAAAAAATCCAGCCCTACAGGCAGAAGCTAGCAAACGTTGCCATATGTGTCGTATGAGCGCCATGGAGGAGGAACAAACAGCCAGAGGAATTTAAGTGACGCCCGGTAAGAGGCGGTGGCGCTCCGGCGAGCCATGTCATGAAACAGGGGAGGCGTTTCGTTTCTTGTCACCACACCAGAGGGCGCTCCGGGGTGGTTCAGCTTGTCACCCCTTGTTTGGTGCGATTCTGGGCGGATATGAGGCTTCCCAAATTTTACAAGAGGCACCTGCCAGACGGCCTGACTATCGGCAGCGCGCCGACGAGCCACGGCGCGGAGCGGAAGCGGAGTTCTCGCGACCCCAGGGGCGGTCGCTATTTGAAATAGCGACCCCCCTTGGATACCTCTTGACCGTAGGATTTGGACTGTGCTCGTCCCCGTCTTCCTCCTCCCGGTCAGGGTCCGACGAAGCAGAGGCGCCATACGGGTCCGAGGTCCGCGCGCGCCGATGACGCTCACTTGCTCGCCGCCTAGCCGGATCCCCGTCGCCGGAAGCGGCCGGACATTCGTCTCGCTCCGTTCCATCAACATCCTCGCCTCCGCACGCGCTGAGTCCACCGCCTACTCGCCGTCCGTAACAGAGGAGAACTAAGCCGTGATATATGCCGACAAGATTGACGAAAAGCCGAGCATGGTTATTGTTAACAGAAGTAACAGTAACCCAATATGTCAGAGACGTCTTGATGCATCTTTTGCCATTCTATCGTGGATGCCAATTCATATACCATCTGAGAGTCTCCATTTGTTTGAGTCTATCTGTACAGTTCAGAAATCCTGCCATTTTTCAGGATGTCGTCTATACTCTGTTCTTGCCATTTATCTCTTTCACAGAAGAGAAATGTTAAAGTTTGAGCAAATCCTGCCATTTTCCATGACCTTCGGCGCCCAACTGCCCGAGCCTATCGAGGAAGAAATTCACTCCTGCAACGCGCCTTGTACAGACCATATATAGAAATTCAACTGTGGTCGATGGGGAGCATAATTTTGCTTCTAACACTACTGCCATCTCACTGCCTTAAGTAGAATCTAGATTACGTGGAGGATCACATACGATCTCGAGTTTATAATATATTTCCGTACACCCAATTCATACTGCATGATTTGAACTCTCTCTCTCTCTCTCTCTCTCTGCGAAAGAAAGAGGCTCTATTGATTAAGTCACAGCAAGGTTACAAGCTTGAGGTTCCTCACTCCTGCTACTGCTAGGATCAGAGGAACATGACACCGCCTCGACTCTCTTTTTTCGCTTTGCAAAGAGTTCAATTGTCGATATTTCCTCTGATTATCAGGAAAAAAGTGTTGTTTTCCCTATTACATTCAAACACGCAACAACATTCACCGCTAAATTTCATTAAAATGCATTTGTGAAAACATGAGACTTACAAGCAAAACAATTTAAATACAAACTCAAAATTAATTTTACAACTGAAAAGTTATTAGGATAGAGTTGGTTCCTGGTGCTGCGACGGACCACTAGCAACTAATACATGTGTTATAAGAACATAAAATAAAATATGAGAATCAACTTAGCTGTGATTTTAACTATGCATTACAATTTTTTGACTAAATATAAAATTTAACACTTCCAAATCAAACTAAATCTAACTTTCCCACAACTTTGAGGTGTTAGCAAAAGAGTATAAATGTTATGATGTACAGGCTTTTCTAGATGGGTATAGCTCGATGTCATTTCGGCACCCCATTGTGTTATAAACAGTTGAGGTTCATACTTCATTTTATCTTTTTAACCACATTTTTCTAAAACTTTCAAGCATCATATGCAAAAATTGCAACTACTTCACGACAAAAAGTAGCAAATTTGAGCAACATTGGTCACAGCTAAACTCCACATCCATATAATCCTCTTCCTATGCACTCCCTCCGTCATAATATACTTGGCACTTTAGGTCAGGGGGCGGAGAAAGAGATGGAAAAAGTGGATGCATAGAAAATGAGAAGAAGAGGGATAGAGATAGAGATGTATTAAAAAAAAGAGAAATGTGCATTGAAAGTGAGAATGCCAATTGTTTTAAGAAAACTAGAGGAGGCTAGAATGCCAATTATTCTGAATCAGGGAGAATAGTTCATAGTCATTTATTCAAATCCATATAGCTTTTCAAATCTTCGTTTTTAAATATGCTCCATTTTTTGTCATCGCTAAAACTCCACTTTCCTATTTGTGCTCTTCTTATTAAGTTCGTCATGATATGTTTCTATGCATCCCCTAACCTCATAAAGCTATTTGCTTGAGAAACCCAAACTTTATTCACAAGCGGATTCATGTAACTGCATAAGTGGTGGGAGGTTTAAATCTATACTTAGATTTGCTTGGTCGATCACGAGGTCCAAAGCAGTTGTTAGCGAGAGTTTGCATCTTCTAATAAGCCTTTTAGAGAAGTGATCAAAACATTTCTCAAAGTTCTATATATTGCGTGTGAACCCTAAAGATCTTAAGGACATGAAAAAGGAGAAGGTTTTGAGTCAGCGTGCTACCATGAGCTTGAATGTAGATGAGAATGAATACACCTGAAAATATCTTAAGATATTATATTAGTTCAAAAGATTTAAGAAACTTTTAAAGAAAATTAATTAATTATAGGTATTTTAGAGGCGGTGTGTAACAACATTTTCTTTTTGCGTTGTGGAGTATTCCTTCCTTCCTTTTTTCTTGAAGCTTCGATAATCAGGGTTTACCGTTCAAATTGTGGAAACATTAGCATAACGGCTTTCCTATTTTTGCGAAAACTGATGAAAAAAATCAAACGAATGTAGATTTTAGAAAACGGTAAGCCAACTGGTTTTACTAGTAATTCGCTTGGTTTGAGCGGTTTTTGATTTTTTTATTTCCTTTTTCATTTATTTTTTGAAAAACTGATCATTCGCTTTAACCGAAACATACCAGTTTGTTCGGTTTTTGTGAAAACGGGCCGGTTTGAGAGCCATCAACCATGGGCGATGATGGGATGTTTACTCGTTCGCAATCCGCGGCAGCCGCCGGTGAGCAGAGCACCACCGCCGGAGAGAATGTACTAGCACGGGGCACACTGCTGTACTACTCACCGCCGTCGCGTCCTGCTGCACTGTGCTCCACACCACACCTACCAAAAAGTGATCGATGGCGATCAGAGCCCATCTCAGCCACGAAACGACCGTCCCCTCTCGCGAGCACGGCCACCGCCTCTGATCCCTTTATCCACGTGGCGTCGTCTCACTGGCCGCAACCTCCCAGCTCACCACCTCCTCATCTCCCCATGGTGCGGCACACCCCGCGCCACTGCCCGCCTGGTCCTGGACTGCAGTGAGTGACCTGACCCCCCGCCACCGTTATGCCATGGCCGTCATCCTCTCCTCCGCCGCGCCATCAACGCTAGTAACTCCTTCCCCGCGCGCGGCCCAGAGGCGGAGGCAGGCGCCGCCGCCGCCGCCGCCTCCAAGGAGCGGCGGCGGCCTCCTCCGCGGCGGGTTCGCGCGCCTGTCCGCCTCGCTCGGCCTCGCGCACGGCGCCGCCGGCGCGGGCGCGGCGCTCGCGCTGCCCTCCTACGAGGAGACGCTGCGCCTGTCCACCGACACCGACTCCGGCGGGGACGCGTTCTCGCTCCCGGAACTCAGCCTCGACGGGCTCTCCGTCCCGGACCTCAACCTCGACGGGCTCGTCGACTTCGTCTCCGAGAACCCGGTCGTGGTCGTCGCCAGCATCACCGCGGTCGCGCTGCCGGTGGTGCTCGCGCGGGTGCTCGGCGGCGGCGGCGCCAAGCCGTACTCCGTCGTGTCCGCCAGGGCGGCGTACCAGCGGCTGGTCGAGGAGCCCGACGTGCAGCTGGTCGACATCAGGTCGCGCAAGGACGCCCGGGAGGCCGGCGCGCCCGACCTCCGGGAGGCCAAGAAGAAGGCGGTGGCTGTGCCGTACAATGGCGAGGACAAGAACGGGTTCTTGAAGAAGCTGGCGCTCAGGTTCAAGGACCCGGAGAACACCAAACTCGTCATCCTTGACAAGTAAGGATCTCAAATCTTCTAATGTGCTTGGTTCAACAATGCAGCTACTTCTAATTGGTGCATGTTAGGAGTGTCGATATCACAATTTAAAGACCCACTCTTGGTGCATTTTATCACAATTTAAACCAAGAGTGGCTCATGTTAGGACGTGCAGCATCACAATTTTACTCTTGACAAGTAAGGATCTCTAGTGTTTGTTCACTACTTTAATGTGCTTGGTTCAACAATGCATCTACTTCTAATTGGTGCGTGTTAGGAGTCCATATCACAATTTAAAGACCCAATCTTGCTGCATTTTATCAAAAAGGTTAAGTGGATGTAATGCTGTAACATTAAGTCCTCAGAAATTAGACCAACTTAAAAATCATAACTCACTTCATGTTTTTGGGGGTATCGAAATCTATTAGTCTTGAGAATAGGTAGTTTAATTGTAAACTTCTGAATTCTGATGCTCAAGATGTGACCTTTTTCAAATATTGTCGAGATGTGATATTTCCTTTTGCATTGTTGAACTGTCACTGTGCCACACGACAGGGTTTTGTTATTCGAAATTGTGTGGAAGAAGGGGGCCATTATGATGAATGGGTAAACTAATAATGTTCATGGGCGTTGTGTGCAGAATTAGTTCCAGGTTCCTTCCTTGCAAAGACCAGTGAACTGTTATATTCCGAATTAGTTGCATTTCTGTTTTAATGAAGAAGAATAAGCTTTCGCAGTAGAAAAAAACAACGGCTGGCTTGTCCCTCTTCTATTGCTGGTGTATGTTCCAATCTCCTTCCTCTTCCAAGTATTTACACTGATACTGTGGAAACCAGGTTTGATGGGAATTCCGAACTGGTTGCTGAGCTTGTCACAGCAAATGGTTACAAAGCTGCTTTTGCTGTAAAGGATGGTGCAGAAGGAAGTCGAGGATGGGTGGTATTTACTCTTTACGACGTAGCTTGTGCTTTTTCATGAACAACCTCTATATTCAATCAAAAAAATGTGACAATTTGCTAAATGTTGCACTTCAGAGCAGTAATCTTCCCTGGAAAACTCCTGCAAAGGGATTCAGTTTTGACTTTGGCGAGCTATTTGGGGTGAGTTATCGCCCTGATTACTTTCTCCACTTGACTCTGTTCGAGATCTTTGTTTCATTAATTATAAGGTTTCAAGGCATTCCTTTCCATGATTGTTATTTTTCTGACTGTCAAATGCTGAATCTGCCGAGTAAACTTGCAGGATGGTGCAGATGGTTTGCCAGTGACAATTGGTCTTGCAGCAGCTACTGGTTTGGGAGTGCTTGCCTACACTGAGGTAGTACACAAGAGTTTTTTTTTTCTTCCATTCTTTTTTTCTCTTCAGATTTTTTTTTTTCCTTACACATCTTCTACAACCTATCCTGCAGGTTGAGACTCTGCTACAGTTTTTGGGGTCAGCTGCCATTGTTCAACTAGTGATAACCAAGCTCTTATATGCGGAGGTACATATTTCATTTCTGACTTTTTAACGGGCTTGATAGCTGCCAACGGAAACTTTCTTTCTTATAATAGAATACATTTCTTTCCTACTATAAACTCTTATGCCTGTTTGTACTGCACACAGGACCGAAAGAAAACAGTTAAACAGATTGAAGAGTTCTTCAACAATAAGGTTGCTCCACAGGAGCTTGTTGATGAAATAAAGGTAGCTTATCATGTTATTGAATATTAAATGTAAAATCTTATATTGCTTACATAGATGCACATTCAATTCTTCATGAAAAAATGAATCTGTCTGGTGAACAATCAACTGCTTTGCACGGCATCCACTACTCTCTTGTTTACAACATCTTCCTTTATTTGCACTATTTTTACTTCTCAACACTCAGACACACGAACAAGACCTGGCCTTCTAGTGCCACTTCATATCACATTTTTGTGACAATCCTACAGGAATTGAATTGTTAGTCAATCAAATTCCAGAAAAATTCGTGAGTTTGAAATGCCTTTACTCTGATCTTGCACCAACTTAAACTGTTTCTGATAGTAAATGCTTTTGGAAACCTCATAGTAAATTTTATTGCTCAGCAAAATGCCTCCTTGTCATCTACAGGAAATTGGGCAGGCTTTACTACCTTTGTCCGGTGATGCCAAGAGCCAACCTGCACTTGCAGCTGCAAGTGGAGCTGCAGCCACGGCAACCAGCGCACCAGCAGAAGAAACTACTAGACCTCTATCTCCATATACAAATGTAAGTGTAAATCTGATACTTGATTTCCATTTACGGAACTTATGGCATGCTCATCACTTTGTTCTTGGCAATCCCTTGCAGTACCCGGACCTCAAACCGCCGTCCCCTCCTTCACCACCGTCTCCCGAGAGCACTGTAACTGAATCCCCAGCAGCGGTTAACTCTGCACCAGTAGCAGAAACCAGCACGGAATCACCTCCACAGAAGCCCAGGCCTCTGTCACCTTACGCAAATGTAAGTGTACAACTGAAAATCCATTCACATTTTGCACCGGACGCATCATGCCGTGCTCATGATTCTTCATCTACATGCAGTATCCGGATCTCAAGCCACCATCCTCTCCTACGCCGTCGGCACCTTAATTAGGCATGAATACAAGAAACCGGATCTATAGAACATTCAAGAATTGATTGTTCATTGGTAACGGCGAGGAAAGGTGTATGCTGTTCGCTGAGCCTATGCTGACAGTGGTTCTTGGTCACTGGAGAAAGTTTTTCCTAGAAGTAAATATAAAATATAATATCCAGTGAGCCTTGTTTTTCTGATTCTCCCTTGGCTATCTTCTTCTTTGTATTTGTAAATGAGGAATTACTAGCTCTGGGAATTCAGGTGCTGCAGTATTTGATATGTGGCTGTACACTAGTGTGTATTATGTCATGGCTTAAGAAGCTAGAGGCTGGAAAGGGCTTCAGTTGTGAAGCTTGTTACCCTTGGAATTTTGAAAACCATCAACTTCAAACTCGAAACAGAAATCTACAATGGGAAATTTTCTATTTGCTAGGAATTCGTGGGCTAGTAGATGGGAATTTGATGCTGCAGTGGAACCTTAAAATGTTTATTATGTGCCTATGAAGTAAGTCGTTGATTCTGTTGGGTACTTAAAAATGTTTATTATGTACACATTAAGTTCATAATTTTTGTCGAAGGCCAGTCAAATTATCTGCAAACTTAGTGTACAAAGGATGTATAAATAAATCTATATTTTACTTATCTTTGAGTAAGAAATTTGTTATGTACATTGCAAGAGAATTTAACAGTCAAAGCACACTTTGAAAGACCTGCTCAAATCTTATAAAAATAAATGGAGGGAGCATATTTTAGCACATCACTTGTGCTTTTGTTAGCTACGTAGTTTGATGGTCTTTATCTGTCGCCAATTACATGCATATTCATGTCTCGTTTGCTGACTCACATTGTCGCCAGCGCCAGAACGTGTTGAATCTCCGAGTGCCGCCGTCGAGCGCGAGGCGCACGCGGTGACGTTAGAGGCGTGTTCTGGTGCGCTCGGGCCGCGGGATCAGGATGGATCATGTAAATGGGCCGTTCCGCGTCGGCCTTTTAACGTTGGACGGCCCGAACACGGCACGTTGCGGTCGGTCTGCGGGAACCAACCCAACTAGTTTTGGTCCCGCACGGGAAACTTTGGTCGCGTCACGCATGCATAAAACAGGACGTGTGGGCTGGTGGGTCGCCGGGTCCGGTGGCGCGGGCCTGTTACCCCAGGTATCGGGGGGCAAAGGTGTTTGGGAGGTGATGGACGGTGCGCCTATCCATGTAAAGGCATGCCGCGATCGGCATGATTCCCCCTGCCACAACTCCTTTTGTATTTCTCCTTTTGTATTTCCGTGCGGCAAATCGCGCTGAACGAATCGTCGTCTTAGGTTTTTTCTCTCTGTCTCTGTCTCTGTCTCTGTCTCTCTCTCTCTCTCTCTCTCTCTCTCTCTCTTGCGATGATGAAACACCACGAACTAAAAAAAAAAATCGGTGTCACTCTAAAGAATAACACTTGCAAAGTAGGGAAAGTACACTTCGGTTATATGAGTTTGTCCTCACTTTGGCAAAAACAACTTCAGTTTATGGGGTGCTTTTCCTTACAAGGGCAATTTGGTTGATTTTGAGGGAACTTTATAGCTGGGAGAGGCTTAGCTGAGAAGCCGGATAAGCTAGGGATTTTTACTTATCCTTCATAGTAAAAAGAAACAACTTAAGCTTATGGGATGCTTTTCCTTACAAGGGCTTTTCCAGATTATTATGCTTTGGCAGGGCTTCACCAAAAGTGACTTCATAATTCGGTGAAAAAGGTTGTGTGGTACTTATAATTAATTGGCATGCCATGGTATTTGACTGAGGAAGGTGAGCACTGATTGAGTGATTGGTGACTATAAGATATACATCATTCAATTATACTGTAAACCAACCATGCGAAAGGAAGTATGGAGTATATAATTTAAAGAAGCTCTGTGATTAGTATATATTCACCTAGCTCAATTGGTAAAATGAAACTACCGGATTTCATAGCTTCTAACAGGTTTTTAAACGTGTACAAATTTAACCATACAAAATATATGTGCGGTTCAGCTGCTTTCACGCTCTCGAGTTGCTCATCCAAACTGACGTTGAACTGCAAAACTTTAAAGCTGGATCAACTCGCAGGTGCCACGTTATGCTCGTGCCATGCATTATCTACATACCATGCAAATGCAGAACATGAGAGTAAAAGTAGCTAAGCTATTGAGTACAATATTGGTCGAGATGAAAAGGGATTATTCAGCATACAATAGTAGCTATTTTTGACGTACTACAATGCTACAAACTAATTAAATTAGCTACAGCTTTTGCAAAGCTACACAGTTGCGCCCAAACTGCTCCTGTGTTTTGGCTTTAAAAAAGCACACAGCCATGCAGTTCAGCTTGCTGAACTTTCTGCACAAAAATTCAGCACGTCACAACAGCGTTTGCTGAATTTCCTGCACGAGCTCCTCCGCGCTAAGCTCACACTCGATTCCGATCTGCACAAAATCAAGAAAGCCATGCGCGCGTATGCATCATTTATATGTATATAATACATATATTCATGTTTCAATGCTTAAATGGATGACAAGCTTAGGTTATACTATAGCTTATGGACGCTTGTCTGGACAGCTGGTTAAGTACGACACTTAGTGTTTCATCATTTTAGCTACCTATAGTTTGTACCATTTATGTTCTATAAACTGCTCATGTATAGCCTCATCTGCATACATATGCCCGGTTACTGCATGATGCATGATAAAGTTCAGAGGCTTCGGTAGTTTATCTCACACTACTATCTCAGTAACACATGGCATTTCCTGAACCCAATGAATACGCAGGCCTGTAAACTGCTCCTGTGTATCCTGCAGTACTGTACACCATTCACAGCACTGTGCGTATAAGAACTCCACAGTAGATGTGTCCGCGTAGAACTAGCCTATACACTAGGGCATTTATGAAACCGAACCGTGTTTCAAAATTATTTGTGAGCAGGGATTATACTCATATATGGGCCAAAGATGGCAATGTTCCATGCATGCAACGCCGCAGGGGGTTGAAGCTGTTACTGTTTGGATCAATGAAGCAAGTGCTTATTTCCCGGGGAGTTCGTATAGTAGGCTACATGTAGCTCTCACATGAAATGAACACATCTCAATAGATGTACTACTGTTCCAATTGAATGCCAGCTTTCCTCCTCTGGTCCATGTTTAATCAATTCAGTGTGCCTTGAGTTTCATGTAGCCTCGTGTGTGCTTTTGGGCACCTGTGTAATCATTTCGATCTGTCCACTTTTTAGATGATTACTCTCTTCCATTACAACTAAATGTCAATTGGATATATATACTAGAAATTTATTGCAGTATATTGATGCGATTCAAATTAAGAAAACGTATGTTCTTCGAGTGCAAATGTACACATTTATATTTGCGTTTATAAAATATTAACAAATATACCGGTCGATCGGTAAATTAAGTATATAGCTAGATGGCCAAAAATGTTGTGTATGTGTGACTAGCTAGTTGCATGTGCACAAGAACAATATGTGTGGTTAAATGGAACAAAACATGGAAAATGAATGGTAGAAAGCAAAGCTAGGTTAATACCTTGATGGTGAAGGAGTGCATCATGGTGTCGTCGACGGTGCTGACGCTGACGTGTAGGATCTCGAGCGCGCGGCTCTCAAGCGCGGCGATGATCTTGAGCGCCTGCCCCGGCGCGCGCCGCGACACGGTCTTGAGCACCAGGTTCGGGCCGGCGAACTCCACCCGCACGTCGGGGACGGCGGGCCGGCCGCCGGCGTGCGCGGCGAGCTCCGTCACGATGCTGTCCAGGGTCGGCAGGTACGGCTGCGGAAAGTGCTGCTGCTGCTGCTGATCGTGGTAGGACGACGAAGAAGAAGACGTCGTCGGCGTCATGGCCGGCGACGCCATGTAGGCGGCCGCCGGGTGGTGCGGGGGTCTGGCTGCGCCGCCGCAGGGCATGTACGGGCTGCCGGGCCGGGTCGGCGTCCGGGGGCTTATCGGCACGCCGACGCGCGGGCTGAGCGGCGGCGTGGGCCGGATCAGCGGCCGCGGGCTCGCCGCCGCTGGCGCACCGGGCCGCGGACTGAGCACCTGCTCGGCGTAAGTCTTGCGGTGCTTCTTGGCCTCCAGCGAACGTAGGAGCTGCTGCAGCTCCTTGATGTAGTCCACTACCCCTCCGATGATGGAAGCTTGGTCTCCCTGCATATTCCAGTCAATATTGTTCCCACCGTGTTAATAATAACCTGTCATTTGAGAGATGTTACTCATCTAACTTCATGTTGTACGTACTTTGCGCTACAAGTGACGTTGGCTTTTACTAGATTCCCTCAAATGATGCTTACGAGAGTAGTACATATATAGTAGTTGTAGCATGTTAAGCTAGCTAGATGCCATCTTTATAAATGAAGCATCATGCGTACGTGTACCTTCATTTCACAACGTGGTGCAATCAATGTTGCTAGTCATCCTAACTTCCTAAGCCCTAGTGCATCGCAAACCAAACCTGTGCATATATGCACCAATAATCTATGGAACTGTTGCATCACACGAGAGAGAAAAGAGATGCTACAGATGCATCTCAAGAGAGCGGCCGTGTCATTGACCCACCAATCGTCCAAGGAGAAGTGTAGTCAGCCACTATAGCATTACACAGTTGATGGTGGCCGCTAATAACTTCAGTGTGCTTGTGGGAGATTCTACAAAAGGGCACAATAGGGCTGGTGCACGTACAGGTGCAGTACTTTTCAAATTATTGTAGCCATCCCCACAATCCAAAATGGAGCGCACTGCACTGAATCCGTAGCTAGCTCTGGACCAGGATTATGATAATAGGCTGATGGAAACTTTACAGTTAATGCTACTATATGCTTCTCATTTTGAAAACAAAACCAAAATAATTGTACATATTTTTTTTTTCATTTTGATCATTCAGGTTTTTTTTTTTTTTGATCAACATTCAGGTTTTTTTTAGTAGAGCGTATGCCGTTGTCATGTTATATTAGCACTACAATCGGTATCCAAACTGCCAACTGGTATATTTACTTGATGGCCTCTGGCCACTGATAAAAGCAAAAACAAAGAAGCAAGATCACAAATATGTGCAGAAATTGTTTACCAATCAAGTGCAAAAAGACACGAGTATATAGAAGATGGTGCATTGTATATGATCGAAAGTTACCCTCTTGACATAGAAGCAGGGCATGAGCGAGCGCAGCACGGCGAGGTGCTCGTTCATCTGCTTCCTCCGGTTGCGCTCCACCGCGATATGCGACATCTTGGCCTCCCCGTCGTCATCGACCGAATCCAGCGCCGGCGCCGACGAACCCTTCTGCTTCTTGTGCACCGGTGCGCCGCCGCCTTTAGCCTCGTCAACTGAGCGCCGCCGACTGTTCCCCGTCAGTCTAGCGCTCGCTGCGCCAGCAGCCACGGAAGAACCGCCACCGGCGCAGTTCTGGCGAAACGCTGCTGCCGCGGTGGCGCCACCTTCTCCTCCGGCGCCGTTCATGCACCCCTCCCAAGTCCCGAGGATGCTGAAAAGGTCCTCAGCGTCGGACACGTGGCGCCGGAGCTCGCAGCGTTCGTCGACCAGGAGCTCACACAGGCCGCCGTCCCCCATTGATGGCCGCGGCAGCAGGACGGAACCAAAGTGCGGTGCACGGCGAGAAGTGAGCAGGTGATAGCTACCTATGCACGTACACTTGTCTTGAAGGACTTATAGTCGTGTGCCTAAATCTGGCTAGAGGAGAGAATGTTTGCGAAAAGCGAGAGGAATCGTTTGCTCCTTTTCAAGCATCCAGGCTTGGAAAAGTGGGAGGAGAGAGAGACAAGAGTAGACCGTTGTTGCTGATGTTTGTATAGTCGTGTGAGGGGACGAAGGCCATAAATATAGGGGGGAGCTAGCTAAGGAGAAAGAAGGCTCAATCTGGGGAGCTTGCTGGAAATGGCGGCCACAACCCTAGCTGGGGCCATGCTTTCTTGGGACCTAGAGATGTCTAAAGGGTTTTAATATGGTGATGGCCATGGGTGATCGATGTACTGATGTGGGATCAAGGTATACAACTTGCAAGTAAGTTTTATCAGATGACATCTATTCGGTTCTGTTTGGCGTTGTGGTGTTTTTTAGAATTAAAACAATGGTTTAGACTTTAGACACAGATTTAATTGTACCTTAATTAAGTAAAAAAATATAATCTGGTGAAAATGGAAACACTATTTCATTTTGGATGTCAGAACACTTAAAATTCCCGAATCCAAATTCCTAAATAAAACACAAATTCTAACTTGCGACAATCCCATTCCACCGTGTGTATAGACCAAATACATGATTTATTTGTGTCTCTACGCACATCATGCACATTCTACACATTTTGGTTGGGTGTGTAGGGGAGATTTAGCCTTTAGCCATTTTTCATTAGAAAAGATGGCAAAGAAACAGTGCTGCTAAATGTACAATCCATTTACACAACCATATTAAAAAATGACACCAAAAATGGCTTCAATTGTTGGAAGAAGTCCGTTTTATTCACCAAATCACTTTATTCATTAGACCACCCAACAAAATCGTAGCTCGATTTACCAAAAAAAAACATCAAGTAATAAGTGTTGAGTATAAAGCTCAAATTCTGCATTGATATATGTGACACATACTCAAGTAGTATCCTATGTTATAAAGTCGTAATATATTGATAGGATTTTTTTCATAGTTCAATAGCTTCCAATATTAACTTGACAATAGAGGAATAATAAAATGGATGAAAATTTCATCATTACTTTTG
Organism: Eragrostis curvula; assembly: GCA_007726485.1. Taxonomy (NCBI): domain Eukaryota; kingdom Viridiplantae; phylum Streptophyta; class Magnoliopsida; order Poales; family Poaceae; genus Eragrostis; species Eragrostis curvula. Next base: position 56,167,343 of record CM017439.1, read on the forward strand.
AATATAGGGTATCATATCATGGGGCAGTCCATATGGATATCAAGGGTTTGGAAATGCAGTTTTAGAAATGAGTTGTTTGTGAAACATTTGTCAAATTGAACATACATTAGACGGATATTGTTCTTCGAGCACTCGAAAAGGAAAAGGGGCAAGATCAAAGTAAAGGTACCCATTTATTTTACCTGCACAATCTGAGGCCCCAAGGGCACGAGGAATTGCATGCGGCCACAGGTAAGTATGTTCACCCGATCCTAGACCCGACCATGGACAGCATTGCAAACTAGTGCGTCGTATCAAATCAATCATGTAAATCTTAATTAATCCATCTTTTCTTTATTTCCCGTTGCATGGCATCAAAGTCTGGACGACACATGTAGCGTCACGTCGCTGGCCATGCATGCAATGCAGAGAAGACAGACACTGAGCGTAGTACCTGTAGATTGATGGTGGCTGCAGGCCCCTCCTGCCCGGCCGTATGAATGGCACAGCGGCAGTACACGGCCGGCGGCGCGGCTGCCAGCCGGAGCTAGCAACGGCGCCGATGGCAGCGGCATTCAATGCACCGGCCGGCGACGTCGATCCCGAAAGAGCAGCCAGCTTGCACCGATCTAGCCGGTGTACTGGGCATGCATGGGTGGACGAGACGCATCGATCTCGGCGAGAATCAACCTTGTGAACTCTGCATTCGTGTCTACTCTCGTCACCTGCGAAGATTCTTCGGACTCCGCCCTTTTCTCTCTCGTTACTCGTGAAGATTCTCTTGTCTAGAAAAGCTAGGTGATATCGGTCCATGGTCAACCGTTGTCCGAGCCAATCATGAGTGATATATACTCCTGCCTACCTACTCATAGATACAGTTTCTCGGAAAAGAGTCTACTCTCATGGATACCACTGGCCGGGGTTGTACTTGTACCTAGAGTAGGTACAGAAAGGGTGTCAGCTCTTTTTTCTTTTTTCTTTCACAAATATGTACTCCTACTCTAGTAACAAAATAAGTACTACTCGTTCACACAAATGGTTGCTCACCGCTGAGCAGAAGAGAGAAAAGATCGTGACAGTAGAAAAAAAATCACTAAGTTTGGCTACACGCCTTGTCATTTGAGACACATTTTGAGAAAATATTTACATTATATAATCACAAATCCACGCCAAGTAGAGTATGTAATTAAAGTGCATGCTATCTGAAATAATCGAGCAATTTCTATGAAGAACACATGAGTAATTAACTTCCAGGAGTGCAATTGACAAGCGCCTTCCTCTATTTTCTCAAATTTGTTTTACCCTGCTGACGATGCGCTGGTTTGTAAATAATTTTGCAGGAAGATATAACCCCTAACAGCAGATGTACGAGATTAGGACATCTCACGACAGGAATATCTTCGCTCCAAATTTGATTCGCATAGATAGCACAGCTCTCCTGCTCTTAACTAAACACTTCAGCACTATTTCAGCCCTAATCTCTAGGAAATGCCCAAATCAACAAATCTTACATATGCAATTTGGTGCAGGCACTTAGTTTTTAATCCAACCTGTAACATTAACTATAGTAATATAATATACATAAAAGAACTACAGTTACTGTAACATTTTGTTCCTTGACATATAATTTTTTTGTATTAATTATTTGAAATCACAATGGATAGAACATATTGTATTGTTGACCAAGTTACGCAAATGTTGTAAAGATGATCGAGATACAATATGCAGGGGCGCACATGAAATGTAATGAATGTGAAAGGTCCGGGAACGCATATGAAAAGATACAAGTGAAAACTATCGATCTGGTATGTACCTTGAAATCTTGAATAGCTGGGGCATAATAAATGGCATAAAAACTTAACTCGTCGTTGCAGCAAGTGGTGGTACTGTGTATATTATGATCATCCCAGACATCCATTCATCACAATAGTAAGGCTAGCTGCTGAGGTCCCGTCCATTGCATTGAAGTTTTTTTGGTTGTGTTCATTGCAAAGTTAATATGTTCAAAAAGTGAGCTAAATTACTTTTCGTTATTGTAATTTGTTTGATTAGATAGGATAAAAATGCATAATGGGGCACCTGTCATACGATCGACATTCCCTTTGCCCTGCCAAAAAAAAAAAGCTGGTAAGAGTTAAGGTCCCTTAACATAAAGCTAGAGGAAACTTCATTGATACCCTGTTGAAGACATGCAGCCTAATATGGCAATATGCGTTTTGCTCTCAGCTAAAGCTGGTAATACATTAACCCGCAATTGGCTAACAATATAGTGCCAACAATTATGGATGAAAAGTACCTCCTCACATGTCTTCTTGTGCGTGTCTCATGTAAATCAGAGGCTATAAAGTGGTCATCTAGCTCCATGTATATGTCCGCTTGTGTATGTCTTTTATAAGCGAGTCATAAATTGCATTCTTATCTGAGATTCATCTATGTCTCTTTGTGTATGTCTCATGTGAATCAAGGTCCTTTGGTCCACTAGCGGCTTGAAGTTTCTGATCGGTCAGTGCAATGAACACGGTGATGTGTTAAGGAATCTATAGAGCCAAAGTAATTATAAGCAGTGTGTGTAAACTTTATGTGCACACTAAATAGCTAAAGTTGTCTTATATTTGCTGCACTCAGTTGATTTGCAATGCTCTCGTCTGTGCAGTTAACTTCATACTTGACAAAAGGAAGAGACAAAACCTCATCTTAACTACTCAGTTGATTATAGCGAAGATGGCATAAATCGGTAAAGGAGGTGACGGATCTCTTGTATGTGTCTCATAGCACGTATTGTCCCCTCTCTCAATTAGCTTTCCAATCAATGCAGTCGATCTTGTTCCACGACTGCTAAAGAAACTACAGGAGGGAGGGCAAACTTCATACAGTACCACTACCAAGGAAACTTGGATTAAAAAAGTAATGGAACTATTTTCTGGTGCTGCTGCTAAATACCAATGCAAATAATTGGCTCAGGAGTAGGATTTTGAATACAAAAATATAAGTGCGATGGAAACAGTCTGTCACGTTAACTTTTTATCAATATAACATATCACAATAAGGAAAAAAGTTGAAATGGTTAAGGGGAAAAAAAAAGAGAGGTTGTACTATACTTAGGAGCATGCATGGGCATATATGGAGTACATATGTCAGTGCGGAAACGACCAAATGCAAGCGGACAAGGTGGATGACATGCAAACGCTGAAATGCATGTGCAAATGCACGCAGCAGTTGCAGGAGGGGCCGGGCACATTATAGATTGCCCCTGTGCCGAGTTAGTAGCAAAAATCCACGCACATGATTAAACACACGCCTTATCGACCATTGGTCACTGTAGCACTTTGGTACTATGACTGACTGGACTGAGAAGTTAATATTCATGCTAAAATGCGTGATTAATAAAACCCGGTGGCAGAGTATCCGATATCCCTAACATGGAAGTGTGTCCACAGACATGCTCTTCTGTTCATCCAAAATTTAGAACGCTTGAATTTCCGATCAAAACTATTTTCAAAGTCCGACTGGTTAACTCTATTTTTCACATTATATTGTTTTCTTGTGAGTTCCCTACATGTATTATATTTTCGTTGTAGTGGCACTTTTATAGATTTAAACATTGTGGTTCTCCTAGCCGTCAACTCGCCATATAGTTTGGCCGACGAGTTATGGAGCAATGACATTGTTACGGCCATGGGGAGCAGAAGAATATGTAGACAAATTTTTTGCACGATACAGGCAGGGATACACATATGAAGTATTTATAACAAACAAAGGAAAATACCATTGCTTACACTCCATTGTGTCCATCTTTCAGTAGAGAGCAGCCTGCAGTAGCTCTCCTCTTTCCCTACTTTATTAGCGAGGCGATTGAATTGAATGATACTACTACTACAAGACACGCAGAAGTCACGGCACAGTTAAGTAACACATAAATATATGAGGCTGGATGCAGAGAGGCCCGTAGTAAGTGGTCATGAGCCATATTCATACTTATTCCGTACTGCATAATGAAAAATTCAATCAACCGGCGGCCCTCATCTCCCTCCTGCCTGCAACTCGATCGATCGCGGCGGCACATTTACTTCACCATTCAAGCACATTCAACTGGCACCTACCTCTTCCTGCAGTTTCCCCCTTCTCTCTCCATCTCTCTCTAGAGGTGGTAGCCCTACACCTAGATGTAGCTGGCTAATGAGAAGCTCCAGTGTTTGGCAGCAACAGTGGCGCGTGGCAGATCCATGTCATGCATATCCCTGCCTGGTTACCGATCAGTGGATCGAGCGAGGCGAGCTATACTGGCATGAAGAGAAGGCAGCACCGGCCGGGCCGGAGTCAGTTTTGCTGCATGCGTCGTCGTCAATGTTGCGACGACGCCGACGAGTACTGCGTAGCAGGGGCAGCAGGAGCAGAGGCGGCAGACGGCGGAAGGATCCGTCAGGGGAAGAAGCGAACAAGGATTAGACGACAAGGATGCTCTGTATTTTCGCCGGTGAGCACGGAACAGAATTGCAGTGTTGCTGACGAACAATTATATGCATGGATCTGCGTGCGTGAGTGTGTGTGCGGTACGTACAAGTATGACCGGCCCACACATTACTAGCTAGCCGCGCCTGTCAGCAGCCTACGCAGATCGATTGGCTTGTGGTCAAGCTGCAGCTGGTACCTTCTCAATGCGGACCATTGACGAGAGCCTCGCAAAGTATAGCTGCTCAAGGAGGAAGTTCTTGTGTGTTTCTCTTGGCCAGATGATGGACCAAAGTCTTTTTTCTTCGAAAAAGAATACCATATATACTTTATAAAACCTTAGTAATTAACATGGCTTTTTGGAGCTTGATGATGTATGGTTCTATATCTTGAAGGAAATTTGTATGAATTGGATTTTTTATTATATGTTTTCCTAAATGTAGGACTGGTCCATGAATTTGCTTGGAAAGGTTCTTTCCTCCATTAATCTTGGAGCATATGAGCTAAAACCTTATGTCCAAAAATAATGTCACGTGTCATGTGGAATGCTATATTTAAGTGATCATGTGGAATGCTATATTAACCTTTGATCATAAGCTTGTTTCGCACTAGATCACACCAAGCCTAGCAACACACATCATCAACAATATTTGAACTCACAAAAATGGTCCTTATTTTATTTTCTTCATAACTACCAAACACGTCCTGGAAGAAAGAAAAAATGAGTGACCTAGCGCGAGAGCCCCTCCCACCTCCGGTGCCTCAGGAGGCATCGGCGGACCCATCCCTGCCGCCGGCCACTCCGGCCGCGGCAGCCACCCCGGCCATCAACCTTGCCACCAACCACGCCACCCAACCCAACAGCCCTTCTGGCAGATTCACCTCTGTATCCAGCAGTTCACCGGGGAGCCCGGCAGGCAGCCTTGCGGGCTTGGACAGCAGCCCGGAGAAGCTGGACTGGGGCACCATTGATGATGAAGACGGAGCGTACGGGACTTCATTGCGGCCGCAGGGCATGGGAGAGCAGCCCGGGCTGGAGGACGCAGCGCACGCGCCGGCTGCTGGCCGCGGTAGGGTGACCGCTCCAGCGGCGGATCTGGATGTCGCTTCCGGCTCCGCGAATCCGGCCATCAATGCCTGGCCGTCTCCGGCCGGTCGCGGGGGCTTTGAGGCGGGCCAATGCAGCAACGCTGCCATCGGAGTTATGAGCCCGCCTCTCTCTCCGCGGCAACCTCAACCTGCCGTGCGTTGCCCCGAGGCGCCGGCCAAGCTCAAATCGGTCGTTCTGGTGCCATCCCGTGATGGTGACCTCTCACGCCAGCCAGGCCACTCCTCGTCTGGTCAAGATCAAGGCTGGCAGCCGGTGCGGCCGAGGCGTGCTCGGCGCCATGCGCGTCCCGCATCCATGGCAAAGGCTTTTACTCGCCCGGATGGCCGGCATCCAAAGGCGCTCTCGCCGGCCTATAAAGGGGTGTTCTGGGGCAAGTGCTTTCGTTGCCTCAGCTCCGACCACCGCCTTGCACATTGCCGCAAACCAGCTCGCTGCCTCTCTTGCTGGGGCTCTGGTCACCTTGCTCGCAACTGCAAGGCTCGACCGAGATCCAGCGCTTGCCCATCTCAATCCACTGCTCCTTCAGCACCAAAACCACCAGTACACTCGCGCCTCACCTTCCCCTCCACCAGTGTCCACAGCAGGATTCGGTTCCCGCAGCGCTCGTACGCCGAGGCTGTTCGCCAGGAGCCGACCATGGAGGGTCGGGAGGATGCTGAGGGCTACGTGGCTGGGCGTCCTCACCAGCGCCCGGCGCACGATGCCAGGGCGGCCGTTGCTGATGCCGCCATAGAGGCGGAAGCTCAGAGCCTGCGTCGGTGCGGCGCGCTCCTGTCCGCGCTCGACAACAACTTCAGTCCCAGCCCGGCTCAGGTGGCGTTCGCCATCAACCAGCAGCTGCGCATTCCTCTATGGGGCATCCATGCATCGCGCCACCAGCCGGAAGACTTCTTCGTGCGCTTTGATCAGGCCGAGCACCGCGACACCGCCGTTCGCAAGGGGAGCGTGCTCATCGGCGGCTCCACGCTCATGATTCAGCCGTGGCGAGTCAACACCCACCTACGCCCCACGGAGTGGTACTACAACGTCAAGCTCTACATCGAGAACCTCCCGCTGCATGCTTGGTCGGCGGCGGGGTTCAAGCACGCGTTGGGGGACTTGTGCGTCTTTGATCGCATGGACCCCGACACGTTCAAGCAGGAGCACACCGACATCTTCGGCTGCTACGCGTGGACGTCCAACCCGGACAAGCTACCGGTCTCCAGGACGGTGGCTTTCTTCCCCGAGGGAGAGGGTGCCTCACGTGGCCGCAATGGTGGCTCGCCGACTCCATCGGAGCTTAGCCAGCCACCGGAGGGCGGCGAGGCTGATCTGCTGATTCATCTTGCTCACTACTACGACTGGACCCCTGTGGCGGCCCGCACGCCGAGCTCCGAGGTTAGCGGCCTCCCCTCGCCGGTCTCCTCGGACTCCGGTGAGCATGGTGGTCCTGCGTTTCATCGTTTCGACTGGACCAGGGGTGTTCCGGATGGTGGTCGCCGTCCCCGGCAGCTGCGCATGATGGATGGCTGCCGTTCTACTTCGGACGCGCGTGCTAGGCGCGGCGACGACCCAGAGGACGACGATCGTCGGGAGCCGCCACAACGGCGGGACTGGCGCTCTGGCCTCTACGGCCACGGGTGCCCGGCAGACGACAGGCCTCGCCAGCTCGCTCGAGACCGTACTCGCTCCCCGCGACGTGGTTCCGGGGGCAATGGGCAGCGGCGGGCGGCTACCAGCCCGGTTGTCGGCGACATGGCGCTGCGCGGGCGTTCTGCGTCTCGCTCGCCGGTGAGAGCGCGGATGCGGGACCCGCAGCGGCGGGACGACGAAGGCTGGGACCGGCGGCGCTCCCGCTCCCCGAGGAATGGCCGGTCCCGCCGAGAAGGTGCGGAGCAGAGGCGTGGGCGCGCGCCGACCGAGAGGGAGGCCTCACGGGACGTGGGGTGCGAGCCTGCGCCTCACGGGACTACTGCTGTGTCGGGCGTGGTGCAGGCGACCGTTGGGCTCGAGGAGCTTGCGCCTGCTCCGCATGCCCCGCCACCGCCAATGACGCACCCAGATCCCCTCATGGATTTCTTCGCGGGTATCTGCCAGGAGCCTCTGCAGCTGGACAGCTTCCATTCTGGGTATGCTCTAGACCCCATGGTGCATGAGTTCTCTCACTTTGTCTCCACGTCCTTGGCTCGACCGCTCTCTTTCAGCCCCACGGACTCGGGACATGAGCCGGTCTCGCCTCCCTACGTCCCGGTTTCCCAGGCTTGGAACCCGCACGGCATGGGCGCTGGCGAGAACCCGGAGCTTGGGTTCCTGGCTTCCTCTGCAAGCCAGCCCCCCCACGAGGCTACTGGCGAGCTTCTGTTTGGGCCTGGAGTCCAGCTCGCGGATGATGGGCCGGTTGAGGGCCTTGCTTCGCTAGTGCGCGCCATGGGCCTGCCACATGATCAGAGCTCGGTGGCGGGGGAGCTTGGTGACCAAGTGGAGACGGCCCAGCCTAATTCGGTGGACGCTGGGCTCACGGAAGGGGTCCAGCCTGGGGTCGGGTTCTTGGGCAACATGTTTCCGCCGACGGCCCAGGCCTCCCTGCCGGCTCCTGTTCCTCTCCCGGCACGGCAGCCGCCTGAACGCCGCGGCCCTCGCGTGCGCTCCGTATCGGCGGAGCCGTCAAGGAGGAGTGAGCGGCAGGCCAAAGTCAAGTCCATTGTTCCAGTTGCACAGAGGGCCTCCCATCGCCTGATTCGCATCCTCGATCTGGCTGATGCTGCTGAGCCGATCGGGGATGAGGCGCTCAAGAAGTACACCGGATCCACCAAGTCCCCGCTGCCACAGAAGGCTGTGCAGGCAATCAGGGCCATCACTCGGGTTGCAAATGGGAAGATTGCCAAGGCTACTGAGGCGTTAGCTGCACAGGAGCTCGCCGCGCAGGCTGCGGCGGCCTAATGGGTGCTGCTCCGTCTCCGTCGTCTACTGGTTATCCAATGTTAGCGCAGTCAGATTTGTTAGTGCAGTCAGATGCAGTGTTGTTGGGGGTTGGGTCTGTTGTTGTCCTGCTGGTTGTGGGGACAGTGGGCGTTTCTGAGTCTCTTGTTCGTGGTTGGTTGTCTGTGTGTGGTCAGTTGGGGAGTCGGCGCGGTTATTCTGTCAGTGTGGCCGGCGACATGTTTGTTACTGTGTTTGTTCAGTGTTCAGTCAATGTGATGTTTGTTCTGTTGTCTACAAGTTTCCCCGATGAATGAGCAACTTACCATCCTAAACTGGAATGTGCGCGGCCTCAATTCGCCAGCACGAAGAGAAGTGGTTCTCAGAATGATACAAGCTGCACGCCCGTCAATAGCGTGCTTGCAGGAGACGAAGCTCTCCGCCATTGACAGTTATTTGGCTCCGCAGTTTTTGGGGACGACACTGTCCCAGTTTTCTTTTCTGCCAGCTGATGGGACACGAGGAGGGATTTTGCTTGCTTGGGACCCGGAGCTCATTGAGGCTTCTCATCTGTCGCTGAAGGATTACTCCTTATCCATGGAAATTAGGCTGAAATCAACAAACACCGCTTTCCTTCTCACCACAGTGTATGGCCCATCGGAGGATGTAGATAAGCCACAATTTCTTGAAGAGCTGCTTCACCTGAAACCGCAAGGATCAGTACCATGGCTATGTGTTGGGGATTTTAACTTGATTTATGAGGCGAGGGACAAAAATAATCAGAACCTAAACCGTCGTCTCATGGGCAGTTTTCGGAGGACATTGGATAGGTGCGAATTGCTGGAGTTCGCTCTTCAGAATCGGAAGTACACATGGAGCAATGAAAGGGAAAACCCGACATTAGTGCGATTGGACCGGGCTTTCTGCAATAAAGAATGGGACCTGATTTACACTGATTTCTGCTTGCAAGCACTGTCTTCTTCTATGTCTGATCACTGCCCCTTGTTTATGTGCTCTCAGCACAAACAACCGAGACCACCTCGTTTCCGTTTTGAAAGTTTTTGGGCAAAAGTGCCGGGTTTTGTTGATGTTGTGAAAGAGGTGTGGATCAAACCGGTGCCTGGTATCTCTCCACTCAATAAGTTGCATCTGAAGCTGCAGGCTACGGCAAAGGAGCTAAAAGCATGGAGCCAAAGCATGTTTGGGGGTGCTCGGATGCAGTTGCACCTGGCAAACGAGGTCATTAGTTGGCTCGACCGCGCTCAGGAGGAGCGAGTCCTTGCACAAGATGAAATTATGCTCAGGAAAGAACTCAAAGCAAGAGTACTCGGCCTCGCAGCAATTGAGCGATGTCGACGCAGGCAGGCCTCTCGCCTCTTGTTCCTTCGAGAGGGAGATGCCTGTACCCGCTTTTTCCACTTGAAAGCGAATGCAAGGGCAAGGAAGAACCATATACCGTGTCTCAAGCGCTCTGATGGTTCTTTGGTGTGGTCTCATAATGATAAGGAAACAGAGATAAAAGATTATTTCCAGTCAATGGTAGGAACCAGAGAGCAGCGTCAGCACACCTTCAACTGGGAGGACCTGCAGCTACCGCAAGTGCACAGCCAGGGGTTGGACGCCCCATTCACCGAGCAAGAGGTGTGGCATGCCATCAATGAGATGCCACCGGAGAAGGCCCCGGGACCGGATGGCTTCACTGGGACTTTCTACCGAGCGTGCTGGCCTGTGATCAAGGATGACTTCATGGCTGCTTTCAACAGTGTCTACGTTCTGCACACTGGTCCTTTGGCCAAACTCAATACTGCCACTGTTACCTTGCTGCCCAAGAAGGAAGTTTCAGAATCAATCAAGGATTTCCGGCCTATCAGTCTAATTCATTCGTTTGCCAAGATTCTAACCAAGGTTCTTGCCATCCGGCTATCTACAAAAATTGATCAAATCATTTCGGTGGCTCAGAGTGCATTTATCAAGAAGCGCTGCATCCAAGATAATTTTCTGTATGTGCGCAATCTAGCCCGGGCTTATCACAGAACAAAGAAGCCAGCTCTACTCATGAAATTGGATATTTCAAAGGCGTTTGACTCGGTCTCTTGGGAATATCTTCTGGAAATGATGGAAAAGAGAGGCTTTCCTGCAAGATGGAGAGAATGGATTGCACACATTCTTGCCACCTCATCATCCTCGGTGCGTCTCAATGGTGTTGAGGGGCCAGCAGTCCGTCATCAAAAAGGATTACGGCAGGGAGATCCTCTATCGCCGTATTTGTTCATTCTTGCAATAGACACCTTGCAGCACCTGTTTCAACAAGCAACAGATGAGGGATGGTTAACCACGCTGAGAGGAAGACAGGCCAACCTCCGGCTGTCGCTGTACGCCGATGACGCGGTCTTGTTCTTAAATCCGAACAAGCAGGATGTGGACATGACTATGTAGATTCTTGACTTTTTCGGGAAAGCTACAGGTCTCAAAATTAATGTGGACAAGAGCTCAGTAGCACCTATCCGATGTGAAGGGGTGGACTTGGATTCTGTTCTAGCCAACTTCAGTGGTGCTCGTGTTGGTTTCCCGGTGACCTATCTTGGATTGCCTCTCACTCTGGGAAAGTTGCGGTTAGTTCACCTTCAGTTCATCCTGGACCGGGTCATGGCTAAAATGTCTGGATGGCAGGGCAAGTTGTTGACTTTGGCAGGTCGCCGAGAATTAGTCCGGTCAGTCCTCACGTCCATGCCTGTTTATCTGCTGACTGCTCTGAGGCCGCCGAAGAAATTCTACAAAGACTTCGATAAAGCGCGGAGGAGGTTTCTATGGGCAGGCAATCAACAACTTCATGGAGGCAAGTGCAAGGTTAGCTGGGCACGGGTGAAGCGCCCCCTAAATCGAGGGGGACTGGGTATTACTGATTTGGAATGCTTCTCAAGAGCACTTCGGCTCCGATGGCTTTGGTTCCAGTGGATTCAGCCGGACAAACCTTGGGTCGGTTCTGAACTGCCAATTGATGCAACGGATGAGGCTCTATTCGCAGCGGCCACCCGGGTCACTGTCCACGATGGTACTACGGCAATTTTTTGGAAATCAAGCTGGATACATGGTTTGTCACCGGCAGCCATGTTCCCCAACCTTTATAGGCATAGCAAGCGGAAAACGAGGACAGTGGCTGATGCCATGACCAATGACAACTGGATACGAGACATTCTACATAACATCACGGCAGAGCTCTTGGAAGATTATGTCCAGCTGTGGTCATTGATTGATGAGGTGGCCTTCGACCCAAACAACCAGGGAAGAGACGAGATTATCTGGACTCGGACTGCTTCAGGTCAGTACACCGCTAGCACAGCGTACGACATGCAATTTGATGGGGGATTGCCTCTTGTTTTCCAACCAAGATCTGGCAAGTTTGGGCACCACCGAAATGCAAATTTTTCCTATGGTTGATGCTACAAAACAGAGTCTGGACAGCCGATCGTTTACTGTTGAGAGAATGGCCAAACCAGTATTTCTGTCAGCTCTGCTTCCGGAATCTGGAGACTGCAGCTCACCTGTTCTGCGAATGCCCAGTGGCTCGGCATATCTGGACATCGGTTAGCATCTGGATCCAAGAGCAGCGGCTCAATCCGGCGACATGGCAGGTTGACATCCCGATCAAGGAGTGGTTTGAAAGGCTAACGGATGGGCCAGGTAATGACCGTTGCAAGGGGCTCCGGTCGCTGGTGATCATGGTCATATGGGCGATATGGAGGGAGAGGAATGCCCGGGTTTTTGAAAACAAAGAAAGGGCGCTACCACAGATAATAGCGGAAATAAAAGATGAGACATCGCTGTGGTGTGCAGCAGGGGCCAGGTGGTTGGCCACACTAGTTGTTAATCATGTTAGAGAGTAATTCCTTTTGTTCTTCATCGCTGGTTTAGCCCATGCTCCTAAACTGTGCGTTACGTTGTAAGTGTGCTACTGGCACACAAAACTCTGTTTCTTCTTATGGTATTAATGCCGGCAATGTCCGGGACTTTCGAAAAAAAAAAACTACCAAACACGTCTATTTTCCTATATGGAAATGAACCTAGGATTCAAGGTCAGTCATGTCCATTTTGAAGTTGGGGCCCCCTGCTTGAAGATGCCCATTGCCCGACTAGACATGTATTTGGAAAGCTCCAGGATTTCACATCAATATTGACCATCAATTTTGAATTGAATCAGCAGGTGGAGGAAATGTGCGCGTTTGTGCGTAAAATATCAATGCTGTGTGTGGTTAAACGTCGGAGAGGATCCAACTCAATTCAATTCAAGCTTGTGTAGTTAAGAGTATGCCAGTATAATTAAATGCCATTGTGGAACATTCCACCACTCCATTCAATTCTAGCACCGTACATGTATGTATCTGTGAAAGGGAGTACACAATGTATGCGTACATATGCACCTTTACAGTACACATTTAGTTTCATATACACCCGGAAATGAGTTTCCTGTGAGTAGGATGAAATAGGGACAAAACAGGAATGAAAGTCTTGGAATTACAGATGGACATATTTTGGTCAGTTAAAATGGTTGATGCTAGCTTGCTTGATGTACTTATTATCAGGGGTAAGTGGGAGTGCTTATGATATTCGGCATGCTTGGTCAAACACCACAAATTGAACATACAATATTGTATTTGCCAGATATTTGTCATGCCATAGCTTCAGCGCGAGCTAAAATATGCACCTATACTCAAAGAGTAAACGAGTAGTACGTATCTGTCAGTGGACTCATGTTTTTTCGCTTGAAACTAGATCTCTTGGATGCCGTTCACTGAAACAATCGAGCACACAGGGAAAACAAGAATGACTAGCTCTATGAAACTTTGATCTATGAAAACACATTGCATTTAATTTGTCTCCAGGCGGACAAACACGTACAGTCCCATGCCTGCATGCTTCTACACAGCTACGCGGAAGCTTAATTGAAGCCATGGGTTGCAAGGAAACCTGTCGATCTGGTTGGCTAGGGAATGCATTGAATGGCACCACGAAAGAGGTATGACATGGAGAGAGATCATCTCTTTACTTTTGGAGGGTCCCGGTTCAGGAGATCTCCATCGGAGCCCCAGCTGCACCAAAATTAATACAGTAACGGATGGGCAACACACGATCCCTGTATACTCCCACGAACACAACTCACAAACCAAACGAGAGACACGGAGCGGTTTCTGGAAATCTGGAAAGATGCATGGGTGCTTCAGAGCTCGCAATAAATCAATGGCGCAGCGCAGGAGCAGCAGCAATAGCTAGGTTAAATGAGGTGAGATGATGATCAATTGCAAGTACACTTCGGTGTGCTAGCTTTTGCTGAGAACTGTACAGTATACTAGCTTGAGCAGGGTAGCAGCCGTGTTGGGAACTTTTGTGCATTCTCGATGACTAGATGTAATTCGTACAGAAGAATTGCATAAGAATTGCTGCGTGCCGCTTGCCCTCGCTGGGATATGATGTCGGCCGGCCGGCGACGCGTGGGTTGACGAAGTAAAGGCTCTGCTCTTCATGCATGGTCGGTTCCTCTCAGGATTCAGGCTTCCTCATTCAGCTTTTTTCACGTATCCCTGCATGGCTGCTTCAGTCTACTGCCGTCGATCTTCGTTATGTTGTGGCTTTACTACCCCATGCGTGCGTGCAGCCTTATGACAATATCTAGAATTTGTTTTCATGGGAAAGAACATGGAAAAGGATGCGCAATTTAATCCTCATAGCGCATTGGACATACCTGTTCCTCTTGTTAAGGTTACGAATTCGATCAATTAAAATCAAACTATAAAGGCATTTCGATTTATGAGTTTTTCTTTATTTGAAAGACCTTAGTCTAATTTGCCTCTGAGTCGAAACATGTTACTATTTTCCAATTTTGCGATGAGTATAAATATTTTTAAGAAGCTTAGCAAATGCCCTTAATGTTAGGCTTGGCAGAGCACAAGTAACTGGTAGGAAATGGCAGGTGTCGTCGCAATAGGACATACTTTTTGTGATTGTTACGTCTTATCACCAAATTTATGAAATATGTCATCAAGCCCCTTAGTGATAAACAACATCACAAAAAGATGGTCAAGGATCGGAGGTACTCACCTTAGGCAACACTGAAGCTTGCAGCCGGCTAGGTATTCCATGAAGAGTGCATCAACCAAACAACCTTTGACTGTGATTTCTTATGTGTGGGCCAAAATATTTTACAAAGGATATAGGCCTAAAAGCCCCAAAGATATTGTCGTTTTGTTGAATCTTTCCTTCCGTTTTTTTAAAGCATACATAACAAAGCTTTGCCGCATGGGCCTCTCAATCTATATTTATAAAGCCATCACACAACCATGCAGAGAACTTTAAATCACTCTTCTCTAACGTTCCTTTTTCCTGTTCTCTTGTATATTTTTGGCGAGGAACAATATAAATTGTTGATTGATCAAGTGCTTTATGTATTGCTCACTCACATCGATCATCACAACCATATCTAATTTAGTTCTAGGAGTGGGGGGCATATGCCCTTGCTTAATTCATTTTACAGTTTGTTCCTTTGTATTAAAGGTGATGTCATTGACACAAACGGTTCATGGGTGAAAGGTGAGTTGTTTGGGTCATGAAGGATAGATGGGGCACGTCATAAAATTCCACTTCAAGCGAGATCAGTTTTTCTATTTCGTTCTTTAATCTCTTCGTTTCTGATATCACATATGCCGGAGCTTAGTTTCTGATATCACATACATACTAGTATACGTTGGTTATATGGCACCAGCACTTTAAGTTCTAAAAGAATGTCAGGAATTTGGTTTGGTAAGCTTCCTCAAGAACATAATCAATGTCCATTCTGCCCACACCAGCCTGGCGAGCACTCAAGATTGTTCATGGGCCCGTATCTGTCTGTTTCGAGGAACAAACGACGGCCCAAGGACAGTTTTCGCTATGAATATGGGCCCAAATACAGGAATTCGTGGTGAAGATCAATATGTACTAGAGGTGGAAAATCACGCATGCATGACCGGAAAACAACGAAAAGGGGATGAAAGGAAGATAAACACAGGAAGCGGTAGAAAACATTATTCAGACTCAGTGATCCCCTTGGTTCAGCTCGTAGATGTGTTGGTAGCATACCATGGTTAGCTCGCACTTGCACCGTCTACACAAAAGGCATACCTTTTTGCTTCAGCCGGACTTTTCATTACGGACGCTCATAGACAAAAAGCACACGTACGGCACGAGTATACTGAGAGGAGGACAGAGGAATCGTATGCGACGACGTGCTTGTGATCGGCGTTTAGTCCGCCATCACGTCGTTGACAAATAAAAAATACGAGTTTAATTTGCCATTATGTCACTGCATATGTAATCCATCGGAATCGATGGCCGCAAAACTCGAGGCTGCCTCCAGCAGCCGTGCGATCAAGCTAACCACGCCGTCATCATCGATCGGACTCGCCTCCACGCGCTGCAGAATCCGTGACATGAATGGCGCTGTCCCGTGCCCAGCCTGCTGCTGCTTGCTTGCTGCTGGTTCGTCTTCGTCGTCGACCTTTCGACCACACGCTGCAATGCAAGAACGCGCCACTCACCTGCGTCCACTTGTAAAGCTAGTTTCTTGAAATGCATACGGCCTGCATGCATGCGCGCGCGTCGCTCTCTCTCCCTTATCCTAACACAGAGCATTTCCTTTTTTTTAAAAAAAAAAAACACAGAGCATCTCTCTCTCTCTCTCTCTCTCTCTCTCTCTCTCTCTCTCTCTCTCTCTCTCTCTCTCTCTCTCTCTACACAAAAATGAGCCAAACATAACTAGCCGCGTAGCTAGCGAACCTCATAGGAGTATAAAAACAGAGTCTAAACAGACGCTAGCCAAGAGAACTCGCCAAAAGATACACGAGCTCATCACGAAGCCTTACTCTCCGCCACCAAGTAACAGTAGCCAGGCAACCAGATTAATCATTCGGGCCGGCATGCCGTGGTCCCCAGCCGTGCCGATGTTCCCATCCCTGCCGCCGCCGGCGCTGGCCGCGGCAACCGCCGGGGGGCGGATGAACAAGAAGCGCGCGGGGCTGCCGAAGCTGCTGCACAAGCTGTTCATCAAGGTGCTCCGGCTGAAGCCCGTGGAGGAGGAGCCGACGGCGTTCGAGGCGTACTACGGCGCCGCGTACCGGATGGGCATGGGCATCTCCGACGAGGACGACTACTGCTACTACTACAGCTACGGCTCCTCGTGGGCCGGCGTGCTCTCCTCAATCCCGGAGGAGGAGGACGACACATCCTCCTCCTCCGACGACGACGACGGCGCGCCGGACGTCGTCGCCGCCCCCGCCGCCGTGCTACGGAAGGCCAAATCCGAGCGCTTCGTCGTCCGCCCGCCCGACGCCGCCACCGTCGTGCACGTCGAGGTGCTCCTGTAGCGCCGGCGGCGCGCACTCCAGTTCTTCATCGGTGGATGCACATCCTCTGCCTTCCTGTCCTCGCCAAAGAGAGAGGGCGTTTTGGCCGTTCGATCCAGATCCGACGCTGGATTATCATCCTTGTGCTTGAAGCGCAATCATCTCAAGGCACATAGGACGGCTCAAATTAAAGCTGCCGTACTATCTCGGCGCGTTATGTACAGTGGCAGAGAGGATACAAATATGCAGATTTTTCATATTGCAAAGTTCATGTCAGTCATGTTCCGCCACTAGTCGAATTCAGGTGCATAATAGATTGCAAGATATGATCATCATCATAAAAGACTTGGCTCGCGATGCAAAACATTTCATCGAAGCCGGGCACACGGGAGCGTTTGCCGAAAAGAAGACAGTTAAGTGTCATCATAGTTCAGGGGTGTTTTTTTTGGGCAGCAGTAGAAGTTGCTGTCTTGTTGACATCATTAGTGATGTGAGGTTTTCCTTTTTCAAGTTCAGGTTTATCCCACATTAGTGGCCATTGTAAACTGGGCAGCTGTTTGCTCACATGTTATGGTTGTAGACCTTTCTGCGTGTGACTAGGGGTGGCTAACGAGCCAGCTCGGCTCATTAAGGCTCGGCTCGTTAAAGCTCGTTCTGATAACGAACCGAACCGGCTCGGCTCATTAAGACTAACGAGCTAAAATGGAAGCTCGGCTCAGCTCATTATAAAAATCGAGCCGGCTCATTAGGCTCACGAGCCAAGTGTAATAAAACTTTGATGACAAAAACATAGGTAATTTTAAGTTTTTTTTAATTATTAGCATGTGTTAACAATACAAAAATTATAATATAAAACAATATTGTAGAAAAATATCAATCTAAGTCAACATAGGTGGAAATAAAAACATGATCCAACATTAAACATGATTTTCTTTATCTATAGTGAACTTGGTTTATTTATTTGATGATAAAATTGAGCTTCTCAACATAAAAAAACTACCATCTTATTAGAGAATTAAAGTTGATATTTCTATATAATCGAGCCTATCGAGCTAACGAACTGTTCGCGAGCAGCTCACGAGCTGGCTCGTTAACAAACGAGCTAGGATAGAGGCTCGGCTTGGTTCATTAAGAAGACCGAGCCGAGCCGAGCCGAGCCAAAACCATGATCGAGCCGAGCCGGCTCGCGAGCCTCGAGCTTTTTTGCCAGCCCTACGTGTGACTGAGGGCAGAAGTCTATTTGGTCCTGCTCTGTATCTGCTTTTACTGACAAAGCAAGCCCTCATGTGTACAAGTAGTTAAGGAAATCGACTTTTTAACCTGCTTTCTTGTTCAATTGCTCGTCTGTTAAAGCCCAAAGTTATCACGGCGATCTTGCCCAGCTGGTTACCGTCAGCTATAAACTAGCGATGTACTTTTCGCAATGATTTTGGTCTCACGTGATGTTGTAACCTTTAACATTAGGCGGCCAGCCAAATTATATGGATACGAATGGATCCACTTGTTATGCCATGAACAGACTAGCGCTAGAACTAAGCTCGCGACCCGCTCAGCTCGAAGCAAGATGATATCTGATACTTTTTTTTAGGGCAACTACGGTAGGCAATAGCCTACCTGAACCTTGTATTAGAAAGCACATGCAGCTGTTTTGATTCAACTATGATATCTGAATCTGGCACATGAAAGGAAAACATCTGTTTCATGATTCAGCTGTTTTGCTGAATCTGACATGAAAACCTATTTTCTTGAACGAAATGTTTTGCTGAATTTTGTGGATCATTGTGCTTCTCATCGGATCACTCAGCTTTATGCATAAGCATGAAATCTGGTGAAAGACAGCTTCTTTTTTCCCCCCGAAACCCACATAACCATGTCGAGGATTATAAATTATGAAGAGGAGAAAAACGACATGATTATAGTACAGAGAGAATGAAGCACAGGGCATTCGAGCCAAAGAGAAAACAAAAAATGCCCAGGAGAAAAAGAACCTCCTCCTGCATTTCCTTTGCTGCCTTCCGTAAAAAAAACAGCTTGGTCTCACGTGTTCTACTGAATTTCATTAATGTCTCAATGAAAATATTTATACCACCCAGGTTCATTAATGTCTGCAAACTTTAAAACTGTGAAATATATCCATGAGACTAGTACGCGCAGACAAGGATTGCGAGCCAGATACCTGGATGTCATTTGAGCTAGAGAACGGATCACCAGAACTAGACAACTATTATCACACTTGCTGAAATAACTCTACTAATTATGGCAACCATAAACTGACAAGAATTGCAGCTCTCACAAATCTAGCCTAAGTAAGCGTTCAAGAATCTAGAAGCTAATGCTAAGCAGGATTCAGAGATGAGAATCCTTATTAGAAAAGTTCAACCCAAGCCAACAGTTGAACTGCACCCAAAGGTATCTGTCATTCTATCAAGCAGACGAGCTGTGAGCCTTGGTGTACTCGTCCAGCTCCTTCTTGTACGCCGCCATGCTCTCTGCAGCCTTATCGTTCCACATCTGCTTCTCCTCGCCACTCAGCTCCTTCCACTTCACGGAGATGAGTGCATTCATCGTCGTGTTGTTGGTGCCCGGACGCTCCACGTGCAGCTGCTTCCTCACTTCCTTGCTGAAAATTACATGATCAAGACAATTCAGAACAGCGTGCCGCGGCACAAAATTGCATAATGGGGGCATGGGATATGGGATTCAACCTGAAGAGAATGAAGGAAGAGGCTGGCTTCTTTGGCCTGTTCGGATCAGTGTTCTCCTGCTTCTTCTTCTGGCGCTGTTCTTTGGTTTTCTGCACAAGGACCAGCAGCTATTAGACTAAATTTAACAGTGTTATTATGTAACATATAGACTAGAAATGAGCTTGAAGATACCTTGATGATGTTATCTGTCTTCTCCTTCTTCTTGAGCAGCTGGAGAGCCTCTTGCTTGAGGATTTTCTTCTGCTCCTCCTCTTCCTTCTCTAGGGTCGCAGCTTCCTGATACATTTAACAAGCTTCACATTAGACATATTTTATTGGAAACACAAGGATTTTATGACCAGAGTTCTGTGTACAACTTTCACACCTCAGTTTTCTTCTGCTTGTACACCTCCATTTGCTTCAGGTACTCTTCCTTCTGCTTCTTAGCAACCTGACATCAGCAATCGTAAGTTAGCATTCAGAAGCTGTGAAGTTAAAATTAAGCTACTACTCCCATGGACCAGGGAAGCTCACCTTTTCGTAGGGAGCCTTCTGAGCCTCTGTCATGCCCTTCCACTCCTCGCCAGTGATCTTGCCAATCTACAAGAACGCAAGAACTCCACATCAGTTCAATGGACATGCTCCCGCAACACAGAACCTGAAATACTCAAATCTGAGACAATCCATCACCTCAGTCACGTTCTTCTTCTCCGCGACCAGGGCAGCGCGCCGCTCCTGCATAAACAGGAAATATGCCGACATGGGCCCCTTGGGCTTGGCCGGGTCCTTGTCCTTCTTGTTGTTCTTCCTCTTCCCCTTCTTGCCGTCGCCGCCCTCCTCGGCCTCCTGCCTGAACTTGAGGTACTGCTCCAGCAGCTCCTTGGCGGTCCAGCGCATCTGCTCCTCCTCGAGCAGCTTCATCGCCTCGGCCTCACGTTTCTCCTGGCCGACCACCTGCAGGTAGGCTTCCTTGTCCTGCCGGTAACGCTCCTCATATGGCTTCTTCTCCTCGGCGCCCAGCGCCTTCCACTTTGCGCCAAGCGCGTTGGACACCTCCTTGAAGTCGGCCTCCGGGTTCTCCTTCTTGATCTGTAAACACCATGGACAAGGCATTTCGTCAAACACGTAGTGGGCAATATGCAAGGGGGAAATCAGGGGTGATTTGGACGGATAATCTCACCTCGTTCCACTGGTCCTTGCACCAGAGAACGTACGCCGGGCAGGGCTTCTTCCTCTCGTTGCCGGCCTTGCCCTTCCCCTTCTTCTTCTTGCCCTTGTCATCACCTTCCTGGTCCTTCTCCAGCAACGACTTGACGAGGGGGATGCTCTGCACGAGAGGTCAACCAGATCAGACCAATTCGAGTGAACACGACGATGGAATTTGAATCAATGCCATGGATCTGAACAGCTAGAAGAGGGAAGAAAGAGATGCGCGTATGAACGCAACGTACCACGGTGGGCTTGAACTCCTTGGCGCGCTGCACCTTGCGCAGCTCGGCCTGGAGGCGCTCCTGCTCCTTCTCCCTGGTCTCGATCTCCTCCTCCTTCTTCCGGATCACCTCGTCCCGCTCCCGCACCATCTCCTCCGCCTTCTCCTTCTCCAGCCGCAGCCGCTCCAGCATCCCCTGCAGCTCGGCCATCTCGTCGGCCGGCGCCGCCACGGGGGACGCTTCAGCCGCAGCCGCAGCCGCCTTGGCCTTGCTGCTCCTGGACGGCGCCCGCTTCGCCTTCTGCGCGGACGAGTGGACGGCGTCGGCCTTCCCGGCGGAGATGTTGGCCTCGTTGTCGAGCACGGCCACGAGCGCCTTGCGGCCCCGGCCGCCGCCCCTCTTGCTCCCCGCCGCCACGGTCGCCATGGGTGGATTGGGGGAGGGAGACCGGAGGCGTGGGTGTCGAGGAGGCGGAGATGGTAGTGTCGGTGATCTGATTCGATTCCTTTGACTTTATAGAACGAGGAAGGGGAGGAGAGCGTAACGGTCAGAAATTTTTGAAATTTGAACCGTTTGTTAGCGAGGAAGGTGACGTGGTCGCGTGGGAGCGCGTCAACGGCTAACCGGGAGAGTCGCTGTCAGGTGGGTCCGCGAGATTAAGGGAAGCTGCCAGGAAGGTGTTTAGCTGTACCATTAGCACTTGCCTTATCTTTCGTTCCTGGTAATTGCCTTCCATGTTCAGTTGGTCCTGTTTGAATTTCCGAACGTTGCGAGGTGGGGGCAGAATGCATCGGTGACTCAATGGGCCGGAATCGATGGCTGATTTGAATGAATGGGCTTTAAGAGCTGGAGGGGTGAAGATAGAGCGCAGCCTGCTGCTAATCTTCGGTTAAGTTTTTTTAAAAAAACAAAAACAAAATCACCGCATTCTGATTTTTTCCCCTTCCATCACAAAATCGTATATACTTACTTTTATTTGGGAAATATTCTACAAATGCGCAGCCACATCCTAACATGGTTTTAGATGGCATAGGAATGGGACTACCCCCTTGGCAAACAAATTTTCATTGAGGAAACTTGTAATCTCTTTTTTGCAATTAATTGTTGTGTCAATGGCATGGATCACGGATCACCTATAAAAAAACATGGCATGGATCAATGACATTTGCAATGGGTTGTCAAGAATTATTTGTAACGACCTTGCTATACTCAGCGAGGAGTATAACCAGTCATTAGAGTCATCACTCGACAAAGACTAGCTTTACCGAGCAAATCCTCATATCAAAGATACACAACAGAAGGGTGTCAAGTGGTACTTTACATAAGAGCAGTTCACAAGCTTTACAAAAGCATTCAACGATCACATATTACAAGTCTTGTCATGTAAGTAACTATCTACATTTTATTCCAAACCTATTTACAAGCAAACTAGTGCTATGACCACTCTAGCTATTCACACTACGATGATCACCATAGGACCTACTACTCCTCGTCGACATCACCAGATGGAGGGTCACTTTCAACATTCACATGCTCTAAGTCATTAAAATCAAGCTGGAAAGGATCACATAGAACATAAACTCTCTCGGGATAAGTAGAACCACCTGCTTCTAAAACATGGTAAATACAACGTATGAGTACGAAGAGTACTCAGCAAGACGAGATTACAAGATTGAATGCATGAATTCCCAACCATGTTCCCTCATAACAGATGTGCCCACATAGCCTATCTATCATAATTCGGAGCAATGATCCAAACTTGTGATTATAAAGGCAAGTTATTAAATTTAAATCTACTTCCATCCATCACCATAGGGTGAAAGCCACCTGTAGGCTTTCCTTTCCTACCGCGGCATAACTTCCGTCCTGGAAGCAAGGAGTGAATATCCACGTTTTTAACTCTGCAGAGGTGTATCACTTTACCCACAGTCTTCCTTTAACCAAGTGTGTCGCGTGTAGCTAGTACGCTCCACACATTTCCTATGATGTGTGGCTTGATAGGAAAACAAAGCTTTTCACATGCCTTTTGCCTAATCTCTACATTTGTAGTCGGACGCATCCGACTACCCACCGCTCATTATACATCGCTCCCATTGTAGAGACAAGACATCAGACCCAATACTAAGCTCAGCCTGTCCCATCCCAGGTCTGTGATTGATACGAGGTATATGGCGTTGGGTCCAACAAATGGAAGTTGTTATTAATCTTATATGATATCCCGATGCAGAGAAGCCCAACAACCCTGTCAATCTCTCACCAGGGCCTTCTCCGCCCACCATCGTAACCTGACTCACAATGGTTGCTCCATCAACCATTGTTCTACTTCTATATCCATACGCGCATATTCAATTTAGACACCACGTTTCCATGCAAGTGATAAGTATAAGTAATTTTCAAATCAAACAGCGTGTTCGTCTCGCTGCTTTGCAGCGGTTGCTTTGCAGCAGTTATTTCTTCTGCAGCTGTTACAGTGTTTCTGCAGCTGCTACAATGTTCGCAATTATTTTTCTGCAGCTGCAGCCGCAGCTGCAGCGAAACGAACAGGCTGAAAGTTTCAAACTGACAGTGTAACTTAGCATGCGTCAAGAACTCGACTTGCCTGAGAGGTCGACGGACTCAAACGTAGTATTAGGATTCTCCGACACCTGCCCGGTCCCCTCCATTAGCTCTGGTCCTGATATACCGTGTCCCCAAATCAATTCAAGCATCACAGATCATTCAAATATGAAATGCTCTAAATGCATAAATATGGTTATCTCAAGTGTCTAGCTGATGTGCAGATGTGTTGAACATTGTTGATGCAATCCTATTGTTATTACAGATTAATTTATACACTTGTAATTATGATTTGATTTCTTATTTTTATCTCAGGTTATGTGAGGTTTTTTTTTTTTTTTTTATTACGTACAGGTCATGGTCTAATGCACCAAGTCCATCTCTCTTCTCTCTCTGTTTTCTTTCAGCTTCCACGACTAGCCACCAAGAAAAGCTACAGAGCAGTCTGTTCTGCTCCTAGCAAAATTCTAAGGTCGAGCTGCAGCTACCAATGCATCTCTGGAGGCCAAGCTATTTCTCTCCCTGCAGTCAGGTACTCGATTCCTCTCCTTTCCTTCTCCAATTTCTCCCTTATTTACTGAATTTCTCTGCCCTGTTCTAGGTTTTGGGATTTCTAATTTGGAGCCCATGGTTCGTGTCGATCCCAGCCTCGCCATCAATCTGGAACACCACCAGCAGGGTGGCGCCCATGGGTTCTCCTCACTGGACGGCAAGGAAAGGCTGCCGGCCATCACCACTTACAAGTAAGTATTTCTATTTTTTCCCCACTATGTTTTCTCTTCTCTGAAGTGCAGACATGCACGTATTTTTAATCTCTTAGGTAAATTCGTATGGTCAAGTAGCTTTCTACAAAATAAATATATTCTGGTCTAGTGAGCTGTGTAAAGTGAATCCAAGTCACAGGTTGTTCGCCTTGTAATTTTAACTGAACATTTCATATGGTTGAGCACATCTCTGAATATTAGTGGTGTGTGTCAGGGTTCAGATTTCGTTTTTGTAATGGTAATTCTTCATGCAGATGGGCATGTGTTGATAAGCTGATGACTAGGGCCTTGTAGATGATTCCTATGCAGTACTATAAGCAATGATTTTCAGAATCGAAGTTGCTCCTTGTGGCTCTGTTTTACTGAACCAGTGCATTCTTCTCTGAACCTACAAGCTACAGACTGAACTTCCTAGTGGTGTGTTGATGCTAGCTTCTCATGTACCCATCGACTGATGCTTAGGGCACTAGAAGAAGAGTGTTGCAGCTATATGCGTGAACTGAAAATACAAATGATCTGTACCTGGTACTAGCTGCAACTGTTCTTGTGCTTAAATCCTATGGAGATGACGCAGGTATAGAGTGTTCTTCTTTTTTTAGGTCTGTGAGTGTGTGGGTGTTCTCCGAATGTGCCTGTGAGGCTGCTAGAGAAATGAGAACCCAGCAGTCCTATCCATTCCTTTTATAGTCTGTTTAGTGCTCTCCTAATCATGGTAATTGGGACTCCATTAGCAGGAGATGCTGCCGGCTGTCCCATGCAAGCTGCTGCTGGCACTATGCTATTGGGTTCAGTTGAAAATGTTGACCATTCAGAAATCTGGAACCGACCAAGCTAGAACTTTGGCTGTGTTGTAATTTCTGGGAACTATAGGATTATTTGTGCAAAGTAAAATTCCCATTTATATTTCAGTCAAGTGAATGTAGCTGAGTGAAAGTGCATGTATATTGTTATTTGTATTTCAGTTACTGAGTGCACTGAATAAATATATGCACATACTGAAATGCACATTTTCAGCTGGATATACGTGTGTGTATATATTCCAACCATGTGTTTGCCTGCTTATACTTAGTAGATTATGTACATATTCTTTTAATTATCTTCTCATTTCCTTAATGCTTGTACTGATATGAAAATTAGACATGCAAATTGATGTCGCCTAATATAATGCAATCACTATACTAAGTCATGGTTAGTTGAGAATCTCGGTAATTAGAAGCTGCCAACTGTAGGGTCATCACATTATTCTAATAACAATTAACACCTGATTTGCAAGGCCAATGGCAACTTCTTGTATCAAAAAGATAATATTGTTCAAACGCTACAAGGTGCAAACTCAACATCACAGCCGGAGGAATGTTGCTCCGACCAGTCCTTCCTCTAAGAACATGTCTTGAGAAGAGTTCGAAATGTGCTGTAAATTAAAAATTAAATAAACTCCATGCAAATTCGCTAGAGGTCAGTCGGATTTTTTATGAACCTTAAGAGTGCTAGAGATGGGACAAAAATACTCTGTGTAAAAAGGGCATGAGATGTGAAGTTGGAGAAGCTGGTGGCAGCCCTCTAGTTCGATTTGACGTGTGTTTGGTTAATAGAACGAAGTTGCACGCGTTCGGCTAGAACATCGTCGTAGGTATCTGTGGCGGCGGCGCGTGTAACGTATTCGTTCGTAGCCTGGCGGCTCTTCATCGTACTAATGGCTCCTGAGATATTCGTTCATCGATCGTTACACACGTATAGTACTGTTTTCGATAGGAGATGTAAGAAATTCCGTGTGTTGCACGCGTACGTAGCTTGGAAGTCAACAGATCAACTGAGGCAGTAGCTCGCACGTCTGTTTGCTAGCTGGCCGGTGCAATCCAGCTGCAGTTCTGCAGATTAAGTACATGCCTTGAAATGATGCCTCTCAATTAAGTGGCTTCGATCGTGCGCAACATTATTATTATCAATATCATGGGTAATGTGTTGGATAACGCTCGCTAGCTGCTGGGATCTATGATGATAAGTTAGTTCTCCATGTTGCGCGAGGGAATAAATTTGAGGGAAGTGGCATGCACGCACTGCGCGCCCGGCTGGCCCATGCATGGACTCCTCTATCTACAAAAAGGGCTTGTTTGATAGACTCATCAGCCTCCGCAACACCCAAAGCATACCGAATAGGACTAGACACACAAGCATATAGCTCCATCAAGGACACCAGGGCCATCACACTCCATCCAAATCTCCGTCATCGATCCATCCTGCCCACTGCAGCAGCAACGCTCATGAGGCAGACTGTTGGGGCGGCCGCGCTGGTCGCGCTGTTCATCGCTGTCGCCGCAGCACCTGCTGCACTCCTCGCCGCGCCCGCGCCACCTGCTGATATGTTGGTAGCAGCCCTCAAGGATGTGTGCGCCACCAAAGACACTGAAGACACCTTGCGCGAGTGCAGTATGTTGCTGAGCGCCACGTGTGACGCGTTGGCCACGGCATCTGACAAATCCCTCGCTCGTGCTGAGCTGGCGAAGCCAACGGCATCCGCGGCCCGCATCACGGCGTGCGCGTTCGTCTTCAGCAACGTCAACCGAAAGCACAATGCGTGTCGTCAGAGAAACAAGAAAAGGGTGGTCGCCGCAGCATCCGAAGCCCTCGACACCGAGTGCGGGTATGCAAAAGTACTCCGTGAGCGTGGGCAGAACGGGTCGCCATCACCCTTCCCCGTCGCGTGTAGCCTGTACCGCGACAGAGGCCGAGGCATATCCCAGTCATTCGACAGCGCTCCCCCCCCCCCCCCCCCCCCCCCGCGCGGCCAGTGCGAGGAACTGCAAGCCAATTGCTCGAAGCTGGCCATCACAACGCCGCCCACCATGGATGCCGTCAAGGCAGGCGTCACCCATAAGGTGTTGAAGGCGGCAGTTACAGGCCTCGAGAAAGGCAGCATGCCCGCGGGCGCGACACCTGTGGCCGTCGCCACCGCGTGTGTGTTCGCTAAAAACGGCGACCTCCTCGAAGAGGCGTGTCAGAGAGGGCCGCCCAAGCCGTGCACCACCAATGGTCAGTCTCGGTATGAGTTCTTTTGTGGCCAAACTTTCATGGAAGGGAAGACCAAGTACGAGGTGGGCACGGAAGATGACTTGAGGAAACAGTTGTGGCTAGAGGGTACGGGGAAGAAAGAGGTTCAAGTGACCGGGTCCAAGAGGACTGTCGATTGCTGCACGCGCCTAGACGACGACTGCCTCTGCCAAGTGAAGACGGACATCATGGTTGCTTTGAGAGATTTGAAGCAGAACACGGAGCTCCCCGGGTGCCTCAAGAAAAAGAAGCTGGAGACCTGCACGCCATGACGTTTTGTTCTTCGTATGCTCTTCTAGCTTGTTGGATACTCCTATGTACTTGAGTATGTATTTTCCTTCCTTGTTTGTCGACCTGAGCTTCTATACTGTATGATCGAGTTTGCTGCTTGTTGTGATCAATTACTACATGTAATTATTTCCTTGTTTCTTTTCTAACATGCCCGTTCTCTAGTGTCCAGCCCAACTCAGGGCCTCATCATGTAGTTAGTACGCTCTTTTTCTATTCACATCTCATAGAGTGGATCGGCAGTGGCTGCCTTGCAGGTGCTTAGTCTTGCCTGTTGCTTGTGCTAACTGCTAACAATATGATTAGTACTCATAGTACGATGACGCTCTGAATTTCTGATGCTACCACACCACAGCTCGCACAACTTCGGCTCCAAGAACAAGCGGCCGACGCTGCCGCTCCTCTACATACACGCTCGCCTTCCTGCTGGAGAAGGCGTACTGGTCGGTCGTGGAAGCTCTCATTCCGCGAGCTTGTGCAACAGGGTGAGCGCGGACTGCGAGCTGGGCGCGTACGTACGGGCCCGCCTCGCTCGCTCACCCGCTGCGTCACCGGCCGGGTGCATCTTCGAGCAGGGGCGTCAAGATGGACCTCGTCCTCTCTCCGAGTTCCACGACGAGCAGCTAGCTCATCGATCGGCGCGCGCATCGTGCGGCAGTTCGCCGGGAGCGACGCAATGCGGGAGGTCGGCGCCAGCCCGCGCTCCATCGATATGCTCAACTGGACGCGGCCCGACGAGGAGGAGGTGCGCGTCGCCGTCCTGCGCCATCCCCGGCGCCAAGGACAGAGAGCTCGGCGCTCGCCATGCTGGCGCTGCAGATATACTCAGAGGCGCCCGACGACGACGTGCTCGACCAACTCCTCTACCGGCGCTGCAGGACGGCTGAACGCCTCCACCCGCGAGGGTGCTGCGGAAAACAAATTCCATGTGTTGCACGCGTACGTACTAGGAGTCAACAGAATTGGTCGACGCAGTTGCCCGCACGTTTGCTGGCCGGTGGAATATAATCCAGCTGCAGTTGTGCAGATTAAGTAGTACATGCATGTCTTGTCTTCAAATGATGCCTCTCTGTCAGTAGCGACAGTATCGCACTAAGCCATAAGCCTCTGATAATTAGCTGTGTATTATGTTGAACAATTAAGTGGCTTCGTGCGCATCATCATTATCAATATAATTAAGAGATAGTACAGGTGACAATCCAGCTAATGCTGGATAACGCTAAGCTAGCTACTAGAATATGATGATGATGATGATGATGATGATAATAAGTTAATTCTCCCGTGTTGCGTGTGAGTGAATAAAATTGAGGGAGTAGCATGCACGCACTACCCGGCAGACACATCGAAGTCCGGATGGCATGCCTCTTCTGCCTATAAAAGGGTTTGTTGGATAGACTCTCTACTATCTAAAAAGGCTGAAGAGGATCGTCGACTCACTTTTTCGTTTTTCGTCCTGCCCGACCGATCGTCCGCAAGTTCGTCTCGATGTAGAACAAAGAGTCCGTCTTGATGACTTAATCCCCGTCATGATTCTTTTCAAAACGCGAAATCCGTCTCGACAAAGGAGGATCGTTCATTATGGAAAGGTCGGGCGTCGGCGCACCTTGATTTAGCAGAAAAAGGCCCCAGCTTTTCCTCTGTTCTACTGTGCCATCGCTCGCCGCCATTAACGAACTTGGTTCAGTTATGCTGTGTGTCGTATGACTGGAGGAGGAAGATGAAGGAGAAACGTTTTTGGGCCATGGGCTGATTTCATGTGTTGCTTGTTAGTTAGTGGCCTGCTGGGTCCGTGAGCGTTTGCCATGGCCTGATTTCTCATCATGTGTTGCTTGTTAGTTAGTGGGCTGCTGGGTCCGTGAGTTTTTTGGGCCGTGATCATGGTTGCTTTTTTTTTTTTAGTGTTTAGCTGCTTACCATTCAAGATGTTGTCATCAGAAAATGATTTAGTAAGGTCCTTCTACAGTCTGTTGAGGAATATCAGCCCTGCATGGGAATGGGTGCTGCATTACCTCGGTTAATTTGTCCCAACTTTGTTTTTGCCGCGAGCAATTACTTTTTTCTTCTTTCGTTTCAATCGTTTTGTTGACTAGGATGTTAGCAGATAGAAGTAGGTGGGGTGGAGTAGGATCAGCACAAGATCATCACCAATGGGATTAAAGGCGGCATCCAGATCAGAAAGAAAGCTATTGCGCCTACCGTACTGCTTGTAAGCTCGTATTCAGGTAAAAAATGGGACTCACAGGTATTCTGCTCTACAAATTATAAGATTTGTTAATAGCCATATTTACTTTATGAAGTTTTATCTTGTTCTGCGCCAAGTTTTTGATTTGATTTTTTTAGTTGTTGTTCAGTAATAAATCTACAAATGCTGACCTTTTTTTCACGTCTCTTTTATCTTATCAAATTTTTAACCCGTAGCAACGCACGGGTATTTTGCTAGTACACATACAAGCATAGTTAGCTGCATCCTCCATCAATAAGCAGCCACACTAGGCCATCACACACACCACATACATATCTCTCCTGCCCATCGCAGCAGCAGCAATATGCTCATGAGGCAGGGCCGCCAGGCGGCCGTGCTGGTGGCGCTGTGCATCGCTCTGGCCGCCGCACCTACACTCCTCGCCGCGCCCACGCTTGATGATGTGGTGGTAGCAGCCCTCAACGATGTGTGCGCTACCAGGCAATCACAAGACACTCAGCGCGAGTGTAACATGTTGCTCGACGCCACGTGTGATGCGTTGGCCACAGCATCTGATAAATCCCGCGCTCGTGCTGAGTTGGCCAAGCCAACAGCATCCGCAGCCCGCGTAACCGCGTGTGCATTGGTCTTCAGCGACGCCAACAGAAAGCACTACGCGTGCCTTGCGAAAAAAACACCAGCTGGCAATACAAAGTTAGCCAAAGCAGCCTCAAAAGCCATCGACTCCGAGTGTAAGCTTCTAGAAGGAGTCCGTAAGATTAGGAACATACCATCATCACCCTTCCCCGTCGCGTGTAGCTTGTATCGCGATAGCGGCCGAGGCGTCATATCCGAGTCATTTGGCAGCGCTCCTAAACCCCTGATGGGGCGTGTGTGTCCACTGAAGGACAGAGCCGGCCATCGCAGTTGGGTAAACGGGCGGGATTGGGTATTCACAAGCTCTATATCCCCCCGCGAGTGTAAGGCATTGTATGCCAATTGCTCGAAGCTGGCCATAACAGCTACCCCACCCACCCGGGATGTGATGAGGGCAGCCGTCAGCAATGATGTTTTGAAGGCAGCAATCACTGGCCTCGAAAGAGGTAGCATGCCGGCCGGCGCAACACCTGTAGCCGTCGCCACTGCGTGTGCGTTTGCAACCAGCGGTGACCTCCTCGACCAGGCGTGTTCCAGAGGAACGAAGCCGTGCACCGACAATGATCAATCCTTGTATGAAGAATTTTGTGGCCGTGCTTTCATGGAAGGAAATGCCGTATACACGAAGATAGGGAAAGAAAAAAGTTTCAGGGATCAATTGTGGCTAACGAATACGATGAAGCCAGAGCAACAGGCTGTGCCGGAGACTATCAACTGCTGCACGCGCTTAGACGACGAGTGCCTCTGCAAAGTAAAGGAGGAGGTCATGGTGGCAAAGAAGATGCTCATGGAAAAATATAAGGACATGACATTCAAGGACCTCCCTGGGTGCCTCAAGAAAAAGGAGCTGGAGACCTGCACGCCATGACGTACGGCTCGATCACCAAGTTTAAAAGGTTGTGGCCGGCCGGCTTCAATATATGTAATTTCCTAGCTCTTTCCTTGTTTGTTTGTTTCACGCGGTCCATCTGTCAGACCTGCCTGCTTGAGCTTGTAATTAAAACTGTATGAGTTTGCTGCTTGTTGATTTCATTACCTCTGTGATCGGTTGTGATCAATTAATTACTACACTACAACACATGTAATAGGTGTGCACTTTGTATACCCAATGAAGCTTTATTCAGTATTTGCTTTGGTTTTCATGTTAATTTCGTTCCTATTACAGCAGCCGCCGCTTAGCTAGACTGTTCGGTTGGTCAGAGGGTCACACACCCAAGCAGAGCAGGGCACACGATTTGAAGCAGGCCGTGAAGGTACTATTGTAGAGATTGTCTGTTGGGGTTGCAGACCCACACCGCCGGAGGCGCGCTGAGGTCCAGCTCGCCGGGTCGTCGGCTTCTACAAGCGCCGCATCAAGCTGGAACGCGCCGGACGTGTCTTGGTCTCCCGGAAGATCGGGCGACTGCCGAACTGGCTGCAGGTGCTCTCCGCGCTCTCGCTCAGGCGCCTCTGGAAGACGCACGACTTCATCGGCGCGCGCATCCTGTAGCAGTTCGCCGGCGACAACGCAATGCGCGAGGTCGGCGCCAGCCAGCCCACGGTCCATCGAGATTCTCAACTGGACGCAGCCCGGCGAGGAGGAGGTGTCGTGCCCAGGCTCGCCGGCCAGCGCCAGAACGCGCTGATGAAGGTGCTGGTGTCCGCGACGGGGGAGCACGGGGAAGGCGCTCCGGCATGTGGTCGAGAAGAACGTCTTCTCCGAGAGCCACCTCCGTCCGCGGGGTGCTGCAGAAGCTTGCCATCGACGTGCTCACGGGTCTGGCCATGGAGGAGACCGGCAAGGCGGCGATTGTGAGCACCGGCGGCGTGATGAAGCTGCTGCTGTCCGTATTCACCGGCGTCGAGAAGAGGGAGCTTGGCAGCGAGGCCGCTCGCCATGCTGGCGCTGGAGAGCAGGACGGCCTGCGCGGCGATACTAAAGACTCCCGAAGAAGATGTGCTCGGCCGGCGCTGCAGGACGGCGACGCACGCCGCCTAAACGCCGCGAGGGTGCTTCGGAGTTCGGAACCTGTGCGCGTACTCTGATCAGGGGCAGAGCACCAGAACTCGCTGCTCGCGTCGACTCAGCGTTACGAAACGGAGGGAGTAAAAATTACCAAGTGCCACTGCCATTATTTTCCGCAGAAATTAAGCTACGATCAAAATTCTAGCGAGATAAACTGCCAGGATGTTTTCAAATTGGCCAGCGCATTCTGAGACATCCTCTTACAACGAGGGGTAGCTCATCCTGACGCAGAGCCCCTACAGTTTTCACAGAGAACCCAGAGACCTGTTTTAATTTCAACACAACGCCAACGGAAGCCAACAAACATCACATATCACATATCACGGGTCTATTGCAACGGCAACAAAGTACTATTCTTAGCACCATTCTTTTAGAGATCCTAAAGACAAAAATACTGGACAATGTTTTCCAAAAGATAGACCACAAGATAGTTTTTTTCCCCAAGTCTTGAAAACAGAACCCAGGATTCCTGATAGTAAGTGCTTCGATCACGCCTCAGTCTGCTCCCTCAAGCGACGGATTGTGCTCCTGACAGTGACCGCACTAGCAGTGCTGCAAATGCAAATAACAGAATAGTTAGGTTTGGGACAATGTATGGCTGCTTCTGGAAGGAAAAGAAAAGAGTTTGCAAGGAAATACTTCATGGTATAAGCACCACCAGCCTTGACCTTCCCGCAGTCCTTGCATCCCCAAATTCCAACCGCTTTCCTCTTCACAGCAAACTGGCAAGAAAACACACCAAAAGGTAGCATTAGGGCAAAATATCTCGCTTTTTCTATTTCTAGAAACAAATAGTTCAACATGATTAAACATATTAGTTACGAGTGATTAAACAAAGGAATACAATCTAATTAAGGTTACTTTTCATGTGCTCAAATCTAGTAGAGCCATACATAACACTACATGAGTGGGGACGGTAAGTACTGAATATAAATATAACTTGCAGAAATATCTTTAAACAGCCAAAAGCATACAGACAAAAGCAAAAAAAAGGGAATAAATGAGTATATGTACCTTCCCACAGAACTCACAGAAGTACTTGGAGTGCTGAGACACCTCCATCTTCTTGATCTGCTTACGCAAGCTAGCACCATACCTAGTTCCTATATTGAAATTCGCAAGGCTTAACTGCGGAATATTCTATACACATAATAGGGAAATGTGGCATCTTTTTAAAGCCGTACCATATTTCCCAACAATTCCAGCCTTCTTGGTGCGCTTCGTCTGCATAGGCATTGCAATTTGCAAAACAATAAATTAGGCATTGCAATTTGCAAAACAACAAATTAGCAGCTTCTACTAAAGTTGTGAAATACTAATGCAACTTCAAGACTAACACATAGTTACATGTATCATGAAAAGATTACACCCGTTCAGGTTAGATATGTACTTTATTCAGTAGAATATCGAATCATTACTATGACTAGAAATACATGTTAAGCATCATGACGACTACCACAGTTAAAATCGTCAGAATATTCAGTAGAATATCAAAACATTATGATGACAGTTGCATGAACAAAATCCACCTATCAGTTAAGTCTTTAGTTTACTTCAAACATCCATCAAAGCATGATACATTCTCTGTAATTTCTGACAAAAGTGAGGTAAAGGGCACAAAAACTCAAATCAACCCAAAGAAAGGTAAACACCTAATGAGCCTTAACAGCTTCGAGGAATTGAATAGTAAACTACTGACACGCAACAAAGGGGCAAGAATGACACAAAAGCATTATAGCAAGACTCCAGTAGGGATAAACAAATGCAAGGCTCTGTCCTGACCACATTTTCCTAATTCAGCTGGAATTCGCAAGGATACTTAACGAAGATCACATACACAACATGCTCTTTATAAACTATCAAAAAAAAAAAAATGCTAGCCGTTAACAAATACATGCAAACATTGACTTTGACCTGTTGAACTTTCCCATATAATTGCCATGCTGCGATGGCAAGTAGTTGAAATTGGAGTCCTGCACCACTATCTTCCCAGCTGAAACTACTTTCCAGAAGAGTTGCTAATGGAATTCGATAGTGCAAGGAAGTATCTTCACTGCACTTAAATCACCAACCAAACCACAGGGTCGCAAACTATCTCGAACTCAGCTTAATTGTACAACTAAAATCCCTAACAAACTTCATAATTTCGGCCTACGAACACATCCTGTCTCCAGCTGTGTTTTACCTCTTAAGACATCAGCCCCGTCAGTGTCATTTTTGGAATTTAGAAGAAAAAAAATCAAATCACACTCTATCCCATCACTAATCTAGAGAGCTAAGCCAATCGCATCATCGACATGTATCCGAACCACCAAAGTTCTAGCGCGCACAACTACTATGATCTAACAAGACACGTCCTAATCACAAGCATCCAGAACTTTGCACGAAACAATTCATTCGAAGCGGCCAACGAACCACGAAACTGATATCAATACGTCGCTGATCTACGCAAAACGAGCCCGAAGAACCACATTCCTTCGGGAAAGGGAGGTACGGCAGGAAGAAAAGAGGCGGCATACCATCTCGGCGACGGGTCAGAGGCGTCTGCGGCAGCGGCGAGGTGCGAAGCGGGAGCGGCGGCGGCGCAGGGGCTAAGCGGGAGCGAGATGGCGGTGCGAGAGAGATTATATAGTAGGGCTAGGGTTTCGCGGATGTATGGACCGGGCCCTTGAGCTAGTTTTTCTGGGCCGAGCAACCAATCTATGTCGATGTAGGGGGGCCGTTAACAACCTTCATTCTTTTCGTAAGGCCGGCAGCGGTCGTTCAAACCGGCCCATTTCGCCGCCCTAGAACATTTGTTTTCCATCATCGCTTTGCTACTCCTCGCCATTGCCATCGCCCTAGACTACACAAACTAATGGTTCCCAGCAATTAAAAAAAAAAAAACTAATGGTTCCCAGGGGGAACAGACCGCCAGCAACGATAACAGAGGACCATCTATGCAAAGTGATCGACTTATTTCCTTATTTATTAGGTTCGCACACATATAACAGTGACAAATTGATCACTCGCAGAATTATGGTACGACTGGTCCCGGCAAATGCCGTCGTTAACATGCACGGTTCCAATAAAACAAACACATAATATGATATTTTGGACTACTCCATAAGTAGTAGCTTAATTAGCACTTGGAAGATGTGGGCGTGTGGCCCAGCCGCCCAGGAAAATTTAGAGAATATAGAAAATCCTCCAGAGAGGGAAAATTGTAGGGAGCCTACAATATCAGCCCATTCGATATCTGTCGTCCAGGCAAACTTCGCGGCGCGCACACACAACACCTAGTTATATCAAGAGGGGGGGGGGGTTCTAGTGTGTCGATGAGTTCTCCATTAAAACTCCTCTTAGAAGGAGGATGTTGATGAGTTCTAGTGTGTTAATGGCATCGTTGAATGCCGTGCAGAGGGTGTGGTTGACAAGATCATTGTTCTTATCGTCCGCCCCCCGGGTGAGGTTAAAGTCACCAGCAATCACCCAAGCGCCGGCAACATGTGGTGCAAGCTCGGACAGGCCGTCGAGGAACTCCAAGGAGTCTCGGTGGTTGGCGGGTGCGTAAACATTTGTGACTGTGAACTCCAAATCCGTGAGTGGAGGAAAGAGTAGTGAGGGAGTGATGGCGAGTGATGAAGGATTTGAGGGAGAACACGCCGGGGTCCCATGCCGTGAGCATGCCACCACGTGAGCCATCGGCGTCGACGTACATAAAGTCAGGGAAGCGGGGGGGGGGGGGGGGGGGGGGGGGGGGGGGGGGGGGTAGGAAGGTGATAGACAGCTTTGAGGGCCGTGGTAGAGCTAAGCTTGGTTTCCTGGATGCAAATGATCGACGGCATGCAATCAATCAGTGTGTGCTTAACGAGTAACGAGGGAGCACTTGTTCTTGTAATTAAGGCCACGCACATTCCAGGGGATAAGGTTAAAGGTTTTTGAGTAACTCATGGGTGAACGTTGTGGCACCGAGCAATACAGACGGCTAAGGCCGCCACCCAGACGCGCGAACAGCGGACACGGGACAACTCAACCTGGCCTAAGATAACAAACACTACTACGCCACCACGACCTGACGGACATCACAGCACAGACACGATCACGAACGAAAACCAGACCACGAACACACACACCAAACAGGTTCTGTGCGCTGCGCAGGGAGTTGCTAGAAGAGTGTGGCAAAGCAACAGTAGACGCGCGTCCGATAATAAAGCTGATCAACAAGCACATACTTCATTTGTCGCATCCCAAATTTTAAAAACCGATTAATAAAATCACTCCAACAAAATTTCTTAGATTTTTAGGATCAAATTTTTTGAAAATAAAAGTTCAAACTTAACTAGCACAAGAACATATAAAAGTGGAAATTTCTGAAGGGAATTAAAATTGGGACTTGACAACATGATTGCTAGATTTTAGATTTGAATTTACAAAATTTGCCCAAATTTATTTGAGCCAATTTGGAGTTGAATCGAAATTTATTTGAAATCCTGAGTTCATAAATTGTTTAAACCATTTCTCCTTCCCTCCTGGCCACTGGGCCGCTTCTTCCCGGCCCGGCCCGTCTTCCCCCGCTCCACTGGGCCGCGTGCCCCGTTTTTCCTCCGCGGCCCAGCCAGGCCAGCCCAAGCCGCGGGGGCGACACCGTCGCCCACCCCACGCCGCCGCCGCGTGTCGCCGTTCTGCGCAAGGTGCCGCCGAACCGCCACGACGAGCTTTGCCAAAACGGGCCCCACGCTGCACCCGAGCACGTGCGCTCGCAAACGCCCGTGCTCCTCGCCCGCTCCCTTTCAAACGCGCACGGACACGTGCCCTCACCGCCGCCCTCAACGTTCACGCCATTCTGGCCGCCCTCGCCCCTTTATAAACCCCACTAGGGCTCCGCCACCACCCAGAGCACCCCCTCGACCACCCCGTAGTAGAATCCCTCACCACCGCCGCCCAATTGCTTGAATCCCCTTTTCTTCCCCATCTCCGGCCGCCACAAAATTCACCGCCGCCAAGCCCCTTCCTCCCTCACCAATAGCCTTCGTGTAACCCCACACATCCCTACTCCTCCCAGACAAGCTTGACCGTTGAGCCTTGGCCCACGACGCACGAGCGCACCGCTTCGCCACGCGCCGCCGCCGAGCACTGCGCCCATCATCGCTGGCGCGACCCTGCCTCCTACGTCAACGACGTCACGTCTTCGAGCTCCGCACCAACGCGTCGTACCTTTCACGCCTCTCCCTCGCCACGCTCCGTCGACCCTTCAGCATCGGGCGTCGCCACCACGGCCCGCGCCTCGCCATCGCCATCCTCCTCCTCCGTGCGCGACCCCTGCGGTGAGTCCGCCATCTCCCACTCTCTCTTTCGACCTCACCATTTTCGATACGGCCCACTGGAGCGCCGGAACGGCAACTCCGGCGAGCCAGGCCATGGCGCCGCCGCCGCTGATGGCTCCGGCCACCGTGTGCCACCCCCGGTCGCCCTCAGTCGTCCACTCTCGAACCAACGGCCATGATTAAATCACAACATACCCCTTCGCCTCATAAAATTTGTGCCATCCATTCCAGATCCAACGCCTCCGATTTAATTGACCTTTTCCAATACAAAAATAAATCCCAAAATTCCAGAAAATCCCGTGGCCCTGTATTTTACAGATAAGCCCCTGATCTTTGTAGTAATTCTGTTTAGGTCATGTCTTTTTACAGAAACACCCTTACCCTCTTCTGTAATTATATTTTAGGTCCCTGCCTTTTTACACCAAAGCCCCTTATCCTTTTCTGTAATTGCAGCTAGGTCCCTAGAATCTTCTGCTCTTACAAATAAGCCCTTAGATCTTCTATCCATCATAGCTTTTTAATCCTACCTCTGTTTTGAGCGATTCCTTCGCTCACACATTCATAAGAACGAATAGTACCCTTTGGTACTACTCTAGAAACTTTGCTGAACACCTTTTACACACACATCCGCCATAGTTACCCCCCCTAAACCTCCATAAGCCATATCTTCACCATTCTACCTCCGATTCTGATGATTCTTGTTCTATTCATCTCAATTCCTCCCCCTGAACCCAATCATGTCCTCTGATCTATCTCTCTTCCATTTTATTGATTCTTAGTTGGTTTCATTTGATTTATTGGTTTACGCATAGTATTTATTTTTGCGTCGTGACGTGTAGACGACGAGGAGCACAAGGACATCCTCGAGAACGAGGGATACGAGGAGTATTCAGACCCGAACCTTGAAGGCAAGCTCTACTTTCCTTGATCATGATTGATCATATTGTTTTGCAATGCACCTACTGGCCTGCTCTAGTATTATACACTACTTGTTATTTTACTGATTGAGTAGTTATTATCCTACTTGTTTAGTATTATTTATGCAAAGTATGTAGGCATAAATAACGATCCTTGAATTACCCTTGTTTACTCATCACCTTGACAACCCTAGGATGGTTTCATCATTTCTATGATGGCACATGATCGCTTTGCTACTAGAACTGCTTAAGACCCCGCGATGTTTCTACATTGCTACACCTTTCATATCACACATAAGCTTTACAACTGTGTTAAATGAGTTTGGTGGTGTGTGTGATAATATGTGGTTGGGAGTAGCAACAAACTAGGGTGACGATGATGATTGGAGGTGATGATCATGGGATGGGTTGGATCGCGAGCATTGTGGTCAGAAGGCCCAGCTAAAACTTGGGAACTGGCGGGAATGATCATACCCCAGGGTCAAACAACTAAAATATTGACTATATAAACTATGGTTTTACTTCTCTACAATCCATACAATCCATTGTGGTCAGAAGCCATGCATAAATTTTGCTTTTCGCTAAAATGTACCATGAAGCCTTATCCTTGATAATGCTATATATGCATGCATCTATACCCTTGAGTAGTGTAGGGCATGCTGAGTACCTTATGTACTCACTCTTACTATCATCATTCAGAAGAAGAAGACTATGCCGGAGATGATTACGACGAGTAGGGTCACCGTCTGCTCAAGTTTGCCTGTGGAGTTATCATAGTGTTTTATCTTCTTTCAGTAGTTTGATGTATCTTGGCTAGTATGATATCCTCTTGGTTTGTAACATAAGACCATGTATTGTACCCTATGGATGTAATAAATAATCGTATATATGCAATGAAACACTTTGTATGTGTGTACCAACTACTGATCCAGGGATTGGTGCAGTAAACACGAGGATTCCAGAAATAGGGTCCAACATCATTGCCTTGTAACGCAGCTTCCGGGATGAACCATTCACGCCAAACTACGACAGGAGAAGGCCAGGACCTGAAGCTACTTGTCCATGTTTTTACTTTGACCGGTGATTTCTTGAAGGGCATCCTGAAGGTCTCGCTGCAAATGAAATCTATAGGGTCTGGATTGCCCATTGGACCCAAGAAGCGATGTGTGGCTATGTCTGTGGATTAAGATATGATTTTGAAGTTCCTAAAAATTGCGCAAAAAATGGATCTAATGAGAATGGAGGTGGTGACGATGCAACAAGATTAAATGCATTTCAGAAAGTAATGAGCGAATCTGCTAATGCGAGGAAGAAGAGCAACGCGGATTTGTGGGATCTACAGTTTGCGTTTTGGTTCAAGAACAAAGTATGAAGGGTCTACAATCATTTCAAGAACAGATGGATGCGAGGATGAGAATGGGGATTGTCACGTGGGGAATGGCTATCGAGGTACCGATGGGTTGTGCCATTGCGGAAGAAGGACGCGGGTGCGGTCTCGTGGAGCTCACGTTCCCTTGGAGGTGCTCGCCGGAGTTGATGCGGAAGAGTGGAGAGATGGAGAATGCAAGGAGTTGCGCTGGTGAAGGGTGGAGGAATGGCATGGTGGACGCCTTCTATTTATAAGACAAACGGGCGTTGCAGGCGTGTTGAAGGCGGCGCTAGATACGAGGGGAAGTTACAGAGGCTTGGAAAGTGGCGCGAGAATCAAGGAAGCGCTAGAAATGAGGAAACAATCCGGCGCATAAAGATTTCATACCGGGCTTGGTGGGGGGGGGGGGGGGGGGGCATGTGTTGACACCAAATTTAAGCTTGGGCCCATTGTCAGTGTTTGCAGCCTGAGTTCCAGATTGAGGGATTTTTGTGCGTGACGTGGTGGTCCACCGGAGGCCGTGAAGAACGAAAGAAACATGCGCGTGCACGTGTGGGGTCGTGTCCTTTTTAAATTCTTTTCCTGTTTTAGTTTAGAAATAAATTTTGACCGAGTCATGGTCGAGTCGGAGTGCCTCGGGTATATAAATATAGACCCGTTAATATTGTAAAAACCCTAGTCAATCAATACAATCACTTTTCGGTGCATCACTAACCTTTCTCGATGAGATTTTTGTCGACATCGGAGCTCATCGGGGCTTCGGTTCGTCGACTTAGATTTCGTCAGGTAAGCGCATCGACTTCTATTATGTCGACTTGTCCATGATTAGGGATCGATGTGGCTGCTAGTTATCCAATAATTTAGATTAATCTAGGGTTTGATATTGTGCATCGTGTACTTGGAATTGTTTAAGACCTAGTCTAATTCTTTGCTACATTTAGTTAACTTGTCCTAGCTGTAACCTTGTAGCCGATTATCGATGTCGATTTCTTGTTTAATCTAGTTATTCGAGTCATTATTAGATGACTTAGAGTTAATTGAATTTATCGTTTGCCGATTGTGTAGTACGGTTTGACCTAGTCCCGTATTATATCCCCTTGTTTGACTTGTCCTAGGAGAAGCAATTGACAGCATGTCGATTCGATTAAGTCTATTAGTTTAATGGTTCTTTCGGAGTGTTTAGCCGATTGCTTACCAAATTCAGATCTATGCTTGATTATGCTTTTCAATTTTTTATGCTAGTAAGAAAGGTTTGAAGTTTGCTTGTTTGATATCGATTCACTTGACTGAAATACTTGCCGATAGATTTTTACCGATTACATGCTATGTATGCAACTCTTTTGCCGATGCCGATTTTGACGTACCCATTACTCGCTTTATTTATCATGCATGTAATCATTATTGCGAACATGTCGATTCTTTTCTAGCTGACAACTGAATATTTATTACAACTTTTTATTTATTATTTACTCATATCGGCTGCGGCTACGCATCGGCCTGTCCGGGGCCGATAGACTAGGAATTTAACACGCTTTCTTGTGTTTGTCGATTTGCAGGGAAAATCAACTGGTACGCTCCAGAATTCACCGCGTTTCAAGGTTGGTCCTGAACAGAGTTAAGCAAATCTCTCAGACCGCGTGTGGAGATCTTTTTGGATCAACAGAAGACTGAAGCTCAGCTGGCCGGATAGTCTCATCAGGTTCGAGCTGGCTGATTGGCACACGAGCGTCGTCGGGGTCGAGGCGAGCTGCAGGCTTCAGGGTGGCGTGGTGGGGACTTGGCTGGAGAGAGAGAGGCTACTCAATGGGTGGAGGCGAGCTAGATTTGCGAGACGAAGGGAGACGTGTTCTTGGCAGGCCGTGAGCGACTGCTTCAGTGCTTGCGCAATAAGCGACGACCCGGGGCAGGGGTCAAGCGCAGATATTTTCAAGCAGAAGAACGTGTGGTAGGGGAGAGAAAGGCGGCAGCGAATGCCAGTTTGCCACATTGCGTTGTTGTGGAGAGATGAACCTGCTTAGTGGGCTCTGGTGGCTGTGAGGACAAAGTATTCACCCAAGTTGAACCAGTGGCGGCGAACTCGCCGGAGCCGGACTGGCGACAGTAGCGAAGGGCAAAGCCCCGCCCGCCACGGCGACGGCGGCACAATTTCAAGGCGAACACGGAGCGGTGGCATCGCCCTCCCCTTCCAGGCTCAATGCAATGTCGAAAATTCAGAGACAGGTTTACACTACATAACAGTGAAACTTGTATTGCAATTTGCAAAGCTCCCACAAGTTCATACATAGCAGCAGGTTAGCTCGAGCCAGCAAAATTACATCACATTGGGACACTTGAATACACTTCCTTTGATACAAAATAATCAGAACCGTCCAGAGCTACGGCCAACACGAAGGCAAGCTAAGCAAAATGCAAAAGCTAGCTTCAGAAGAGCAAGGATAGCACGAAGCTTCCCCAAACCATCACAATCACCATTCACCAAGGGCCGCCTCCTTTCAGCGTCACTGGATGATCCTGGGGACCCGCATGCCGAACCCGCGTTTCATTTTCGCCACCCTGTAGTTTTAGACAACAATTTGTGGTTAATCATTGGTTCCAGAATGCAAAGACCATGGATGCACATGAACCAAACATATCGCACAAAATAATTCTAGAATGGAATTGGTATGAAATTATGAATAACTAGGACAGCGGCCCGCGCATTTGCGTGGCTAGATTTGTTAAATTATTTAAATTATTTTTATATTATCAGAGTTCGAACATAATTTATTATTATTATTACAATAATACATTTCCAACATAGTTAAATTTGATTGGATAAATTGCTCACCAACTCTGTCAATTTGAGTGTGTGATGAGTCATCATTTATCTGAATGTCATATTGAACTAACCAATATTTATAGGTACCATACATGTAAATGTCATCATAGTGGCAACTGGTTGACAAAGATACATGGTCAAATATAGTGAACATGAAATGATTGTGTAAGGGCTAGAATAAAAGATGAACTCAATCATAACATATATGTATCTTTTAATAAACCAAGCAAATTGAACAAAATTGATGCTTTTCTATGCAATTTTAATAATACAAAACTCCCATTTATTTTTCATAATTTGATTCATCATGCTTCCTTTATTTATTATGATCAATTGTTCTTCTATCAGCATTCTTTAATCTTGGGCATGCTTCTTTTTATTCTATTTTTTGTTTTTTTTAAATAGGACACATAACATGATTTCAACGAAACATAGACACAACACTAATAAAAGTTATGCAATATACTTTTATGAAATAAACAATACCTATTAATTTTCTTAGATTAGTATGTAATGATGAAATTCTTAACTTTGATTCACATATCTCGTCTCTTGCACTTTTAAGCTCTTTGCGACAATAAATGTTTGCTACAGGAGACCTTGGCTGAATATTTTGAGCTTTTTATAATTATTTCAATATTCAATTTGATAGTCTTGTCTTTTGTTTCCGTCGATATGAAGAACATAAGTGAATAATAAACGCTCGTTCCATGCTTTATAATATGATCCATCCACCATGACATCTAACTTGTTTCCTCATATCACCATTAATATTTTTTTAATTGCATTGTCATATGATGTTTATGTGTTCAAACATCAATCACAGCGCTCAAGTGCACATATGAGTGTATAGCATATAATAGCCATGGCTCAATAGCTCAGTCATGATCAAGGCCAGCCCCATTTCACTCGCGTGGGCATACCTAGGTTCCCTTAAATACTGAAATATATATATGCTTCTCGTAAATCTACGACTTCACACTAAAGAGATCTACTAAGCACTGCTAATGATTATTTTGGTACTATGTAAGCAGATGGATCGTGCTTATGTGCTTCCTTGGAGATCATTATGGTTGCTTAAAGTCATCCAAACTTTAACCATTATATATGTTTATATATTGGGATTATTTTTCAAAATTTATGGGTTTATAATATTAAAGTTCTATAACATTGTCACATTAAAAGTGATCTTTACACTTTGTCAAATATTTTTCTTTGTTTCCTTTTTTATAGACACTCATACACATGTTTATTACCTATTTACTTACTGAAGATTACTATTGTTAGTTTTTAACAATTAAGGCATTACATATTTAGAAAACAATGCATTGCAACTCATGTTTCATCTAAATTATATCTCGGTGAAGGAAGACTTTGCATTCTAATGAAAAGAGCATTGCATGTAAAGTTTTAGCTAAGGATGTGATTTAAATTACTATATTGTTTA
This sequence comes from Eragrostis curvula, assembly GCA_007726485.1. NCBI lineage: Eukaryota > Viridiplantae > Streptophyta > Magnoliopsida > Poales > Poaceae > Eragrostis > Eragrostis curvula. Next base: position 56,211,623 of record CM017439.1, read on the forward strand.
TATTTTATGTGGTTTTCTAATGTGTATTTGCTAACAATTTAAAGAGAAAATATATTCATTTTCATTTGAATTAATTTTTTCTAACAATTTGAAAATATATTAATTTATATATATATTTGACAATGAAAATGAGTCATCACGTTCGCTCTAAAATGCTAGAAATTCCCACGTTAAGCCGAGAAAATAAGAAGAGAAAATTACCCACCACTGCCATTATGAAAAAATTACTCACAAAACTCCCTATAAATATTTATAAAATTGCTAAATTCAGAATAATAAAAAAATAGCCAAAATACCCCTCGCATCTATTTCTAAATTACCCACCATGCCATTATGAGTCAAAAAATAGCTAAATTCGAAATAATAAAAATAGCTGAAAATATCCTTCACACTGGGTATAGATGATCATTGACGATTCCGCGAGACTGAAGCATAAATTGGAGTATTAATCTCCCATGAAAGTAATGTAATGAGTATTTAGCTATTCCTCAAGAATTCTGAAGTCCAAACACAACTAGGAAGAATAATCATCTTCAAATGTGCATCCCCATCCCCATCTGGTTTGTTTTCCTCCACTTTCTCACTATCTGTTGTTACTCAGAACTACATAGTTCCATGTCAATATGAATAATATTATGGTTGCTTAAAGTCATCCAAACTTTAACCATTATATATGTTTATATATTTGGATTATTTTTCAGAAGTTATGGGTTTATAATATTAAAGTTCTATTATATTGTCACCATAAAAGTGATCTTTACACTTTATCAAATATTTTTCTTTGTTTCCCTTTTTATAAACTCGCATACACATGTTTATTACCTATTTACTTATTGAAGATTACTATTGTTAGTTTTTAACAATTAAGGCATTACATATTTAGAAAACAATGCATTGCAACTCATGTTTCATCTAAATTATATCTCGGTGAAGGAAGACTTTGGATTCTAATGAAAAGAGCATTGCATGTAAAATTAAGCTAAGGATGTGATTTAAATTAATATATTGTTTATATTTTATGTGGTTTTCTAATATGTATTTGCTAACAATTTAAAGAGAAAATGTATTCATTTTCATTTGAATTAATTTTTTCCCACATCTGTTTAGAATATTAAAATAAATTTATTTATTAATCTAAAATTGAAAAGTGAGTAATCTAGATATAGGAATTAGGTGTATTTTTTTACTATTTTATTATTCAAAATTGAGCTATTTTGACTCATATTGGTATGGTGGGTAAATTTGAAATAGGCATTAGGGGTATTTTTGGCTTTTTTTATTATTCCGAATTTATATTTTGGACATAATGGCATGGTGGGTAATTTGAAAATAGGCATGAGGGGTATTTTGGGCTATTTTTATTATTCCGAATTTAGTTTTTTTACTCATAATGGCATGGTGCGTAATTTAGAAATAGACGTGAAGGGTAGTTTTGTCTATTTCTTATTATTTCGATTTAGCTTTTTTACTCAAAATGGCATGGTGGGTAGTTTAGAAATAGGTGCAAGGGTATTTTTGGATTTTTTATTATTCCGGATTTATATTTCTTATAAATATTTGTAGAGGGTTTTGTGACTAATTTATTCATAATGGCAATGATGGGTAATTTTCTGTTCTTATTTTCTCGGATTAACGTGGGAATTTCTAGCATTTTAAAGTGAACATGGTGGCTCCGTTTCGTGGTCAATTATATATATAATAATAGATTCAAAAAGCGGATAGTTCTTTTTCATGGCCATTTTTGTGTTCATGCTAATTCGCCACATAGGCGGTCCTTTTCTTTTCCAGAAAACAATGCAGGGCTGTATATGTACCCAATTATATTCACAGTTGGTTTTATAGGAAGCAAATTTTAAACTAGCATGCAAAATATATGACACTATGCTTGTTAACCGCACAAGTGACGGACAATACCAAATCTTGCCTACGAAATGCAGTTTTATCAGTATCCAATAATACCCTATTCCCATGACAAGAAATGCCTCTAAAAGAGCAGCAGTTGGGTATGTTTGTTTTCAAATACAATCAGTTGGGTATATGTAATAGCATATGAAGCTACGCTCAGCCTTCCTGACAGCACGATCAGACATGGGATGGCCATTGATGAAAACCTTAGCTCTGCCATTGCCCATTCCCGCATTAATTTTAAAGATATCCCTCCACATGTTTTTTTACATTACACACCAATGCCATTATGAAAAAGATATCCCAAAATACCCTCCAAGTATATTTTTTTCAATTACCCACCATAGCGATTACAAGAAAAAAAGTCTAAACTACCTACATATAGTTTTCATAATGTATTACTGCATGCCGTTATGTAAACAATCAATAAAAATAACAGTGGTAGAAAAATAGCCATGATAAGACAAAAATATACCAATGATACATTAATATAATACAATACCAATAGAATAGTTCATACTAACAAGGCGAATGCGTGAACCACTCTACTAGTTTAGTTGATAAGGTCATACAATATATTCCAAGCGAAAAAAATAAAGTTGCAAAAGACTTGCCACAATCCATCATTTTATAGAAATTGATTTACTAGATTTTATAGAAATTGCTATAGTAATAACCCTCATGTATTTATTTGCATGAACAGGAGAGTACTAGCATGTGTTTCTTATTCACCACATAGACGAGCTACCCCAAGAGGGAAAAAAACAGACAGTTATCATGATGCAGCAAAAAATTCTTGAACATATTTAGGTGTCATACAAAATTGTTGATCATGAACAGTCATTTCAATATTAGTAAGATGCACAATGCACCAGAGTACAATGCAAAATTTGGGGTTATGTCACACTTGATTTAGTATCAACAAACACTCCTTTGAGAACACACAAGATATGCGTTAAAAGAACTTACTCGTCGATGAAATGGAAGAGTTTGTAAAAGTCTATTTATAAAAGAGAGTGAAAATTGCTAGACTTGGTTATTATGAATTAACAAATAAATGTTTGTTCAGAAGAGAAATCAGCTAGCTCATACCTTCTGCCTTCACGGCATATATTCGACTATTGGGCGGTTAGGATTTTCCATATATAAGTGACTCCCTAAGAACAGTCTCTGCTTCCGGATCATCAATGATGACATGTAGAAGAGACTGGAGGTTTTCCAAGCCTGAAGGAATTACTAACTCCTGACCCACAACCGCAAAATAGAGACAAAGCCTTTGAAGCTAGGGCATAGCCCCTGGTTGAAACACGTAGACCACCGAGGACACCAGAATGTGAAGATGTCTCAAAAACCGGAACCCAGCAAATGGTAATATTGAGGTCTTGCTGCAAGCCCAGGTAACGCCATAACCATAGAAGGAGAAATTAAAGCGAAGAGAAGGTAGCCCGGCTAGCTTCTCAAGGTGCTGAGGCTGGAGAGCCTCGGACAGCTTGATTGCTAAGGTGGTTAGAAAGGGGAGCATTGACAAATTGATCCACCTAGGGAACCTTGTCATAGGTGTGCCACGGTACACGAACCTTTTTGAAGACCTGAAGGAACACGTGGCTCAGAATTTAGGGACCAAGAGAAGGGTCCCTCCATTGTAATGATGTCCAGCTCTTTAAAATTGGCACACTTGTGAGACACATAGAAATGGATTCCGGGACACTCCACGTAATCTAGTCCGAAGAACCCTTAGCTCTTTCAGATCACCAATCTCTTTTATTACCTCCGCACTTCGGATGCAGATGCCTATGAGCTCTTGCAGAGATTTCATAACCCCCAGCGGCAGACCGTCTGGCAAGATCACATTTCCGCTGACGACTAGCTGCACCAGTTTCTGTAGTTTGACAAAAAAAAAACATCGGTAGTATAAGTTTGTGCATGAAGTTCCTACTAGTTGTTATCTCCATCTCCAATATATCCAAAAACTCTAGTTTCCCATTGCTCTCGGGTACCCGGCTACAATCCACTAGCCGCAAAAACCTTAGGTGGCGCAACTTGCCGAGATCATCAAAATAAGTTTCATCCAGATGAGTGCAATCGTCAAGCTGCAGCACACGGAGAACATGAAAGCTCGACAGGTGTGGTATCGAGTCAACCTTGCCGAATATGATAAGGGACCTCAGTCAATTTAGACCACTGCTCTCTTGCTTCTCGTGCAGCGTAGGATTTGTTGAACTCATGCATGAAGAGATATCCGGCGTATTGTTTTCTTCTCTGCGTCAAATGCATGTGGATCTACTTGTTTCCCATTTAGTAATAATCTGCAGCATAGGATGAGTTCAAGCACCATGTCGTGTACTTGGCATGCACGCACTGAAGCATCAAGGTCACGGCCGTAATATATACATAGCCGGCTGGACCAAGCTTGGATTGATGAGCTCACGAAAGTAGCAGTTGCCTATCTATCTCCCGCAAGGTTGTCCCTGCTGACCGTGGCTTTTCTGTAATGAAACCCTCTGCTATCCAACTCTCAATACCAAAGTATCCTTCATCTTGTCCACATCACGGCTCTTTTCAATTCCAGCAGGACGGCGTCGTCGGCGCCACGAACCGGCTCGTGCCGTGCCGCGCGCGCGGGAGCAACCAGAACTTTTGGAATTTGGAAACCCGCCCCGAACCACCGGACGCGCCCAGTCACGTTCGTCGCTGGGTGCAGGCTGCAGGGTCCAGCGGCTCCCTGCCTGCGCCGCCGCCCCGCACTATCTTCGATTGCGGCGCGCGTAGCCGTAGGTCGTCGCCCGCAACGTGCGGCATCGTCCGATGCATGGTGTTCCCATTCGATCGTCCTGACGCTGCGTCCTGCGAAACCACGCCAGACACGAGGCGGGCGGCGTGCGATGGGGCCGAGGGGCGGGCGGCGACCGGGCTGATTGGTGGGCGGCGTGGTGGTAGTACTTGGCTCGAGTCGAGAGGCTGCTCCATGGTGCGATGGGTGGAGAGGGGCCGGACATGTGAGTAGAAGAGAATCGTGTCATCAGCTGCTTCGGCAATCCGCAGTGATGCGCCATCAGCTGCTTCGGCAATCCGCAGTGATGCGCGTCCAGCGGCGGCCAGTTGGGTTGCGAGGAGGCGACTCCAGCGAGTTGCGTCAACAGGAGATTGGAGTCGTGTGGGCCTGCTCAATGGGCCCTGGTGCTGTCAGGAAAAGGCCACGTGGACTTTCAAGGAATTTAGCGTTCAGTCAAAATTGGAGGAGAGCGACGGACGACTCACCGGACCGGCGGCGGTGGCCATCCACGGGCAAAACAGCCCCACCAGCGGCGGCGGCACCGTTTGAAGGAGAACAAGAAGCGGTGGCATCATGCACCGAAGCAGTGTCGAGAATTCAGAAACAGGTTTACCAAACACCGAAAACTTGTATTACAACCAGCAAAGCTCCCTCAAGTTCTCACACATATAGCAGCAAAGTTAAGTTCGTGCCAGCAAAATTACATCACAGCTTCACACGGTACACTCGGAATGCACTTCCTTTAATACAAAAATAATTAGAGCTAGCCATCCAGAGCTTCAGGCCAACAGGTAGGCAGGCAAGCTAAGCAAAGATGCAAAAGCGCTTCAGAAGAGTTGGGACATAACAAAGAGAAGCACCTGGTCATGTCAACAAATAACCATTTATGAACACACAATACGGATTTAATTGTATCTAGAAGCAAGAAACTTGCTTGCATGGTGATATGGTTACGTTTGTAAGCACGCCTCATCTACGCATTAATCCTTGAACGGAAAAACTACTGGATCAAAAAGTCATGGTTGATATGGAGGAGAAATCTGTAGGCTCGTACCTTCACTCTTCACTATCAGAGTCGTTCGACTGATGGGCGGTTCGGATGATCCTTAAGTGCCTCCCTAACAGCAGCAGCATCTGCATTCCCGCCGGATAAGATGACGTGCCGGAGAGAGCGGAGGTTCTCCAAGCCTGAAGGAATTATGCCTTCCGGATCAAACATCCAAAGCTCAAGCCTTCGAAGCTCGGGCATAGCCCCTGGCTGAAACACGTAGACCACCGATGAGAGCTCGATCTCAAGATTTTTCAGACACTGGAACCCACGACTGGTAATGATGAGGTTTTGATGGAGGCTCGTGTCACGTCCCCGGACTCTCAACCATAGACGGAGAAAGCAAAGAGAAGGCAGCTCGGCAAGCTTCTCGAGGTGCTCAGGCTGGGGAGTCTCGGAAAGCAAGATCCGTAAGGCAGTCAGGCAGGAGAGCGTCGATGAGTTAATCCATCTTGGGAATGATGTCATCCAGCAACCAGGACCAAGGATCGCGAGCCTTTGGAGACCGGAAGGAACCAGTGGCATGGAATCTAAGGAGCACAGTAAGCGTCCTTCCTCCATGGTGATATCCAGCTCTTTAAAATTGGTACACCTCAGTAGACACATGAAAATGGATTCCACGGCCATGTCTCCAGATATCTTAATACGAAGAACCCTTAGCTCTTTTAGATTACCAATCTCTTTTATTTCCTCCAGGCTAGAGATGTTGATGTCTCCAAGCTCTTGTAGAGAATTCATATCCCCCAGCGGTAGACCGAGTGGAAAGCTCACTGCATCATCAACGGATAGCCGCACCAATTTCTGTAGTTTGGCAAAAGACATCGGCAACATTACCGTGCCGTCATATCTAGTTAGTATCTCCAATATCTCCAGAGACTCCAACTTCCCGATGCTCTCAGGTACCTCCCTGCAAAATCGTAGCCGCAAAAATCTCAGGTGCCGCAACTTGCCAAGATCATTGAAACAATTGTCATGCAAATCAGTGCAATCCTCAAGCTGGAGCACACGCAGAACTTGGAAGCTTGACAGAGATGGTAGCGAGTCGACCTCGCCGAAGACAATAAGTGACCTCAATTTGGACCACTGCTCTGTTGCTTCTCTTGAGGCATGGGTTTTGTTGAAGTTATGGAGAGAGAGCCTGCGCATCTGCTTCCTCTGTGCTGCAGATGCACTTGTATCTGCTTGTTGACCGTCTGGTAATAACATGCTAGCAAAACCTTCTTCAGCTGACAACTGATTTATTAGCTCAAGCACCATGTCATGTACTTGGCATGCATACACCGAACCATCAAGGTTACTACTGTGACCCACCGCTGGCTGGATCAAGCTTCGATTGATGAGCTCGCTAAAGTAGTTCTCTCCTCTCTCCCTCAATGTGGTCCCTGCTGATTGTGTCTCATGTGCAATGAAACCCTCAGCTATCCAACTCGATACTAGAGCACACTTTCTGATCACTGCATCCTCAGGATATAAGCCTAGATACAGCAAGCAAGTTTTCAGATGAAAAGGCAGATCATCATAACTGAGCATTAATATCTTCTTCATCTTGTCCACGTCACGGATCCTTTCAAGTCCAGAACCGATAGAACTGTTAACCTTCTCCCATTCCACTGAATTTACTGGTTTATTTGCTAGTAAACTTGCTGTGGTAATAATGGCTAATGGTACATCACCACATTTCTTCAGGATTTTACCGCTGACTTCTCTCAAACATGGAGGGCACCCATCTTCACTGTCAAATATTCTCCTATTGAGCAACTTTCTCGAGTCATCATCAGGTAGTGGTTTCATTTCATATACATCACCGCCAGCGTGTTCTGCAACAGCCTTGTTGCGAGTCGTTATGATAATTTTGCTACCATGTTTAGCATCTTGTAAAGCAAGTTTGATGGTATCCCATGCTGATTCATTCCATATGTCGTCAATTACACACAAGCACCTAAAAATGACAAAAACATTCATGTTCATGTTATTAGTATTCCAGAATATAACCATGGGAAAGACTATCAGAAAAGACAAAAATGATAAGTATGATATATATAATGGTATCCCGTGCTGATTCATTCCACTGGAATTAATATGTGATACTTGGATAAACGTATCAGAATGCAAATGGAAAGGTGGAAATAAACATAAAACATGATTGGAACCCAGTGTTATCCCAATGGTTGATTAATATAACACGGCAACGAACGAACACCTCCATCCAAAAACCGATCCATCGGACGGGCTTGACCAATGTATGCATAACACCGTGCATAAATTTGGCAATGAATGCCGTGGCGCACGGACGCCAGTATTTTGGCTTTATTTTGCAGCACTCGAGAAAACAACGATCGGCAAGGCGCGATATAACCAACGCGGGCACACACACACCTACTCCTGTGGTTCTCGCAAGCACGAATGCGCGAGCTTCTCTTTGCGACCCGGCCATCCTTCAACAAGAGCCATTCACTTGTACGCACAAACCGGTCCTCGTCGGGCTTCCTGCGAGCCATGACAGCGCGTTCCGCTTCCTCCGTCCTACCTTGACTGCTTGCACATATTCTGTCATGGCTCATACGACGCCAACAACAAATCTAACGCAACCACACGGTCTGCAATCTAGACAAACTAACGAGCACACATCCACACAGACACGATTCGCGTGACTTGACATGGCACACGCCAGGAACAAACATAAGGGTGGTTTATTTCTAACAACATGTTGGTCACACTTGAGCTAACAAAGCAAGATAGAACTAAACTTCCAACGCATGTCAATTTGACATGATGTCATGCATAGTCGGAACTTAACTATTGAGGTAATATGCATCAACCAAGTTACCCAAAATATAAGCTGATTGAAAAGGTTGGGCAATTTATTTATGCTTCAACGCTCTCCCCTCACGTGCAGGCTCGCTCAAAAGTCGCAAATGTAGAACCTGAGTAAGTAGTAATTGTTTTTAACAAATTATTTCTGACAAGATTTGAACTCAGTACTTCTTGTCCTAAGACTATTGAACTACCATGCCCCGACCAAATCATGCAAAGGAAAGTTGTATCACAATAATTTAAATGTTTTGAATCTAACGAGGAATAACCACACATGAGACTCGTGAGATGGAACATGCTAGGTGATGCAAAAGCGTATTAATAATTGTGATGAATCTACCTGCTTGCTAATGACGCGCACAAACTTTGAGATAGCTTTACAATTGATTATAGCTCATCGTGGATAATATCAGATCATATATAAAGGCTGACTAGTTACATACGAAGCAAAATAGTGTCTAGTTACAATGATGAAAAAGTAAGCGTATGTAGCATAAAAACGTACCATCTGGTCTCAACGAATTCTCTAATCATGTTGATAAGTTGCATCTCGACCCATGCTTCATTTATGTACTTATTACTGTCAAGTTGACCCAATATGTTCTTCAAAACCATCTTTATATCAGGATTAAGAGAGACCGACACAAAGACATGACAATCAAATTTTGATTTAAGGTCACCAAACAATGCATTGGCAAGAGTTGTCTTCCCCAAACCTCCAAAACCAAAAATAGAAATTATCTTTGGATGCTGCCCCAATGAACTGCCCTCACCTACGAGCTTCTCAGCCAGCTCATTCTTTGGCCCCTCGATGCCAACAAGATCTGTTACCTTCTTGTACATATATTCTAGGCGAGGATCAATAGTCACTGTACTCAGCTCTGCTGCAACATCATCAACTCTGTACCTATCACGGCGCTCACTGACCTTCTTAACCTGGTCCATGATATCTTTGATAACATTGTGGATCTTATGGTTACTTTTTGCATCCTTGAACAAATTGGTAGTCCTTGCAATGAGCTCTTTGAAGCTGAATGTCTCGTGAGGTTCATGCCGCTTGATGCGCAACATGAAGTTGTCAACGACATCTTCAATGTCATAGGACAGCTCCCTGACATCACTAGCCCAGATCTTGACCTGCTCATCAAGCTGGTCGACAGGTACCTTGGACACCTTGCGAAGGGCAGCGTCCATGCTTCTGAGCTCTTTCTCGAGTTCCCTTATCTCTCCCTTGACACCCTTCTGCAGTTTGTATTCACCCACCGCTAGCTCCACGAGCTTGGGGAGGAGGGTGTTCATCGCCCCTGTGGCAATGTTCATCTTGGCTAATTAAGTTTTTGCCGGAGACTTGTGGTGATGCGCAGAGTGCGTTTAATCCATCATGAACTTGGTAGCAACCCAAGGAAACGGAACTACTGTCCACGTCGCATCACAACTAACCTTGATCAAACACCTAAACAAACAAAACAGAGCTCCATTTGTCAGACTTCAGAAGTAAGAGAACCGGAAGATCCCAAAGTACCATGGCATTTCAAAGCTATATCAAGTCAGCTGACAGTAACGAGTTTGAGCTTTCTCACCTAATGGATCCAAGAGAGCAAAGCTACGGACGCCAATGCCACCACGAGGGCCTGAACGTTCGCTCCAGCGACCTCTACACTGCTGTAAAAGACAATCAACTTCCCATCCAAGAATCTAACAGTGATGTGAGGAGCACCAGCGACCTTTACCTGCAGTCAGGCTAAACCTCAGCTCGCCTGAAGCTCACCGGCACAAGAGAGTCGTCGGGGTCGAGGTGAGCTGCGGGCTTCAGGGTGGCGCGATGGGACTTGGCTGGAGAGGCTGCTCAATGGAGGAATGAGTGGAGGCGAGCATTATCTGCGAGAAGAAGAGAGGCGTGTTCTTGGCAGGCCGCGAGTGCCTGCGCAGTAATGGTGCCCCAGAGGTCCAGCCACAGCGAGCTGGGACCGGAGTAGGCGACGACCCGGCACATGGGTCAAGCGGAGATATTTTCAAGCAGAAGAACGTGTGGTAGGGAAGAGAAAGGCGGCAGCGAATGCCAGTTTGCCACAGCGAGCTGGGACTTGGGACCGGAGACCCGGAACATGGGTCAAGCAAGCGCAGATCTTTTGAAACGGCGAATCACGGGATGAGTCGATTGCTTTTGTTGCCTGATTAATGGGATTTGGTGGCTGTGAGGACAAAGTATTCAGCCCAAGTTGAACCAGAGGCGGCGAACTCGCCGGAGCCGGACTGGCGACAGTAGCGACAGTTTGAAGGCGAACAAGGAGCGGTGACATCGCCCTCCCTTCCAGGCACCAATGCAGTGTTAAAAATTCAGAGACAGGTTTACACTACATAACACTGAAACTTGTATTGCAATTAGCAAAGCTCCCACAAGTTTTCACATATAGCAGCAGGTTAGCTCGAGCCAGCAAAATTACATCACGCGGGACACTTGAACACACTTCCTTTGATACAAAATAATCAGAGCCATCCAGAGCTACGGCCAACACGCAGGCAAGCTAAGCAAAGATGCAAAAGCTAGCTTCAGAAGAGGAGGGACAGGACAGGACGAAGCTTCCCAAAACCATCACAATCACCATTCACCAAGGGCCGCCCGCCTCCTTTCGGCGTCACTGGATGATCCTTGGGACTCGCATGCCAAACCCGCGTTTCATTTTCTCCACCCTGTTTAGTTTTAGACAAAAAATAATTGTGGTTAATGACCGGCTCCAAGGAAAGTGACCTCAGAATGCAAAGACCATGGATGCACATGAACCAAACACATCGCACAAAATAACTCTAGAATGGAATTGGTATGAATAATTCAAAGAGCTGATGGTTCTTTTTCAAGGCCATTTTGGTGTTCATACTAATTCGCCACATAGGGGGTCCTTTTCTTTTCCAAAAAACAATGCAGATCTGTATATGTACCCAATTATATGCACAGTTGGTTTTATAGGAAGCAAATTTTACACTAGCATGCAAAATATATAACACTGCGCTTGTTAACCGCACAGGTGACGGACAATACCAAATCGTGCCTACGAAATGCAGTTTTAGCAGTATCCAATAATACCCTATTCCCATGACAAGAAATGCCTCTCAAAGAGCAGCAGTTGAGTATGTTTGTTTCTCAAATACAAGCAGTTGGGTAAATGTAACGGCATATGAAGCTACATAATAGTACTTGGCATTTGTTCATAAGGAAGGAAAAAACATAACAAAGGAACTGAAAGAACTTAAAGTTGCTTACGTTGGTGCAAGTTTGCCAAGGCAATAAAGCTCTTCACCGGATACTTCGTCAGACACTTTACCCGACATTTCCACTCTGTATGATCTACCAGGAGAATCTGGAAGTCCACGACCCACAAGTAGATCCAAATCCTTCTGGTGAAGTTCTCTCCCGTTGATGAACACACCAGTATTTCCACCAGCACAGTTCTTGGGCATAGGATAATTAAATTCCGGAATAAATGGCTGCAGCACAGAGATACAGTAAAAAATTAAGATATAAATGAAGGATAGGGTACAATACAAAATTACACACCAAATCAAGTTCACTTACAGGTATCATGCCAAGGCAAGACTGTCCCATAACACCCCAGAATCCGGCACGGTAGTCATACCTAAAGGATAGAAGGGGAAATAATATATATCATTGCCGCTAAAGCTTACATTTCAAGACAGAACTACAATTAGTAAAGAAATTTAGAAGTCAAATGGATTCAGAATGTGCAACCATACCAGTATTCTCCAGGATAGATTGGCCCTGCTATCTTCTCAGCCTTCCTGACAGCACGATCAGACATGGGATAGCCATTGATGAAAACCTTAGCTCTGCCATTGCCCATTCCCCCATTAATTTTAAAGCTCTTCTTTATCAGGCTGCTGAAGAAAGAATCACCCGATTTTGTAGCCCTCGGATGGTCAACATACTTTGCAGCATCACTTGGATCTTGATTGTATTCAGGATCATCATATTCATCATCATCTGACAAGTCTAAGACACTCGCTACAGGCACATCCTTCACCGTGTTTGGCTTGAAACTTTCAGTTAAGACACCCTTTTCGTGTTCAGACCGGGTACTTCTGCTTCCTTTACCTGACCCATCAACCACCCTCTCCGATGGAGAATATTCAAAATGATCGCGGAGATGTAAACTTGGAATACGGGTAGGAACTTGAGACTCAGGAGGATGGTCCCTGGAACCAGAGGAGTGCTTCTGTGAATTAGATCTTGCAGGGCTATTGTCGTCCTCAGAAATGCTGGAAGCTGAGGATAAGCTCTGCATTTTATCCGCTTCACTTGAATTTGAGGGCAGATCCTTTTCATGAGAGCAATGACTACCTACAGAAAAACTATAAGATGGAAGAAGTCTCTCATCAGCAGTGTGTCCATTGCTTCCTTGGCCATCGTTGGAGCAATTTCCAGGTGATAAGTGTGACACTGGTGTAGGTGCTGAAACATAAAGCCTGCTTCCATCAAGCTTGACCACAATTGCATGTGAGCAGGAACCGCACCGCAGCTTGTACTCATCCTTCTCCAGCAAAGAAGACTTCTTGGGAAGCTGCAGCACTTCATAGCAGTTGTAGCATATGGTAAATGGGGCAGCATTGGCAATTGGTTCACAAGTTTGTGCAGGTTTTTTATTCGGGGTGGGCCTCAAGTGATTGCGTCGCATCATAGCATTGATGCCTCTTGTATTGTAGTTCTGTCCACCAAACATCACTGGACCTTCTACAGGGTACAAGCTAGTGTTGTTCATAACATATGGTGGCCTGTGATGGTTGAAACCCAATGGAGCCCCATGAACAGGTAAGAATTCGCGGTGGTAACAGTGTAGGCAAGAGCAAGCAGGCTGATGGTAGAAGCCATCATGGTGATAAGAGATCAGAGGATCAGGATCACACTGTCCATGGAGATAATTATCAAAATTTCTCCATGGATATGGCCCAACAGGATAGCTGGGAGCCCCCATATGTACCACGGGTTCCCCATATCCATGAAGATCTTGCTGTGCTGGAACTGAAGTGTAAGCATGAGGAATAACAGGTGTCTGCGCGTTCAAGGATGGTGAGTGCTGAGAACCATTCCGTTGTAACTGAGGTGAACCATAACGCAATCGACTCAGCCGCTCATGAGGATTATATGAACTTGCAGCGTCCACCACTCTATTTGTGGAAGGACTTGGCTTCTCAGAGATCTCACAGGATCTCTGCACTTGGTCCCTCAACTCATCAAGCATCCGCAAAAGCTCCGAACGGTCTTTCTCAAGGCCATTGACTCTGCTAGGACCATCCGAAAATCTCCTATCAGCATGCTCACCGTTGGCATGTCTGAATCCCGGTTTCACAATATATTCAGATGGGCCTTCTCCAGGGTAAGTATTTGAGGTGATGCTGTTAACCACAGACCTAGGAGATCTGTCTCTTACCCTAGGTGGCAGCTTTGCTTCTCCTTTGTCTTCATGACGAATACGCCGGTACTTTGCCTCCCGAATTTCTCTGCTTCCATCCCTAATAGCAGGCTCAAGATTCACAGAGCTTGGCGCTGCCGCCATTTGGTTATCATCAAAACTGAATCCAGGTGCAGCTGCCATTCTGTTGGGTGCAAATCTATCTTGTGGCCTAGCTTCAACTTTGTTGGTCTCAGCTTCTCGGACTGCACTAGCATCAGATGCCACTCCTTTCTTGTCTGGTAAACTTTCAAGCACTTCAAGGTACTTCACATGTTCACCATCAGACTTCTCTGAAGAAGTATCAGATGCTGAGCTCTTCTTTGCTGGGGGACAAAATGTGAGTACCAATATCAGCAAACATAGCACGAAATTTACCTCAGCAGAAAAATAGTGGAGATATACAAGAAAAATATCTTCAGAAAAAGGGATGAGTAATTGTGGATCCTTGAAAATGTGCAAATTATGAGAACTTCAACATTTTTTTGTCCAGCAACACTGCAGTTTAAGCTCCCGTTTGTGCAGCACAAGTACATAAGGATATTTATTCGGAACCCTTAAACTAGAGGCAAGAGATAACAGGGCGAATACAATAGAGAACACAGAACCAAATGTGAGCTGGTTCGAATAATTGGGCACAGCTATTTTCATGACTTAAGACCCAGTCAAACAAGAAGTAGACCATCCAGCAGCAATGGCGCCAGCATTTTCCTTTGTCGTAAATGTGATACTAATAAAGAAATATACAAATGAACGTTCAGGACGACCAGAAAATTCAACGCATTCCAGCCTACCCATTTGGGAACGACAAAACCAAGATGGCTAGTACTAATTTCACTCCAAGAAATATACAAACAACGCATTCCATTCCAGTCAATAAAAAATGTCAACATGGGTAACGAAGGTGAAGGAAATATCGCTTTTGTCCAGAATTTAACATTAACCATACGGACCCACGAAATGTTAACCAGGTAGATTGAAACCTGGGAAATGTCACACGAGAACCTATCTTATTTCAACAGGAACAAAAAAAAACTGAAGATTTCCCAATGTACATTTCTTATGACAAGTGACGCAGGAATTATGTCGATCTTCGCGAAGTTGAGAAAACAATGAAGGCAAAAAAAATTACAGGATGCGCAGCCAAACAAAATGGCCCTAGAAAGGAGAACAAAACGAATACCAATTTTTTTTTAAAAAAATAAAAGTTAACAAAAGCCAGAGAAAACCGCTAAAAACGGAATCTTTGGAAACTCGAATGACGACGAAATGAGCTGGTCAAATCCGCATCCCAGGAAACCGCCCAACCCAGCAGCAGAAGCAGTTCGCACGAACCCATCCGACAAATTAACAATGTCATTTTGTCTGCAAACTAACGAGAGATTCGGTTCGGTGGCTTAATGATTGATGAATCGTCTGGAAAAACGCTGATTAACAACTAAAATACGGACGAAATGCGTAAATAAAGAATGAAAATAAAGACGCCCAATGAGAACAGAACAGAGCAGAGCAGAGCAATTGCAAGATGGCAGGGGAGGAGGGCGAAAGGCGAGACCTTGGAGTGTGGCGCCGCACCCGCCGCAGACGTAGACGGAGTAATTGGGCAGCTCCGGCAGGAGCTTGTCGCACTTGGGGCACCGCACCACCCGTATCTGCTGCTGCTGCGCCGCCCCAGTCGCCGCCGCCGGAGCCGAGCACGAGCCCTCCTCCCCCTCCATGCACAATGCCGCCGACACCTCGCCGGCTCGCCGCCACCCTTTGCCTCCTCCTCTCTTCTTTCAACACACTCACAGCACCAACAACAACCGCCGCCGCCGTCTCATCAACGAGAAGCACGCCGGAGACGAGCACCTCCGCCCTCCGGGAGGACGGAACCCGGGGGGCAACCAGACGAGCAACGCGCAGGCACGCCCAAGCCGGCGAAG
Organism: Eragrostis curvula; assembly: GCA_007726485.1. Classification (NCBI taxonomy): domain Eukaryota; kingdom Viridiplantae; phylum Streptophyta; class Magnoliopsida; order Poales; family Poaceae; genus Eragrostis; species Eragrostis curvula. The sequence continues at coordinate 56,227,550 of CM017439.1, forward strand.
CCAAGAAACCGGAGAGGCCAGACAGAGGCAAGATGCCAAGAACGGCGGCGGCCGCGAAGAAACCGAGAGCTCTCAAGGCGCGCGCGCCGCAACAACCGCAATGCGACGCAGGGAGGGAGAGGAAGAGGCCGAGGCGACCGTGACGAGGCAACTAGGCAAGGACGGCGCCGCGCTTTTTCTCTCCTCCCCTCTCTCGCGCGCGCTTGGCTTGGCTTGGCTTTGCCCGGCGCCGCAGAGCGAACAGCAAGCAAAGCTCCGCGCGACGCCCTTGGGTCTCCCGCTCCAACTTTCGCTGCCTTTTGTTTTTGCCTCTCTCTTCTCTCTCTCTCCTCTTCCTTTCTTTGATGATGGTCGTCGAGGTAATGGCAGGCGCCGCAGAGGCAGCGAGAAAAATAAAGAGCCAATGGTATGGTACCAGCGCAAATTGTTTGTTTAAGGAAAGGATGATGAGGAGTGCAGCTCAACGACACGGCAGTACCAGTACTTGAGCTCAGAGCCTCCTCCCCCCTGCTGCTTGGCTGCTTGCGTAATTTCTCACCGGTACAGCATCTCGCTGCGCGTCAATCCGTGCGTCACCTAACCTGCAAAGTGGAAATCTTGGACCTGGGAGTTCTTCTTTCTCCACGACGAATGGCCGTCCTGATTAGTGAGAGTTTTATCGGAGTTTCACAGAAATTATCGCAGGATACGTGTTAATTTACCAGATGTTCAGAAATTCAATGTTCTAAATTATGATGAGAAATGCCTCTCCGGCTACAACCTTGGCTTTGGTCATTTGTAGATGATTCTCTTGTACAAAAACTTGTCATTTCTAGCTGTAGTCCATATTTGCAGCTTAAATTACAAAACATTCTTGGATCTTATGCAACGAACATGAACCAATTTTTTTTTAGAGTTTTAACATGAACCAATTTTTTGGCCTCGTGTTCTGGCCCATGTCAATCCATGTCCAAAGGTTGGTGTCCCGCCCTGGTAGGTCGGCAGATTCAATAGTGTCATTTATGGAGCAGGGGGGGGTGCACGACTGTACACGGGAAATCTTGGTGTGGCCGCCATGGATGGCGCAGTGGAGAGGATCCAGCTGGGCTTCTGTTTTCGCGGGCGAATTTATGTGCTGCATTTTTCTGACTAAAATACTGGTGTCAACAACATCCGCCCGCCACTTCCTCCAAGATTTTCATTCCACTGGTATATTGGGGTGATACTTCGCAAAAATGAATTTCACTAGAACCACAAAATCTATCGATTGATGTTTGATGATGAAAATCGACTACACCTCAATTATCAAATGAAATGGCATATCTTCAGAAGGAATTAACATATCAAAGAATAGCGCAAGTGCAAATTAAATTTGTTGTTGACCTAATGGAAAGTTGGCAACCAATGTCCTTGCTAGGCGTCATTAGTATAAAGCTTACCAAATGATTATGAGTGACCCCCAAGCACTAGACACCATCCTATCTGTGCATAATGAATTGTGGCAATTTTGAAGCTGGTGGCATACGGGTACAAAAGTAACTGGCTCAATCGGTCTAGAGAAGTGAACACAGGTTTGTTTGGCCTTTCTTTTTTCTATTCGAAAAAGCTGAAGTTCAAACAAACACAGCATCATCACATCACCCATATATGCAGATGACCCGATGATAGGATCTTGTGGAAATGGGGGAGAAACCATCCATATGTCCTATGTAACTTGTGAAGATTGATGAGCATGTGTTTAGGATCTAACCAAAAGCAAACGATTATTTTATCTTAAGACAATAGGGACGAAAACCATATGTCACCATATTTTATTGCAATGGTACGTGGTCTGTACGTGCAACTGCAACCCCCTATTATCGGCGCAACCACTAGTCTTAATAATACACACGATCATGCCTAGCTTTGGCGCCAGAAATGAAGCGAAGGGAACGTGCACGAGATTGGCGCCTGGATGCATGGCACGACATGTGCCTGGACAATGCAAGACATCATTGTTCGAATAAAATGCAAGACATACTCTGAATTCTGATCGATCAATCATAAGCTTTGTCCATAATATAAATCACACTTGATCATGTGTATTATTATAGAAGAACGTTTTGTAGTGCCGTAACCTTCGTGATCAACAGGAAAATATATTGCTCAAAAACACTTGATGATCCATGCGACAACACAGCAATTCGTTCGAGAATTGTTCGCTCGCTTGAACCCAAAAACTTTTGATCGGTAGAGAGGAGTTCCCGAGAATTTCAATATTCAAAAGCGTCGCCATTGGTGATCCGCTGCCAATGCGAGTCGCAACGTACGGAACGCCCCTGCAATCTGCATGATGTTTCATCATGCCGGCCGGTCAGCCTGGAGGACTTGGAGCAATTGCAACGCGAGTACACCATGATGAACCGATCTTCGACATTGATCAAGTTGTGCCTCTGCCTCTCCTTGATTGTGTTTCTCCACATGTGCATCGAGGGGATGGGCCGATGGGGATACCCAGAGAAAAAACTGGGAAAAAATTGTTACAGGTACGTACTACTAGCAGGCAAATTGTTCTCGCTGTCTTGCACTCTTTTATGCAAACCCATCTCGTCAACTGTCACGTATCTGCGCATGCATCGAAACGATCGTTGGATAGAAGGATGAGTGACGCATTGCGTGTGTGGCGGCAAAGAAACTGGGCAGGGGTCTGCCGCCCTGCATGGCTAGCTCTCTTCGTCAGAGATGTCCAGCTACATACTGTGCGTATTTTTTCTTTTTGAAAAAAAAAAATCAGCAACTACTGTATGAGTACGAGGGAAAGAAACCACGCGCTGCGCGCTGCAGCTTGCAACTTGCACAATTGTTGCGGCATCACATGGTGTGCCCCCAGCCAGTCGTGGCGCAAATCAGCCATGACGGAGCACTCTCGATCGAGCGTATTGCTGCTTGGTACTGTCGAAAATCCCAAGACCGTAACGTATTGCTACTAGTGACGAACTGACAACACAATTGGCAGCCAAAATGCTCTGATTCGCCTTTTCCCTGCCCATACGTATGTTTACTTCATTCATTCGAGCTCCACCACCGACGCTTGCATGCATACCGTTGTTCACACAAAAGAACCGGTCCGAAAAAATTGGGAAAGAGCAAAAGGGTGGTCAAAGGATGAAAGGAACCAAAAGAAAAGGAAGAGACTAATAAAACGAAAGTAGTGACAATTTGATAGGATGAAATGAAAACGGCTTGTTTTTGCCTTTTGAATCGACGCGCGTTCCTTTGGGCTTTGGCACTTTGCTGAGCAAAGTGCCAGCCGAATAGAAGCAAGAAAGGGTAAAAAGACGGTGACGACGACCGGTCCCCCACCGGGCGAGTAGTACATGTACGGCCGTAGATACCTTGTACGTGTACAGTAGGAGTAGTACTACAGCCGGGACCGAAACGACCGGCGCGTCACCTCTCTGCAGACTCATTTTCCCTCCCTCTCTTCCTCCAACTGCATGCGCTAGGACAAGCGGATGCTTGCTCCCATCACAGGTGCGAATCCTATGGCGGATCCATTGCCTTGCTCCCTCCTCTCGGGTCTCGGCTGCGATTGGAGCGGAGCAAGGGACGCCGCGTGTTCGTTTTGTTTAGAACTAAAGTTTAGATTAAAATTTTTGCTATTTAAAGGTATTAAATAAAATGTAATTATAAATTTTTTTACAGAAACATAGGCTACTTTGCAAGACGAATCTAATGAGAATAATTAAGCTATAATTAAACGATGGTTACTGTAGCATCACTATGGCAAAACATAGCTTAATTAAGCTCGTTAGATTCGTCTCGTAAATTAACACCCATCTTAAAAAGATTTTGTAATTAAACTTTATTTAATACCTTTAAATAATAAAATTTTCTGAACTAAACTTTAAAACTAAAGTAAACGAACAGACATGACCATCCGATTTTATTTAATATTTTTAAATAATAAGATTCCTCCCCGCGCTTGCTTGCTTCGTCTCTCGCTCTCTGCTTGCTTGCTATTTAAGAGTATTAAATAAAATTTAATTACAAAACCTTTTTACAGATGGATGCTAATTTACGAGACGAATCTAACGAGTCTAATTAAGCTATGTTTTGCTATAGTGATACTACAGTAACCGTCGTCTAATCACGGTTTAATTACCGTCATTAGATTCGTCTCCCAAAGTAGCTTAAGTTTCTGTAAAAAGTTTTATAATTACACTTTATTTAATACCTTTAAATAGTAAGAACTTTATACTAAAGGAAACGAACACGCGCTTCGTCTCTCGCTCTCTTTTGGTTCTTTTCTTGCCATCTGACCTGATGAATCGACGTCGTCTGCACTGTTGCAGCTACTGCTGCTGGAGTACTGATCTGATCTGCAAAGCATGACATGATGATGGTGGTGGCTGTGGCTGGGTGCAGGCAGCACTGTGCCCTGCCCTGTTTCCAGTCAGGAAAGAAGAAAGGCTTGCCAGGGGTGCCATGCCGTGCCGGTCCTGGCCCCACCGGTTGACGATCTTTCGACTACACGTGGTACTAGCCGTTTTCTGAGTTGCAGGTTAACCGCGCATTTACCGGATTAAGAGTATCAGTATGGTTGAGTACATCCTGGTCAAATGGTATAGGAGCTGGAATGTTGGTTAGTACTACTCCTAATCAAGGTTTGAAAAATCGTCAAAAACCGGTCGATTATCGCGAAAACCGGACTTACCGGTCGGTCCCGTAAGTCTGGTTTGCCGATTTTCGAATTTGAAATTTGAAATTTTTTGAAAAATATGTAAAAAAACTAGACGTCATTTGCAGACCATTTGTGAAAGCCACACACGAAAACGAGTTCGTTTGATGGGTGAAATAATTGCCGCAAAATTTCTGGACGAAAAGGAATTAAAAAAAGAAAAGAAAAGGACCCTTATCCATATCCCGAGCGGCTCCCCTCATCGGTCCCCTCCACAAACGGCGGCTCCCCTCGGTCCCCCATGCCCCCGTTCGCCCACTCCGCCGCTCGCCGTCCGAATCCTCTTGCCGGAGACGCCGTCCGCCGCCAAGGGCTTCAAATCCGCGCGCTACCGACGTCGCTGCACCGGTTGCCGCTTGATATGGATCGGTAATCGATCGATTCGTCAATTTGAAAGGCCCGCGCGTGGATTCGACGGTGGCCCATGGTCCATGGCGTCGGTAATCGGTGAAATCGACCGGTTACCGATACTTTGGCGTCGGTAACCGCTCCTCTCGACGCGGTTTCCAGGGGCGGCGCGCCACCGAGGTGAGGTGCCCTTGTTCCTTTTTTCTCTGTTTTTTTAATGTAGCATGATTGTCTCATGGATTGCAAGTAAATGTGAATTTGGTATGGCTTGCAAATTGTGGATTGCAATGTAGCATGATTGTATCATGGATTGCAAAATACGAATTGTGGATAACATAGTGAAATGCTTGTGTCATTGTGGATGACATAGTGAAATGCTTGTGCCATTGTGGATGAAATACGAATTTTAGCAAAGGTCATGGCAAAAAATCCAACATTTTAAGCCTCTTTTCGCAATTTTTTGTTCCTGTGTCGAGAACCGATGAAACCGACCGGTTATCGACCAAAATCGGTCGATAACCGGTAAAATCGGTCGGTTTCATGAATTTTGAATTCAAAATTTCGTTTTTGAATTTTTATTCGATAACGGTTCGATTATCGCGATAACCACTAAAATCGACCGTATCGGTGGGGTCAGTTTCCTGGATCTGAAGGATATGGCTCCTAATAAGCAAGTGCTCCTACGAAGCGTCCATTTGTAGATTCGGCAGCCATGCTGCAAGCAGAGGGCGCACCTCAACACACGGAGTACGTACGTATACAGTGCGGTGCGGTGCCGCCGTGCGTCGATCGCGTTGGGGCGCGGAGCTAACTCTGCCCGGCAACTCTGCCCGGCCGGCGTCTATCTGTAGCAGCAGATACCCGTGCGCAAGGAGCCAAGCACACACCGCACGCGGCACGCCGTATACGAGCTAGCCTGTGTGTAGACTGCAGCTAGGCTAAGCTATAGGGTAGTAGGCTTCAGTGCTGGAGGCGACGTGGTGTCCCGATCAAGTAACAACAGAGGTAAGAAAAGGGCGACTGACGCCGATGATGATCGTTGCGTCGGCGTCGAACGGAACACGGGTTCAGCAGGTCAGGTTCGTTCATGCCTGCCACAAGGGCCTGGTTAGCAAGGGAGCTAGCGGACCAATCCGCGTTTCACCACGAGAGCCAGCCACCTTGCTCTGGCGTTAGGATAGCTTTGCCCACACGATCACCTCTCGGTTCTCGGCAGTGGAAACACTACTGCATCACGTGTTCGAAGGGATCACTCCATTTCTCTGATTGTTCGACTTCGTAGTACAGTACACCACTGCATCGCATGTTTCCTCCTTTCCTGAATTTCCTCCCGCGCGTGTGTGAGGACCAATCCCAAATTCATCTTTTATCCGTGTATAGTAGTACAAAAATGTGAAATTAAAAAATCCACATGGCAGTCAGTAGTTGCCCATGCCATGCTACTTCTAGCAATCTATAGCATGTACGTACCCGGTACCCATCATGGCATCATTCCAGCACAAAAAGCAAAAGACGGAAGATTTCTCCATCCGAGACGGTAGTGGTACTACATGAGTTGAGATCCCATCATTCGAGAACAAAAGCTAATAAAGCATGTGTATCCCGCCTGATGATTGAAAGAGCCATGCCTGAGTTCAGTTCTTGACACTATCATAGGCTCGAGCCCATCCTACATGATACTGCTACTACCTGCCATTACCAGATGATCACATTACATTACACATGGATGATCCATCTGAGTTTTCGGCCTTGCAACTTGCAGTGGAACAAGGCACCCGGAGACAGGGCGTGGTGGGCGAAAATGGGTGAATGTCCGAATGATGATGATCCGGGGACGACGGGCCACCCAGCACGGTCCCTGCATGGATGCCGGTTTATCCGTCGAGGTCAGCTCACATGAATGAAAGCTCTGGTACTAGTACTACGACAAGTTCGATCGAGACATGCATGCGTAGGAGGGGCCGGTTTGCATTGCATTGCATTGCATGCATGCAAAAAGGGCCCTGCTCCTCACATTGGATTGGATTGGACCTTTCACTTGCTGTAAACTGACGCACCACATTTTCTGGAATCTGGACGGATGAGCAAACCAGATTTCGCCGCGCGCTCTTTAATTTGTCTTCTTATCTTTTGCTAGAGCTTTTTAAACACGCATCGGTTCAAGGTTACGGACATGTAATCCCTGCAGCGCGAACAATCCAACATGACCATGGCGTACGGTGACCTGCGCAGCGCACACCGGAGAGGTTGCCGGCGCCGACAGCCCAATCTACCTGAAAAGGAGGGAAAGGGTGGTGGGATGACCGGGAGAGCAAGCAGCGGGGCAAGCACAGACATGCATGAGCTTTCATCATCATATGGTGTATCTTTTGTGCATGCAGATGTGTGTGCAGTTTCAGTGTGGTGCGCTGATGTACAGTAGCATAATTGGCTCACTGACACTGCACATTCTTGTGCACCAGGAAAAAAGGCCAGCTGATGATCATACTGTTGTACACGTATGCAATGCGTATAAATAATTAAGCATGTTGCTGTACTTCATTTTTTTACGAAGTACAGTATGGGCAGTAGATCAGAATGTGCTACTACTTCTCGTCTTCTCTCTGATTTGATGTTCGTCAAAGTTTCTCCAGCCCAAGTTCTTGCCAATGATGTTTGGACTGAATCTGGACCATTCAACGCTGTCGGCTAGGGCCTTTTGTCGTCTCAAGATTCGCCCACTGTAGGAGCACAAGCATCACAGGTTCGTCCTTGTACGTCTTCCTTATTGTGCAAGGTGTACTGATCAAGAACCTTGACAATATCACCGGTATATTGTTCTCATGGCACAACCAAATCATTAAGAAAACATTTTTGCCCCAAACAGTTCATCACACGGCCCAAATGAAAGCAGACAAATCTGCCCCTCTAATGTTCTGTTTGTTGCGACTTGCTCAAGCATGTGCGAACGGGGCCACGTGATTGACTGAAATGCCTAACTCAGCTCAAGCAAGTACCCTCACTGGCTTGCATGGATCAAACCAGACCAGACCAAAACAAATTGCCCGTGCGTACATGTGACCAACCAAACAGCAACGAGACGCACACATGGTGACACGCAAGAGGCGCCCATCTCTATTCCAGTTTGGAAACTGGGCACGACTACAATATTGTCCAATACCCCCCCTAGCAATAATACTGCAGCGTGGCCTTCCTGAGTTTTTTTCATGCTTGTGTCCAAATGTTGCAGTAGGTCTGAGTCAGTGCTTCAGCTGAGCTTGGCAAAGCAGTGAGGGCTGTCAGTGCATGGCTATATCTCGAAAAAAATCTGCTTGGCAGCTTAGAATCCTAAACAGTCTAAACAAGGCCTTTAAAGCGGGCCAGCGGGGAGTAAAAGCTACTAAAGTACAAAAGGGCATGCACGCAAAGCTAAAGCCCAAAGCTGGGTGGAGGCGAGGAAATATTGTTAACAGTTACTAACAATGTTTGTACTAGTAGTATTTCCCTTTATTTTTCTCTCTAGGGCAGGGCCAAGCCAACAGGCCCATGCATCGATCTTCGTGCGTGCATGAGGGCCCGTCAGTCATGTGATGAACGATGAAAAGTTCGTATTACTGATACTCTGAGCCTATGGGCATGATAGGAGTACTGGAGAACGTGGCGCCTCTCAGAAACTCAGATTTGTTTTCTTTCTAGCCTCACTGTTCATCTTCTTTTGGGGCAATTGCTCGTAGTCGGAAGTACCCTGCGTGATTTTTAAATGCGTGTGGCCATGCAGAGGGTGCAGGAGAACAGTTGCACCGTAAATTTGCTGGCGTACGAGGCTGTCCGCGCTCATATTCCTCTATTTTCTTACTTTAAAAGGAATATTCCGTCCTGATCATCAAGATTCTTTCTTCTAAATAAATTTTTTCCGCACTCATGTTTTCTCTATATTGTTCCTCTATCCCAACTACCACATATTTTATTCAACCATCTCCAACTACCATCTTATTTTAACAAACACATTTCTTCATAACACAATCATTTATAATAGTTATTCTAAATACTAAAAAACTAGTATGGCTGCCCGCGCATTTGCGCGGCTAGACTTACTATTAGGAATGAAAACGGGACGGGAAAATCCCGTGCCGTCCGGCTCCCGTTCCCGCTTTTCTCCTGATCGTTTTTGGATTTTCGGGATAAATACGATAACGGACGGAAACGGGAAAACGGGAACGAGAGCGAAAACGGTTAGGGGTGATTCCTGCCTGTTTTTGCGGGATCCCGTTTTGAACCGGGATTATCCCGTTTTTCTCCTGTTTTCACCCCCCATCCGGTTATAGCCTAGTAGTCAACAACAGACCCATCATCAATCGCTTATAAACTATTTTTATATTGTTATAGAAGTTTAACATAGTTTATTGTTATTACTTATTTTATACTTTATATTTATAAAGTAGTAGAAAAATAGTTTGGAGAATTTTTCACCATCTCCCAATTTGAGTGTGAGATGAGTCAACATTATTTTGGATCGTGTCTTATCTAACAATGTATTTGATTTTATTTTAGAAGTGAGATTGGTTCAAAGTGGCATGCTAAACAACAAACATATCTCATGGTAGAAAAAAAGAATGTGTGCCGTGCTACAAATAAATCTTTCGAAGGAAATTTGTCATGTTTTATAACAGTGTATTTAGAAATCAGAATTAAGTGTTAATTGGATATTTCTTATTCTAAATTTAGCTATTTTGGGCTCATAATGGTATGATTGGTAAATTAAAAATAAGAATTAGGGATATTTTTAGCTATTTTTTATAATCTAAATTTATATTTTTGGACTTGTAATGGCATGGAGGGTAATTTAGAAATAGATGTGAAGGGTATTTTTGGTTATTTTTTATTATTCCGAATTTAGCTTTTTTTTTACTCATAATGTCATGGTGGGTAATTTAGAAATAGGTATGAGGGGTATTTTTGGCTATTTATTATTATTCCGAATTTAGCTATTATATATATATTTTTTAGCGGGGTTTCTGACTAATTGTTTCATAATGGCAGTGGTGGGTAATTTTCTCTTTTTATTTTCTCAGATTAACGTGAGAATTTCTAGCATTTTAGAGCGAACGTGGTGACTCCTTTTCGTTATCAAATATATATATAATAGATTCTAGGGGTCTTTTATAAATGTCCTAGACACAGAAAAAATCGTAAAAATTACAAGATAATATAAGGGTCGATTTGCAAACCCACCACACCGCCCCCGTCCTCCTCTCCGCCGCCGCGCCGCCGCCGGACACCGCGCACGCGCTACCCACGCCGACGCCGTCCACCGCCGCGTCCTCCACTGCGGCTGCTTCCCTGCCGGCGACCCGCGTCTCCTCCACGCCTGCGCCAGCGCGCGTGCCCCGCGCACCCGACGCGCTTGCGGCCCGCAGGCCACGCAGCCACGCCTCCTCGTCCATTGGTGCTTGGGGAGAGAGAGAGACGAGCGGGGAAAGGGAGAGATGCACGGTAGGGAGGGGAAGGGGCGCGATTGTGCTTCCAATCTTCGATTTGTGCTTCGGTTTGTGCTTCAATTTTGTGCTTCGATTTGTTGTTCGATTGTGCTTCGATTTGTGCAGCTTCCGCCGGCGGGGCGACGGCGACGGCGACGCTACGGCGGGCGACCTCTGTGGCGGCGGACTCTGCGCGGGCGGTTGGGCAACCTCGGCGGCGGACTCTGCGCGGCGCGGGCGGCCTCCCTCTCCTCTGTCCCCGTCGAGCAGCGCGAGCAGCGCGGCAAGCCGTGGGCGCGCCTCCGCCTCCCTCTCCTCTGTCCTCGTCGAGCAGCGCGGCAAGCTGTACGCGCGCGGGCCCCACGTGCCGATAGCGGGATTCCGCTGCTTCGCTACGAATAGCGGAAGCCGCGCGTTCCGTTTCGGTAGCGGGAGTGTAGAGGAAGCCCGGTGCAGCACCCCTTTCCGCTATCTGCTTCCTGGAGGGAGCTTTACAGGTAGCCAGTGCGGAGAGCCTGAGCAGGGATGGCGAGAATTCACACTCGAAAGGAATGCAAAGTCCTTCTGTGATTACTGTAGTTGATAGAGAGAGAGGGAGAGAGAGAGAGAGAGAGCGCCCATTGAACTCTTGAAGTTTAGTTGTTCTGAGATGAGGTGACAGAAAATCTGTTAAGTAGGGTTGGTTACCTTTGGTCTAGCTAGGTTAGCCCTAAGCTTGATGCAACGGAATGATCTTTATCGTCGTCGCAAAGATGATCTACGTCTTTTTGCTTTTGCTTGATGGGCACAACATGATTCCTTTTTCCCTCTTCTCGGTGCTGATTGATTGATTTGCCCGTGAAATCAGTGAGATGAGATGTTACCATTAACAAAACGTAGGAGTCCACACTTGCATGCACCTAAAAGAACCTGACATATATCCTAAGATACTCTTAGCATCCTTTTGTTCACCTCTCTTGATCTGCTTCAAGAATGTGCAGTGTCAGTGAGCCGCTCATATAATGTTTGCGGACGAAATAAGAAATTGGTGCCACCTCGTGCGTGTAGTTGCTCTGTGGTTCCATGGTCACGAGAGGCTGTTATTGTTTTAACACAGAAACAAAGGTTGCTTCGAATAATTCGACGCATGCGACGCGAGCAAGGGGGTACTTGCGTGTGGTTTCAATCATGTGCCCCCTCGTCACATGCGTGTCCTAAGAAATAGAGCAGAAGTAGGATAATTTTGTCCCGTTTCCTTTGGGCCCTTCCCCTGTCTGCCAGGAAATGTTCCTGTATTTATTTATCTGCCTTTTTATTAGGATTATCGGCCTTGATGTGTGGAAAGGGAGGATTTGAAATGAATCCTAAAGGTTTTAGTCGTTTTACGAGAGCAGTGCGCCGGTGCCCTCTCCCGAAGAACATGCTGCATAAAACAGAAAATACGCGCCCCTTAAATTTTCAGAACGACACTAATACGGAGACAGTAGGATCAAATGCATGTACAAGGACTGAAATTGTCAAAGTTCTTCAATGCACCTGGAAATCCAGAGGAAGGACCAAGTGTGTGACGGTGTCTCTGATGCGTTTGCTTGCGCTGAAACAGGGAAGGAATCTTGAGACCAAGAAAGGCCTTGCCGACAGTTTTGAGCTGTTCGAATTCAGGCCAAACATAGGAAGATGACATATATAGGTGGGAAAACGATCGATGGCAGGCACCAGGCAGGCGTGGATCAATCAAGCGTAGGAATATACAACTATACAAGCGCACATGTAGCACGGAATAATGTGGTTTGTGCAGCAGAAAATTCGTTCCAGACCATTCTGAGGTACGTCCCAGTCGGAAAAAAAAGGTACGTACTCATGTTCATCAGCTGCATTTCAGATTTTCAGGTCATGTGTATTCTCCTTCTTCTTCTTCTTCCTTTTTTTTTCGCGAATGAGGTCATATGTATTCTTCGGATAGACGGAAACTGGGAATGGTGTTTACGTTTGGTTTTTCATCGACAAGAAAGTGGGGAAGCTTCTAACTATGGATAGCAGCCCAATAACAACATGGGCCTCAAATTTACAGCTCAAAGTACATAAGTCCCCTTTGGCATTATTTATTTCGCAACTGAGAGAGTTGCATAAGTAAACCTAATCTATAGGAGAGAATCCCTTTATCCTAATCACAACCCTTCTCTTACACTTCAACCTTCAGTTCACAACACAACACAAACCTTTTGATCACCTTGTTAATTAGATGTTTAAGTTAGTTAAGGTTTCGCTTGTTTCTTATGGATTCTATATAAACCTTGGAATACTCAGAGAATAAAATGCTATGACTAACCCATGCGCTTGCGGTTACAATTTCGGGTACATATACTTCTCCAACAATGCATTGTATAATGTCACAGTCAGAACATCCAAGAACATTAATCATGAGATCAGTAGACTCATTGAATAGACCCACAAGCGGCGGGCCCTTTAAAGCTTAAAAAAGAACACAAATTCAATTCAAATAATATTTGAAATGAGGGCATGTGCCCCCACTAGCCCGCTCGAGGCAATAATGTGTCCTCTAAGTCTGGGTATGGGTTTTTCCAGTGACATATCGAGCACACTAGATAGTTCGCATGCTATTTGAGATCTAATTAGCATTGAATCTTAAAATTTACAGCATTATTTTTCAAATAAGTATGGATTAAAACATGGAAATTATGTATCATGAAAGTATTTTTTTCATGATGAATCTCAAACAGATTAATATTATAAAACTACAATTTTTTTAAAAAAAATATGGCCAAAGCAAGAGTTGTTTTGTTTTGGTCAATGCTTAACTATATTTATTTTATTAAAACGGAGCGTGTAGATGACTGATGGTGGCGCTGAGAGCAAAACACAGTCCAGGATCAAAAGGTAACATGCTCCTCGCAGAGATAGTTTTTTTTTTTTTTTTTTAAAATTTTTTTTTTAGAATAAGCAATTTCAGCAGTTACTACTTACGACTACTCTCCCCCGAATGGCAAAGCATCCCAGTCAGATGACAATTAAACTTGAAGCCCATTGAGATTTGGGCCTCCAGTTTGCAGAAACGTTTGACATGGGTCAGCATAAAATCCTCCTCTAGGAGAAGCCTGAAGAATACTAGGCTGAAGGCTGAAGCAACAGCGTCAAGCTCTCTTCAGCAAACATGAGCAGCAGTGTCATTGTGTCAAGAATTCTCGTGAAACCCACTAGGAGAAGCAACGCAAAACGAATGAACAAAACAAGATCGAGTGGCTTGGTCCGTGACATGCCCTGGAAACAAGGAGGAGGCCACATCTGGCCGGGGCGAATCGGACAGGTCAATTTGCGGCTTCGTTGTCGAAGCAATTGCCAATGACAGGCTGCGCGTTTGAGGGTGCCCCTTAACGTTATGTGTTCTTATTGAACACCACAAGCAAGCCGTCAATCAATCATCGCAACGACAAGAACAATTGGTCCAAGTAACAGGATTTTTCCCTTAACTGCAGATTACGTTTCCAGCAGCCGTTTGATAGTTAATACGGTTTGCAGCGAAACGAACGACGGAGTAGTAGTCCACACCTAGCTAGCCCAATCTGAATCCGCGGAGCAGGAGGAGGAACAGGAGACGGCGCCGTCGTGTTGCGATCACGTACACTGCACCCATGATTTCCTCTCACGCCTCCCTACTATAATCCTGTTGAACATACTCGTTCGACAATCATGCATCACGCGTATGTTGGTCCGTGGCGGCACGTGTCCCCCTTCACATGATGGCGCATTAATTAATCACAATCAACACAAAACCATTCGTGCTCGTCAAGCCATCGGTCGTCGTCCACGATCACGCGACCGGGTGCTAGCTGGCTGGCTCGATGGTTTAGGCTAGGTTGTTTGACGATCAAGGTTTGCACTATCGACGCAATCGAGAAAACCGACCGACGCCGAAAACCTCGGTTTGACCGATTTTCGCGGTAACGGTCGAAATTCGACGGAAAATTCAAATTTGAAATTTCGAATTGGAAATCGACGAAACCGGTCGGTTTTGACCGGTTACCGACCGGTTTGTGTCGGTAACCGGTCGGTTTTGTCGATTTTTTACGCAGAATTGAAAATTGACAAAAAATGGCTTAAAATGTTGGATTTTTTTGCATGATTTTTGGTGAAATATTATAAAAATGATTAGCCACACATTGAGAACATAGAATTGATAAAAGATTGCACCAATCAATCTCATACAACATACCACAATTCACACGAAGTTCAACGTAAAATGTCCGATACATAGTTCTTGACGAAATTAAACATACAACATAGTTTTGAACATAATACACGTACATCAACGTACAACAATAGATACAAACATACATTCAAACATGCTACATTCATTCATATACCTAAACCATATATTCATATACCTAAATCATATATTCAAACATGCTACCTTCATTCATTCATATAACTAAATCAAACATGCTACATTCAAAAAACAGAAAAAAAAAAGAGAAACCTCACCTCTGTTGCGCGCCGGCCCCCAGGAAATCGCACCGATTTCTTCGGTAACCGACGCAGATCGATCGGTAACCGGTCGATATTACCGGTTACCGGTTACTCTTTTTTTTTTTTAATTCCTTTTCACCCAGAATTCTTGCGGCAATTATTTGACCCTTCAAACGATTTCGTATTCATGTTCCGTTTGCACAAATGGTCTCCAAATGGCGTCTAGTTTTTTTACATATTTTTTGTTTCAAATTTTTTCAAATTTTCAAAAAATTTCAAATTTCAAATTCGAAAATCGGTAAACCGGACTTACCGGACCGGACCGGTACGTCCGGTTTTCGCGAAAACCGACCGGTTTCTGGCGGTTTTGAAAACCTTGTTGACGATACCAACGACCTACCTGAACGCCGCCGCCCCTATAAATACCCCTGCACGCCCAAACAATCTCTTGCAACCAAACCATTAACCAACTATCGGCGATCGAGAAGAAGCGCTAGCGAGGGGAGGAATCTGCAGCGGCGGCTGCGAACATGGGCTCCCTCGGACCGATGGAGTTTGCTCCGCCGCAGCACGTCAAGGGTGGCAAGCCACCGGCGTCGACGACGACGGCCGGCCATGGCCATGGCCAGCAGCAGCAGGAGGTGAGCAGGTGCGGCGACGTGGGGTTCCGGATGCCGCTGCACTACCCGCGGTACAAGAAGGCGGACTACGAGGCGATGCCGGAGTGGCGCGTGGACTGCCTGCTCCGGGAGTACGGCCTCCCCGTCGCCGGCGGCCTCGACGACAAGCGCCGCTTCGCCATGGGCGCCTTCCTCTGGCCCGACCAGTACTAGATAGAGATCGATCATGTCGCAACGCGCGCTTGGAGACGGCTGATTCCCATCTTCTCCAGATGATCAGTTCCATCCCCTAGCTACAAATGATGCAAGTTTGGAGGCCTTCCTCTGAAACTGGCTCCAACATGCATTGAAAGCTGTCCCGCAACTTCATCATTCTGACCAACTTGTCGCTGCACCTCGCCGGCGGCGGGGATGGTGCCGTAGTGGAATCTTAGCGTGTACGTGCTTCATGTGGCTGGGCTGGCCTATGTGTGTTACACTAGTATATGTGCGGTGTGATATCATCGTTATATTACGAATTACTTGTGCCTGCTACTATACCTGGCGTGCATTTGCAGAGTTCCTTCCATCCGCTCACTGTTATACCTTTCGTACGTGTACTAATCAGTTAAACTTGTATTTGATTACTATGGCATGATTACATCCAGGGAAAAGATGTTGCTCTGTTGTCGCTCTGCTGAATGGGATGAGCCATGCGAGCCGCAGAGGACTGGCTTATGTCCCTCCTGTTCTCAACGTACAACATTCAGAATGTCTTTGTGGACTTGCGGTTGGCAGCATACCCTTCTGTGACACCTCATGCTTCAGGAGGCAAACCTTGTTTCATGGCAGATATGCCATTGCCATCCCCTTCTGTCTGTCTCCATGAATCAATCATAGTGTTTACATGCTGCTGGACACCTCATGCTGTCACGCGGTCGCATTCCACAGTTTTAACAAGGCAGAAGCGCGCTTCCTTTGTATATAACAGTTCTTATCGCAACAATCAGACGTGTGTTCATCAGCAGGGAATAATTGCCAGCACAATTATTTGCAGGCATACTTGGTCATAGCCAACTGAAACAAGAAACTTGAAACATCTCATCATTCATGCCACCACAGTTTTCGCACACCAGTTTTCCCACCATTCATGCAACCACAGTATGCAGATTCAGGAAGCCTCCTAAACCGGGTTGTCTGACAAGCCCCGAACTCAAAAAATCCATCTGATTAGATGAAGAAACATGCAAAAATTGTAACTGAAAATCCATCTGACAAGATGCCGAAAATAATTCCTATGTATCATATAGGGGTAGACGCAATTAAATGCTTCAAAGATAGAAAACAGAATAAAAACATGACATACTGCATACAGCAGCAGCAGCATCGCCCATAGTTCAGACAGTGATCCAATGTTGAATTAATAAGGACCTGCCACAAGATTTGCTTGTGGATCATAAACGGACAACACAACAGTACCTAGAATTCACAGTTGAATATCTATTAATATGACCATTCCCCTTTTATTTATATCACAAAGGGGGTTGCTATGACAAAGCACACGACCACTATTACAAAGCACAGGCGATCACAATTACAATTCGCACACGATTGTTATAGCGCAGCAGTCCTGACTGATCATGACACACAATCACACCATTGATTTCACACCACAGAGCATGGGAGTTACTTGAAACAAAGATGCAATACCGAATGGAGGGTGCCTGATGTAGTGTAGTGAGGGCGCCAGGCATTACAGCCAGCTGCGGCGTGAAGAAGCACTTGGCTCTATGTAATTGCCAGACTTCCAGTTGCGAGGTGCAGAGGTACTAGCCTCAGCGTTGTTGGCGGGCTTCTTTCCAAGGCTCATACCATCAGCAAACATTGACAGCATGTTACCACCATGGACGCGGCCCTCAGGCACTGGAACAGACACACGATGAGCAGCCTCTGTAGGATGCATGAAAATGCTCTGCCTGCTTGTTTCAGTGCTTGATGGGTGATCTCCATGAGAAAGTGCATTGCTGAGAATACTGAAACTACCAAATGACAGCCCCCCATGAACACTATTGTCATCCACCAGTGGGTTGTGTTGAACACATAGGCCTCTTTTGCCTCTTGCAAGGCGGTCACAAGCAGGGCCACCAGATCCAAGCTCAGAACCCGGATGCCCCCATAAGCAACGTTTTCCTCCACCATGCGCCTTGCAGAAATCAGTGCTGCCTTGTGCGCTCTTTAAACAGCCAGCTGATTGGCATCGCTTGCCCCCACCATGACCAACGCAGCGGTCAGTACGGCCTCGTGCACTCTTCTTACATCCTTCTACCACACACCTCTTCCCACCTCCATGTGCAACACAGTATTGGGTTCCACCATGCACACTCTTCGTGCAACCTTCTGCTGAACAACGCTTTCCACCCCCGTGGCCTTTGCAAAATGGGGTGCTTCCCTCAGCACCTTTGGTACAATCAGGATGTGTGCATCTTTTGCCACCACCATGCCCTTTGCAAAAATTAGTGCTTCCCTGAGCTCCCTTGTCGCAACCAGCATGCTGACAGCGGCGACCACCTCCGTGTGCAATGCACAAGCCTGAACGCCCTTCCGCACTCTTTGTACAGTTCGTCTTTTGACACCTCTTCCCACCACCATGCTTGATGCAGCGACCAGATTTTCCTCGTGCTGCTCGTTTGCATCCTTCATGGCTACAACGCCGGCCACCTCCATGGGATATGCAACGATCAGTACGGCCCTCAGCACTCTTGGTACATCCAAGATGTTCACAACGCCTCCCACCGCCATGGGCTTTACAGAAAATGGTCTTGCCCTCAGCTCCTTTATTGCAGCCTTCCTTTTGGCATCTATTACCCCCACCGTGTGCGATGCACCGCCCTGATGAGCCTCTAGCTCCTTTCACACATCCTGGGTATGAACAATTTTTTGTGGTACTGCTTCGCTGCTGTGGATGGACTAACCCGGAAGTACAGGCTGCTGGACTGTTTGGCAGTTGGAGAACTGTTGCTGTTGGAACCTGATTAGAGCTTTCTGGAAACACTTGATTCATAGAAGCTAATTTGTCAGCCTGATTAAGGAAAGACACCACCATTCCGCCAGAAGGTCGGCGAAGAGATGTAGATCCTTCATCGACTGTTGGCACTAAAGCCATAACATGTGGCGGCACAAATATGTCCTGATGTGCAGTGGTTCTACTTAGGTCTGCATCCGTGACACCAGATAGGGATGGCGCCAAAGATAACTTAAGATCCAACCCAGGCTTCTTCAAAGTCCTAGAATCACAAGCCTGTTTAGTCATCTTTGAAGTACCTTCACTGCCAAGAGATAACTTAAAATTTATGTCATAATCCATACAGGACCCATCTTCACTTCCTTTAGCAGAAGAAACAGTGCAGCCAGTAGCCATGCTCTGCTTGCTGCTATCTGAGCTTGATGAATCGCCCAGACATAGAGACAATTCAGTCCACTTTCTCTTGTTCCCTCTAGGAGCTAGCACATCAAGTTGGCTAGATCCAGCTGCTGGATGGCTGACAGACGGAATGACAGCACGCTGATTCTGAAAGCCATTTGGATTTGAGAAGCTTATTGTGAATGCTGAGTGCCCACGCCTGGGTTCCATTGCTCCTTGACTTAGCTAATATTTAAGGGAAAGTACCAGCTAGCCTCACTTCCGGGTTTAATAATTGTCTATAATTCTACCAAGTTAGAAAGTCTAGGGTAGTCAGCAGCCTTCATTATCTTTGCAACCTCCACTGACAAAACCATGAGTATCTTTACGATCCATTTTCCAGCGTGCTATATGAAGCGATGTTATTTAGTTACGAACCAATCACAGTGCTAGACCTGTGAATATCCAACCAAGTGGCTGCAAATTTCTGCAAGCAGTGAAAATAAACACAGGTGAGATAAGTGCTCATGGCTTAAAATAATGCACGACGATAGGGACACGCACTACAGCTGAATAGAAATTGGGTATCATGGTTTTTGGGTGGAATTCTATAGTACCTCCGTTCTTAAATATATGACATTTAGGACAAGAAATCTAATGAATGTCATATATTTAAGAACGGAGGGAGTAATACTGTATCTGAAATGTATTGTTGAATCTTGATAATGCAATTGGCAAGGAGAAACAAATTTACTGCTTATTCAAAATTAAGGTGGAAGAATTCTAATTGTGTTGAAAATACGGGAAAGGATGCAGCAATCAGAGTGTGGAACATGCTAGACAACTCAATCGATGATATAATAATGGTACAAGAACAAGAAATACATAGTAGAAAGCTTTTCCTGAGTGGTACTCCAACTTTTTGTGAGTTATATTTGCAAGAGCTCTTTTAATCTGTAATAAGCAGAACAGCAGGATCATTTTGCAATTTTCATCCGAATCATTCACCAATGCGCTAATATGATAGATACTGTAACTTTTAAATATGTTTCTCAACTTGTCCTAGGGAATGGCTAGCCAGTTGAGACAGCAACACTCAAACCATTTTCCTTCTGGTTTGTTGACATATACTGTTGGCCTAGGAAACTGTTGTGGTTGTTCATATATAGCACCTCTATACGAGGGTTGCCTTTCTTTCAACCAGTGATTGTATTAAAAGTCTCAAATCCATGAATGCAATGTAATGATAAAGAAAAAGGTAAATGGTTTGAGTTCCACATATTCGCAAATGGCACCATATTAGCGCATAGGGTTTAAGTAACTACTGATATGAGCAATGATTCATAAAATCTAGGTGGCCAAGAATTATGTAACAGAGCACCAAAATGGAACATCTAAATACTAAAGTTCTGTTAATAAAAATACTCAACAGATGAATTTGAAGCTTCTGAGCCGTACCAGAAAGACTCAATGAGCAACAGGCCACATCCACTGGAAGTTGGTAGCCCTAGTGCTTCACAAGGTTTCTCTGCAAAAATGAAAAGCAAAACGAAGATTAACAACCCTGGATACAAAAAGGGAATTGTTTAACACAGAAACATATCCTAAATAGCTTTAGTAGCATCCTCAGGGAGCTGGGTTTGACTACTGGGAGCAAATTTTCAAGCTGGGGTTGTACGTATAACCACTACAGTTTCCTTCAGCGATAAACATGTGGCCCATGTGTCCTGGGCACCCTGTGGCGCATCTAGGCAGCCAGCCTTCGGGGCCTTTTCTCGACGAAGCCAGGAAGCGATTCCCTTACATGAAAGCCGTCGGGGTGGTCTTTCCCCACCGGTTGAGTTTTTTTTTTTTTAATACATCCCCATTTACTTCTAGAAATTAATCAGGTTCAGGTCAAGTGGCAAGATGAAGGAATAGTCCAACTATGAAAATAAGCACACCACTAGATTGTTAAGAAAATATCCTAAGATTAAAGCAACAAAATTTTATTTCCCATGTATGCTTGGGAAATTAAACCGTGAAAAACCAGAGTTTGTAAAAAAATATCGGAACCAAGAATATTACCATGTCCTAATCGTTGCGAAAAGGAAGAAGAAGCATATATCGGCAAAGGGCCGATGGGACTGAATTATTGTTCTGGATAGGGACCATACTAAGACAGGACAATAATATTCAACATTCTTCTTCTTTTTTTTGAACAAATATTCTGAACTCTTCTCATACCAACACGAAGATGGAATTTTATCGATCAGGTTCACAATAAAGGAGGACTATTATATCAAGTAATTAAATGATACCCTCGTCCACATTTCATAAGCAAAAACCATAAAAACAAATGAATCTTCTAATAACTTAATATTATAAGATCGGAATATTCACTGGAAAAGAATAGTCAAAGGAATCAGCTGTTTTCATCATTGAAACTTGTAAAGAAAAAACAACAGTCTCAAGGCAAAAAGAAATGTAAGCATAACAAAGTCATGTATAAAGTATTAATTATGCTCCCAGTGCTTTGGTGAGCTTGTGGAAAATGTAACCAGATCTAGACATATGAGCGATACATCTACAGGATCTAACTAAAAAGGTAACTTTCAAAGTCATGGAGATTGTATTTCTGAAACACAGTATTGTATATCCCTTATCCGTCGTCTCCAAACAGAATAACTAAACATTGGAGGATTAAGAGAACACAGTCCACTCGAAGCAATGAAAGAATATAAATTCACCACAATAACAAATCAAATGCTACTCTAACTTCTCCATGCAAAAACAAATCTATGAGAAAAAAGAGAGAAGCATCAACAACTCAATTCAGGTTCCTCTGCTCTGACCCAGGCCCAGGCACCCTCAAAGATCGGACTTTTTGGCGCACTAAGCCACGACGAGCCCCCATGTCTAAGAGCAGCATAACAACATCGAACTATACTCGCTCAACGCATCTTCTCCACCCACGACAGCCCAATTTCTTGCGAGCGCGTCTGCAGCAAGAACACAGGCTAAACTAACTGAAGGAATCTCGCAGGCTCTCCTCCCGAATTCAGCACCGCACGCACTAGAGAGAATAAATGAAAGATCCTGTGGTAGCTTACTACGGCACGAGAACAACGAAAGCATGCAGCAAGCCATACCTTCCAACGCTCCGGAGCACTACGCCGGAGCCGGGAAGGATCAAATTGCAGCTCACCGCGGCCTTATATACAGAAATTCCGACACCGCGACAAGGAATCGAGGGCAGGAAAAAAAAATAACAGAGGAAAGCAATCGCGAGGAAGGCAACGCGAAATCTCCGCGCAAACTTCGCTCTGAAAAAAGAAATCGCCCATCACGAAAACGACGCCGTCTTGGGGGCGGCGCGCCACAAGGGGAGGGGATACCTATGCGGCGGAGGCGGCGGGGGTCGCGGCGTCGTCGTCGTCCAAGCCTCGGGGACGCAGAAGGAGTGGGAAAGCGAGAGGCGGTGGTGGTGCGATGCGATGCAGGGACGGGGGAGAAATGGAGCAGAGGAGCAGAGGGAACCAGAGATGAAGGCCTCGGGGTGGGCGTAATTAGGATATTCGATAAGGGCTTTCACGGAAAACCTGCTTTTCGTTTCGTCCTCTACCAGGGGCGCGTGACGCAAGTTTGTTTGAGTTTTCGCGAAAAAGACCCTATCATAAGTTACATTTTTTTAACTATACTATTTTATTAAAAATTCTTGAAAACCTATTGTGGACATGAAAGGAATGAGAGACCGGATATGCTTTGCAGGCAAAAGATGAACAAGATTCTCAAGGTAGGACTTCTTGTAAATATTAGGATGCTTGCATCACACATCTTCGCAGATATTCTTATTCGCTAAAAAGATATATAGCCATATAGGGATCACCAAATCTTGAGGGAGCCAGTTGCAAATGAGAGATAAATTAGCATGAAAATATCACAGATTAATTAGCGAACCGGATCAAATACCATTGTTTAGTGTACAAATGGCTAAGTGTTGGGGGGCAGGGCCTACATTCGTCTCAAAGAAGCTCCGGTAAAGATTGATCTAGTACCATATGTATGAGGATCTGGGTCTATTACTTAAAAGCTTGTTTACAATCATAATAGAGATAGAAATGAATAAAGTATATTTTAAAAAATTTGTATAATATAGCAATATGAATTGCTCCAATATCTCATATGAAATCTAATGCAAATTTCTCCTGACTATCGTCCAGTAATCGCCGGAACTAATTGGTTGAAAAAGAATCACGACCCAGATTTTATTTAAAACAACCTTAGTGGATATTTTGAGGTCGCATATACGGTAATGCTGATAAGGATGCAAAAACCGTAAATACGACAACTGAGAGGGGCCTGGTCCAAAAGATGTTACTATGAAACAAGCTAAGCCGCCCGGAAGAATCTCCCCTGCTTGCGCGCGGCGCACCAGTCTCGGCGGCGCACCTCACATCCATGCTGCCTCTCCTCGCGCCCTGCCACCGACGCTTGGGTCCCGCATTGACCAGTCCCACACGTCAGCCCCTCCCCACGCGGGCGGCGTGCGCGGGGACAGGACGCGGCCCGTCACGAGTGACGCGATCCGCACCCGCGCGCCTTGGGAGGGGCGGGCCCCACCGAGCCGCGCGAGGGATGGTCGCGGCGGCCGTCCGGGTCGCTTTCTCGGTGCCTTTGAATTTTCCCGCTGACGTGGCCCCCTTAGATCCCTTGTTTCGTGGCTACGGCCCACGCTGCGTCGCTTCACGAGCTCTCCCACTTGCATCCAGTAGGATCAAGTGAATGTGGCGTTTGTAAATTTTAAATATGATGATGAAGGGGCGTTGCGATGTTGTTTTGTTTCCTAGGAAAAATATCTAAGAACAACTTGCATCCAATTGAATGGAGTAGTACAACATTGCATCAACATTGCCGATGTCGAGTAACTAATCCTCTAAGAACCCGAATTATTTTATCGTGAAAGAAGCAAAGTTTCTCTTGATATCAAGGCAACATAAAAATTTGAAGAAATACTTAGTCGGAGTGACGATATCAAGGCCTTACCCATCATTATTATTACCTGACCAACGACGTCCGACTTTCGTTGCTTGTACTAAGCGAGATTCCTGATTCACTGGCCGATGTCGAGATCACGTGCAATTGCAACATAAACTTATTAACTATACGTTATGTTGTCCCGGTCCTTGCAAGAGAAAAAAGAAAGAAAATATGTTGTTCTAGTAGGACTCGTCCACTCTTGGTAATAAAAGGTCGGGGTGGTTTTTCTATTATGGTTTCGTTGAAGCATACGATCACGCGTCGCGTCACCGCACCCCACAAAGGTTTCCAAAATGACAAGGCTACGATGCGCACATTATCTTTGTTAATTAGCAACGTTGATGACCCGCTTTGGACCCCGGTTTACCTCCAACCAAAGCTTAATCTCTTTTTTTTTTTTTTTGGCGATGAGCTTAGATCCCTATGCATTGTTCGATTGTTAGGTCTAGATCACTGTCATCTCGCACTAGCAAGCAAATTAACAGTTTTTTTAGCGTTATGATGTGTGGTAGCCTGGGGGGACCTTTCATCGCAAAAACTAAAAAAAGCTCAGGGGACCTTTTTACGATGATGCGTAGTCGTCGGAGCGCAAATTAAGGTTGTTTTTCGCTGGAGGAAGTCGGTGGGAAATGATAGGTGCTTTTTTTTTCTGCGGTGGAAATGATAGGTGCTTGTAGTATTTCAGTGCGGTAGGTTCATTGCATCTAGACGTTACTGTGGCCAGCTTCAGTAAGGGCAGCCACAACGCGGCGGTATGTGCCGTCTGTAAGATGCGTTTTTTGCAAAAAAGACCTCCGTGTGGGGAGGAGATGGCTGCCTCGTCGCCTCGTGAGGCGACGGCAACCGGGCCGTTGCCCGAGGCCAAATCGACAGCAGCTCTCCGTTGTATGTGCCGTTGCGAGGAGAAGACGGCCTCGCTAATCCTGCTGCGGACGCCCTCCCCTGTCACCTCGCCCTGGCTGTCGGAGCACCGAAGCCCGCCGCTTGCATTCCGAGCACCAGAGCGCGGCCTGGCGGAGCTCCCAGCAGGCGACGGAGGCAGGTCGTGAAGCGGAAGGTGGAATCACGGACGATGCGCGCACGGCGAGGACAGCATGAAGTACCTTGAGATGAAACAGCTCCAGCATCAGACCTGCTGTCAATCGGAGGTTGGGGGCAGCAGCAACAGAGCAGCTCACGAGCAGTCGCCGGCCAAAGCTCCAGCTACTCCACGCCCGCTTGCCCAAGATCGAGCTCCTCCATGCCCAGCCCTTGCACAGCATGGGCCGGAGCTCGAGCTCCCCACCATCGGTAAGAAGAGAGATAACGGGAAAAGGAAGAAAAATGAGTGAAAGAGAAGCATCGGTAAGAAGATAAGCTCGAGTAGTACGAGCCGTGCAGGAGGTACTTGTAGATGTGCTACGGCAAGAAAAAAAATGAGTGGTGGAGTATGTGTTTTGGTTGCATAAATTCTCTTGTCAAATATTTTCTTAATACTATAGATGTGCGTTTGGGTCAATAATTTCACAAACTCAATACTTGAAAATAACATCAATTTATTCTCTTATACCAGTAACAATATGGTGTATAAATTTAACTTCACACTTGATCCTCTTATTTTATGACTTCATTAATGAACTAAATGTTATATAACAGACAATTCATTGTACAAGTTGTCTGTTTTGTTGTCTGTATGCGATAATCAAGACACTTGCAGACAGTAGCTGTCTGTACCACTGTGGGTGCCCTAACGTGGCATACAAAGTGCCTTCGGATTCATTTGTACCGTCGCTCCGCTTCTGCTGAAAAAACGTTCGTTTGGAAAACAAAAGCAGTATAGGCCAAATCCAGCTGCCAAAGCCAAAGAGGCGCCTCTTAAACTCTACCCATGTCCACAATACTCTTAAATTATATCCATGTCCAAAATATTAATTTATAGTGCCACTAGTAGAAGAGAGGGCGCCAGCATAAATACAGCCATAAAATACCAACCGCACAAGAATTATACGTCAACGAGATGTATATCATGTGCTTAACACGCTACGCGTGTCGGGGACTCAAAAGTAGCGCAAGCACGTCAGGACTCGAAAAGTTGACAGGAAAAACAAAAGCAAGAGATCCAGTGGGCGATCTCGTGCAGTGGAATATGCACTCGTGATTCCCAACCCGGGCGTCGTGTTCCTCACCAACGTGGAATCTACTCACGGCGTAAGGTCCACACGACGGCGAGTAAACGAGGTGCTACATGGGAGCACGTGAGCAAAATATCACCGGGCAATAGCAGGCGCAACATTTTCCATAGGGGTGGCTACATGATGGCGCGGCCTGACAACGACGACGACTGAGAGGAAAGCACGACGACAAGGAGCAGAAATTGCAGAGGTAAGGGCGATCACAACATTTGTTTTTGTTTTTGCCTTTTCGACTACCCTTTCCAAATCAGCTTCTCAGGTATACATGGACCGACCTGAGCTGTGCAGCTCCAACAGTCTTTCACAATTGCTGGCCCATTCTCTCGTTCCTGATACCTGACAGGTTCAGATGACAAGAATTGCACATGATGTTCAACTTCCATGGGGCGCTGCGAAGAAGTCTTTCATCCCAGATTCGCCATCGCTGCTGTGATCAATGGAAGTGAGTCCCGGGGCCCTCATGATATTAACATGTGCCATGGCAGATACAGAATTGGGAAATTTTTAACAGGGCCAAATAAGGAGTTCAACCCACATATACCATGTAGGACGAACCATGTTGAAATGAATGGTTCATGTTGCTGTGAACTTTGTCCTAGCAAAAATTCTTGTCATGTGCCTGCCAGAACTTAGTGCTAGCAAAAATACTGGTACTGGGATAGCAATGGGGCACCTGGTACTAGGATTTCTACCCTACAGCTACAAGAGAGCACACCTGCCTTACTAAACACAAGTACAACATGGTTTACTCCAGCTGATAGGCTCACTCCAAAAATTATGTTTGTGTCATCCAAGACCGAAAGTTGACGATGAAGTAGTTCACCTCGATTTGGTCTCTGCTTAATTCTTTCATAAGAACCAACTTGTCTAAAGTTGGTGAGTCGATTATCATATAGAGGTTTCAATATAGAAGCAACCACTGGATGTGGATACCTGCATAGTCTATTGGGAAATCGAACCATTGTTCAGTCAAGACATCCCTTCAATTGACAGTAACCTCTCTTGTCCTGTTTCTGTTTCAAGCATCATTTGCTAATGAAAGTTCCGATTAAGGGTGTGTTTGGTGCTGCTTTTTGCACCGGCTTATGCTGCAGCTTATTGCCTTTTTCGTACTGTAGCTACAGTGTTTTCACTGTTCACTGACAGAATAAGCCACAACAAGCAGCATTTGGGGTGCTTTTTTCAGCTTTTTCACTGTAGCAACAGTGATTTTACTGTAGCGCATGAATAAGCAGGTGAAGAAGCTGGTGGAGAAGCCGGTGCCAAACAAGCCCTAAATACTTCGGCGTTTCAAGTGAATACAGTGAAACCGAACTTGGATTTTAGAAGTCTGCACACTTTTTTTTTTCCTTTGCACCAATATGTGCTAATTATTTCATATATGTAAGCTTTCTATATGTATCAATCAACCCACTGTTTCTGTGATTCTACAATAGATGCGAGCATATGACCTTGCTCGTAGTCAATAAGTCTTCCTTCATGAATGGAACTTGCATGGTGGCTTGATGTGGTCAAATTCAACACTTGACTCTTTAACAGTTACATTTGAATTTCAGAAGATAGAGTTAATAAACAGTAAGAGCTTGCAGCAAGGTTTGAATACCAATTATTATTACGATACTCTTTGTTGAGGTTTTACACTGACAACATGGCTGCAAAACTGTAAAACCCGGTTTCAATTCTAATGTCATAGTTGGTCACCAAATCTATGACAGCAAACACATAAAGCTATTCAGGATCACAATTAATAATTATATTCAACTTTCTTATCAACAATCAAGCAAGTCACCCAAGCCAAAGTTACAATGTCCATCTCGCACTAAAAAAATGCTCTTCTTTAGAAGTGATCAGGTAATACAATTGACTAGCATGCACCTTTCTCAAAATGAGCAACAAAACTGATGGAATGAACAGAGGATTCGGAACCACTGACTGACTGGAAGCATTTGGAACACACAAACAAAGTGAATTTTGTTGAAATGTACTCCTTGAAGATACAAAAGGCAAACTTGCATGCTACTGTACTACCAGCCGTTTGTAACTACATAACTTACAATTTAACTTAAGCTGCAGCAGGATCAAGTATTGGGTCAGCAGGGTATTCTTCATATCCACTTATGCCCGTGATTCTTAGCCTTGTGTTTGGCTACAAAATAAAAGCGAAATTGCAAGAATTAAAACAAAAATACAGTTTGTACTGGAGTTTGCAATGTAAAAACCTGATTAAGTATTTATCATTATACTTTCACCTTTCTTGAGGATCTTAGTGGACACATACCTGTCTGTGACCAAGTTTCCTCTGGTACTTCTTCTTCTTCTTGTACTTGAAGACAATAACTTTATCATCACGTCCCTGTGCAGCGAATAATTAGAATAAACCAGTATCAACTAATCATATAACCATCTTTTTTTCCCAACAACATGCAGAGTACATACCTGTTCTTCCACCACTGCATGAACAGCAGCATTGGTCACCACTGGCATGCCAATGTAAGCTTTGTCTCTAGTTGACACTAGTAGAACCTTGTTCAATATTATCTGCAAATTAGACACCATCTGAGAGTGAAACTTCTAACTAAATACAAAGCAATGTTGAGGAAGGCACTGAACTCGAGGGCATATTTGTTAACTTGTATGAAGGATCGATAATGTATTGCTATAAAAGACAAATGCATCACCAAATAGAAAGGATTCTAAGCGAAGCCATACTTCCACTCAATAGCTGATACTAAAATTGCTATCATAATTACAGGGGTGATTATTTTGATTCTGGTACCCACAATATGATATTGCATAATCGCAGAATTTACTATCTGCAAAGCGCATCAGCGATAGTATGCTATTGCACATTGAGGGAAAAAAGGATGCCATTGTAGTAGATTTCAGTTAATTCCTTTTCACCCCAATTGTTACCCATCACCCTTTCTGCTCATCATCCTCAACACGTATGCCTTCTTCGTATATTGAATTGGTGGTCTACATCAGCTCAAAAGAAAATGAGGAAACAAAATTTAAAATTATTTACTTTAATCTTATCCCCCTTATTTCCTTTATTCCCAACATATTATCGTTTTTGCAATTTGGATGCATTGACTCAGGTTTTTTAAAAAAGAAAAGTGTGACGCCTGTCGCCAGAGCTAATGATACTACCAAGGTGGAATTCTTGTATGCATTCACAGCATTACATTGTGCTCTTTGGGTCAATGAAATGAGTTCTCTACTCTCCCAACATATCTGTGTATGCAGCAAAAAGCCAAAACTAATTTCTATTTTCCGTGGAGATTTGCATCATGGAAAATGGATGTGTAAGCTATAGTATTTGACATAGTGGAAATAATTAGTGGTCAATTCTATAAGAATACCAATGCAGTAAGCTAAAAATAGATGATTCTCCAAAGGACTTTCCTATTAGAGATGTTTATCATACAAATGCAAGTTTGGTTTTCTCATAGGAATATGCAGAGAAGGAACAATAACCAAACCTCATCATTGACATTGGCACCTTTCAATCTCTGGGTGTATATGTACCGGCCTGGCATCACAATGTACTGCCTGGAACCAATCTGCAAAACAGGGAAATCATCAATGTAAATCCTTCACTATTAAAAAATGCTCATGTGGCAAAGAACATACCAAGAATGGCATGCCGTGAGATACATTATATCACGTTCTGCCATGTCAATATAATATAAGTGGAAAAAACAGTCATTGTAAGGCTACTGCTAAACCATATGGAAAGCTGCAATCGTCGGCATCATCATGTAAAGCTATGGCCCGTATAAACTGAACAGTAGTGGGTGCACATTCATGTGAGCTATATTTTCCATGCAGTGTAACACAAGCCGAAATGCTTTGCTTTACCACAAGACAAATTGGTCCGTGCCTACTTCCTCGAGTGCAATTGACTAAATTACAGGCAATTCCGCATAAATGGGAGTCAAATTTATCAACATTTGAGACCAACATTGCAACATTGTTGAGGTGCGAGCGAAGGAGTAAAGCCAAAGCCAATAAACTCACCATGACAACGGCGAAGATGTCGGCGTCCTTCCCCGCGCCCGCGGCAGCAAGCTGCGCCTCTACGGGTTCCGGAACCGCGGATTCCTCCTCGGCGGCCTCCCCCTCGGGCTCCACGAACTCGACCTCCACGGGCTCAGGCGCCTCCTCGGCGGCGGCAAGGAGGCGCCATCGGCGGGGCGCCGGGGAAGCGGCGGCGAAGGATGCGAAGGAGCCGCGCGCGGAGGGGAGGGATGGGAGCGTCAGAGTTTTGGAGGTGAGGAGGCGGAGGGGCAGCGTGGCGGTGGCCATGGCCGCGGCGGGGAGCGACGGGTGAGAGTGAACAGGGGGTTTTGGGACGAAGGTGAGGGAGGGATAATATTGTGGATAGGAAGGGATCGCAGACCGTTCAGTTGGAGTTGATGGTTCAGATCAGTCATGTTGGTCAAGGAGGCAAATATGCAGCTTCGGATTCCGCCATTTTCCCTTCATTTTTCAGTTTCGGCCCGGCTTGGCCCGTGAACAAGTCGCTCGCGAGAAGTACTAGGTAGGCCGCCAGTGGCCCGGCTTTCACTGAGCCCAACGGAACCGCCGCCCTCTCCCCTTGAGTTGTGACCTAGTACTCCACGAGCGGCGGCCGTTCGCCGGCGGCAACCATCGCCATGTTCCGGCCGCGCGCCGCTCGCTTCAGCACTGTCACTGTGGAGATGCGCCATGGGCTGGGCCCAGAGCCTCTGGAAGGCTGCACAGACACGTTGCTCGCCTTCCTCTACGCCTCGCTCCCCGCACCGCCCATCTCCGCCACCGCCTCCCTCTCCTGCGCCGCCGCCGCCGCCGCCGCGGGCCACGGAGGCGTCGACCGCATCAGCGCCCTCCCCGACGAGGTCCTCCTCCACGTCGTCGTGCGCCTCCCCGCCAAGGACGGGGCCCGCACCGCCGCGGTCTCCAAGCGCTGGGCCCGCCTGTGGCGGTCCGCCCCGCTCGTGCTCGTCGACGCCCACCTCCTCCCCGCCGGGAGTCGCCGCCCGCCCTCGCGCCGCGGCGCCGCCTCGCGAGCCGTCAGGGACGCCGTCTCCGCCGCCCTCCGCGCGCACCCGGGGCCCTTCCCCTTCGTCAGCCTCACCTACGGCTTGTCAGGTACCTGCTGATTAGAAGTATGGATGGGCCTTGGGCCAACGCCAGGCCCGCTCAGGTCGCTTGTGCGCGGACTACAAAAGGCAGGATGCATCAGCCGGAGAGGGCATCGAATCAATTATACAGAACAAGCTACGGCTTCCCCTGTTCATCTTCTTCCTTCCGCTCCTCTAGCCTCCACTAGGGTTAGAGCTTCTACCCCATCTCCTACTCTAATCCTCTGTAGCCCTGTCCCAATTGCTTGCTGATTCGAGTCCTCCCTCTTCCCGAGGACGTGTACTCTCAATTTGTACCCAAACCTACCATTCGTGTGAGGATTTGTACTTGTTCTGTTGAACCATGGAGTGGGTTGCTAACAACTTGGTATCAGAGACACCGGTCCGTGAGGGCGCCGCGCTCGAGGAGCTTAACGCCTTCCTCGACCTGCAAGTGAAGCTAATCTTCGATGCTCTGGACGAACGCATCGCCGCGCGCGACGCCAACCGGGGCGCACTGTGTGCTCAGTCCAGCGCCCGTCCAAGTTGGGGCTCCGGCGTCCTCGACGCTGCGGTGGCTCAGGAGGTCATCCCCGACCTCAACCTAGCTGCTGCCGCGACCTCGGCCACCAACGCCGAGCCCAGCGACATCGACGTCGGCACGCCCTCCAGCTGTTCGACGGAATGCCCGAACTGCGCCATCGACATCTTCATGCCCGTTCCGGCAAGCATCATCGCCACGGAGTTCATCCCCGAGCTCGACCATGTTGCTGATGCGACCTCGGCCATCTACGCCGAGCCCTGCGACATCAACATCGACGCGATCACCAAGTGTTCGACGAAATGTCCGAGCCACACCTGCGAGTTCATGGCATCTGCTGCTGCTGAGGAGCTCTTCGCGGACCATGTTGTTACCGTTGCCACGACGAGCGACTCCACCAGCTCGTTCATCGGCGCGCCCTTCACTACATCTGCCTCCAACACCTTCGCCATGGGTTCGTGTTTCAAGCTGCTGGAGGAGATGTGGCAGATGGAGCTACGCCTGGGCCGGAAGCTGGATGTGCAGTACCAGATCCCCAGTGCTGCAGCGACATCGGCGATCAGCACCTTCAATGAAGTCAACCTCG
Source organism: Eragrostis curvula (assembly GCA_007726485.1). NCBI lineage: Eukaryota > Viridiplantae > Streptophyta > Magnoliopsida > Poales > Poaceae > Eragrostis > Eragrostis curvula. Next base: position 56,259,938 of record CM017439.1, read on the forward strand.
ACAAGGAACCGGTCTTCAATCAGGGCCCTATCTTCGACGAGGAGCCGAACGTCCTTGACGATGGTCCTGTCTTCGATGAGGAGCCGACCGTCTTCGACGAGGGCCCTATCTTCGACGAGGATCTCTTCGACGGCGAGGAGCACACCGCCACGTGCACCTTCAACAAGGAGGTCATTCCAGACATTGGTCTTTCCGCAGTGTATGCCATAGCTGAAGAGCCCGTCACGGACGCTGCTCGGGTTGCAGTGACTTGCGTCGGCAACAACATAGCTGTCCAGCCTGTTGATGCCCCGAACACCATGGACCTCGACGTCAACCACGGTCATGGCTACACTGCTATCGCGGTCCTGCACATTGAAGGATTGTTCAAGGATGTCCCAGCACCAATGGAGGCTGCAAAAGTATCTCCACCAAAGTTATCGTTCGGCAATGAGCTCGACACACCGCTGCCTGAGAAGTGTTCGATAGCTTGTCTCGACCATCACCATGTCGTCGATGTCCAGGCATCCGCAAGTACTGTAAGTGCTGCTCTGAATTTCTTACATCCTGGGATCATGCTTTATGATTGGGCAATTCCTTGGGTGCTGCCAGTGAAGTGTGTTGATTGGCAACTATGGCTGTCTCCCATGCCGTTTGAGATTTTGCATGACAGTATTGAGATCCGTCCATCGCCATGGCCATCTTTCATCATTGGGGTTCTTGTAATTAGGGATTTCTGTTGGGTTTGGAAACCACCATGGCTACTTCTTGCGTGTGCAGTAGTGCAATTTGTTGATTATGGAGAACCTGACTGGCAAGGTGCTTTTAGCAGCAGAGGCATAGTGGTGGTCATGCTTGATGAAGGGTTCTCAATCAAGAGTTTTTCAGTTCCAAAAGCTACAATATTAGTGCTGAGACAAGTTGCTGTGACAGCATGGGGCCTCGAAACAGTGGAATCTTATTTAAGTGCCTCTGAAATTTCTGTGAACACATATGATGGCCTGCTGCTATTTTCTTGGCCGCTCTGTCAAGTGTTGTTGGTATATGCTCAGGAAATGACTCTCACCGTGATTGAGTGGTATGCCTCTACCATCAGTACATTCAGCAAGGACGCAGGACTAAAACTGCATCTCCACATCTTTTACAGTGAGCTGCGCATTTGGGATGGGGTCTGCAGTCAGATTGTTTGGCTTAAGTGGACGTTTGTGGTGCTTGAGTACTTGGCTGTCATCACAATTGGCCGAGTTGATTGTCACACATGCGCAGGCAACCACATCAGCTTCAGTTCTGATGCAAAGAAAGTAATGGATCATTGTACTGCTATGTTGCTGAATCATTGTTGGCCACTACTCAAGTCTCACCACCAAGGTGTCACTCTCACCTTGCATACTGAAGACACATGCTGGAACCTTATACGTGATACTAGTATGGTCATCTCAGTGTTAACCTTGGCAATGCTATTCTCCATTCATGGGTTAAGAATCTGGATACTAAAGCAGCTGAAGCATGGTTTCAGTATAGCGGCTTGGGGGCAAGCCGCTTTTCAAGGAGAGGGGAATGTCAGGTACCTGCTGATTAGAAGTATGGATGGGCCTTGGGCCAACGCCAGGCCCGCTCAGGTCGCTTGTGCGCGGACTACAAAAGGCAGGATGCATCAGCCGGAGAGGGCATCGAATCAATTATACAGAACAAGCTACGGCTTCCCCTGTTCATCTTCTTCCTTCCGCTCCTCTAGCCTCCACTAGGGTTAGAGCTTCTACCCCATCTCCTACTCTAATCCTCTGTAGCCCTGTCCCAATTGCTTGCTGATTCGAGTCCTCCCTCTTCCCGAGGACGTGTACTCTCAATTTGTACCCAAACCTACCATTCGTGTGAGGATTTGTACTTGTTCTGTTGAACCATGGAGTGGGTTGCTAACACGGCTTCATGGAGGCCGTCGATGCGGACCGCGCCTTGCTCGCGCGCTGGTTCCTGCTCCTCGCCACCAAGGGCGTCGAAGAGCTCGTCCTCGTCAACCGCCCCTCCCCCATCCCAGGGCGGCGGGGGCCCTCCCCCATCCCAGGGCTGCGCCTCCCCGCCGCCCTCTTCAGCTGCCCCTCCCTCCGCAGTCTGTTGCTCGGCGCGTGGGAGTTCCCTGACACCACCCTGCTCCCGCGCGGCGCCTCTTTGCCCAACCTGCTGGAGATCATCCTTGGCTGCGTCACCATGAATGATCGAGACCTCGATTTCGTTCTCGCCGCGAGCCCCGTGCTGGAGATCCTCGCCATTGTTGGAAGCCCGGGCAGATTGACTGCTCGTCTTGCCAGCCACAGCCTGCGGTGCGCGCAGTTCGGCATGACAGAGCTGCAAGAAGTGTCCGTGATGGACGCCCCTTGCCTCGAGCGGCTCATCATTTGGAATCCTCAGAGCCACATTCGCCACAAGAGGAAAACGGTAACGAAGATCAAGATTCGCCATGCCCCTCAGCTGAGTACACTGGGATACCTGGAGCCAGGAGAGCACGTTCTGGAGATTGGCAACACCGTCATCAAGGTCTTAGTTTCCATTTCATTCATTCTTTCGATAAGTAACATATGCGGCACTGGTTCTTATCTTAAGGATATATGCCAAATCTAATATCAATGGCGTGCGATTCTTTCGGTGCATTGCAGGCTGGAACAAAGGCTAGCCCAAACACTGTTGTCCCGAGTGTGCGGATGTTGGCAGTGCATCTGCAGTTCGGAGTCTCCAGTGAAGTCAAGATTCTGTCAAGCTTCCTCAGATGCTTTCCCAACGTTGAGACCCTGTGTGTTGAGGTAAAATCAACTCCCTCTCCCTTCATTGACATTTCATCATCAGTAGCGGGCTGCATTAGATTCCTGCTGCATGATCCATGACTATATATATGGCTGAACCAAGCACCAAACATAATTTGCAGTCTGTGCCAACTTGTGAACCCACTGCCAACCTCAGCCACCAATTCTGGCAGGAGACCAGTCCAATTGAGTGCGTCCAGTCGCACCTCAAGATACTATCGTTCCGTGAATTCAGTGGGGAGCAAAGAGAGCTGGATTTCCTCGTGTTCATCGCTGAGAACGCCCCAGTGTTACAGAGGATGAACCTTGTTTTGAAATATGGTGGAGCGTGTGCTACGCGGGAAGAAATGGGTGCAAAATTAAGGGTTCTGGAATCTGCAAAATGGGCCTGTGGAGGCCACAAAATGCGCATTTTGGCGCATGGAGTTTATGGAGGATTTAGCCTTGGGAGCCTCAAAGCAGGATGTAATTCCACATATAACGACCCTTTTATGTGCCTTTGAGCTCAAACCCTGCCTATATATATGTTTAAACAGCGTAGATTTCTCTGTAAGTGGTTGGTGTTTCGGTACTTCTGTTGCAGTATCTACGTTGATGCTGTCTTTTGTTGTGTGTCCTTATTGATTATGCAAGTACTACAATGTTTTTATTTTGATGACGCTGGCTAGAGCAGATTTGCACTAACCAACATCATCAGGTTAAAAACATAGTGCCTCGTGAGTAAATCTTCATCACAGTCGAGCTTCATACCCACAATTCTGCACATAAACATTTTAGCTGTCGTTGGTACTCGATCAACATAGTACTGCTATACATCCAACAGGGTTGTACGACCACAACTCCATTGACTTAAATCATTGTGATGGTAATTCACTTTGTTTTAGATCCATTAGATCTCTGGTTGTATGTTATCATATTAATTAGTCGTACTTGAAACTTTCCATTTCGGTAACTGACTATCTACCTCGAAAATTCCATACAGATGATGGCAAAAATGAGATTTTGTGTTAGTTCAGAAGAACTTGATTTTGCTGTTCCATTCCAAGTGAACATTAATCTTTAACAACAATTAAAAAATGTTTTTTTTCTTCTTCTTTAGTTGTTGAGTCATTTGGCGATTTTGTAGTTCTTTTGCTTGCCAGCGTTTGAGCTTCTCAAACTGGAAGTAGATGATCCAGGTCCATAGAGAATTTACAAGTTCATAATTTTTCTCAAACTTATGTAATAGCGTGTACATACGTGGTCTATTAATTTGAGAAACAGACAGTGGCTATTATGAATATGATAATTAGCCTGTAATGTTCGTTTGACGTTTAAGGCCGTCCGCCTTTGCCATCCGAGTTCATCTCAATTTCAAGTTGGATTGAGTTCAAATCGAGTTCAACTCAAATACCCGAATTCTTTTCTTTTCATCATATACATAGCGAATTGACCTTAGTCACAAACTGATGTGTGCTCTAGCGGTAGAGTTTATTGATTATTTTCCACACCAAGCTAAAGCGATTTCTAACCATTTTCACACAAATAAAATCTTAATGCAACTAATCCAGCATGAATGATAAAATCAAATATTTAAATTTAAAATTATTTAATTTATCCATTGCAATGCATGGATAAATTCCTAGTCCAATACTCAAATATAAAGAATGGGAAAACTGTGCAACATAATGCGAGGATCCAAACAACTCACTTTTCGCCATGAACCGTTTGTGTCAATGGATTGGTTTGGTCGGCTGCATGAACGTATGTTACCTCGATTTCGTGCTTGCCGTGAGCGGGTGCTCGAGACTCTTGCCATCTTTGGAAGCTTTGACCGACTGACGGCTCGTCTCGCCAGCCACAGCCTGCGCTGCACACAGTTCTGCATGTCAGACGTAAGGGACGCCCTGTTCGTTTCTTTTAGCGCTAAATTTTAGAGGCCTCTAAACAAAGATAACCTAGTACTAAATAAATTTTAATGACAAAACCTTTTTACAGATGGGTACATCTTTACGAGACGAATCTAATGAGCCTAATTAATCTATGTTTTGCTACAGTAATGCTTAGGGATGGCAATTCGGGGACGGGTAGCGGGTACCCGCCGGGTACCCGACCCGATGGGGATGGGCATGGGGCACGTTTTGTACCCATGGGTGGCGCCCGTACCCGCCCCGACATGAGTCGGGTTCGGGGCGGGGATTTATCCCCACCCATGGGTCACCCGACGGGTACCCGACAATTTGAAATTCTATAGTCCAGCCGGACAGCCCACATACCTGCAGCCCAGCCCAACATCGTAAACCCTAACCTTATCCCTCCATTCCCTCCCACTCGGCACGCCGCACGCCACCTCCACTCCACGCGCGACGCGACGCGAGACCCGCACGCCGCCGCCACTCCCGCTCCGCACCACACGCCGCGTCGCCGCCGCCACTCCCGCTCGCGCCGCGCCCTCTCGCACGGCCCTTCCCGCCGCGTCGCCACGCCCTCTCACACCGCCCGTCCCACCGCGTCGCCGCCGCCACTCCCACTAGCGCTGCGCCCTGTCTCACCGACGGACGAGTGACGACGCCACCTCGACGCAGGAGCGGCAGGACGCCAGATCGACGCCGCACGACGCCGGATCGACGGACGACGCCGGATCGATGCACGACGCCAGACCAGCTGCCGGATTGACGCCGGATCGACGCACGACGCCGCACGACGCCGGACCAGCTGCCGGATCGACGTACGACGCTGCGTCGACGAAGTCCCGGCGCACGACGACAGCCACCTCCCTGTCTCGCCACCAGCACGACGCCCGTGTTCATTGTGTTTTACCCGATGGGTACCCGCTACCCGCCCCGTTACCCGACGGGTACGGGGACGGGTATGGATTTCCACCCATGGGTACGGGTACGGGTACGGATTTCTACCCGACAGGCTTGGCGGGGCGGGCATGGGTATGCTCTACCCGCCCCAAACCCGCCCCATTGCCATCCCTAGTAATGCTACAGTAACTATCATCTAATCATGGCGTAATTACCCTCATTAGATTCGTCTCGCGAATTAGACCAGGGTTCTGTAGTTAGCTTTGTAATTAAACTTTATTTAATATAGCTTATCTAGAGTTTAAACCTCTCTAAAATTTAGACCCCTATGCGCCGAACACCCCCGGAGGTGGCCGTGGTGGACGCCCCGACCCTGAAGCGGCTCATCATCTGGAATCTTCTGAGCAACCGTTCCCGCGGGAGGAAAATGGAAACGAGGATCAAGATTGGCAGGCTGCTCCTCGGCTGACTACATTGGGATAGATCCAGGAGCACACGTTCTGGAGACAAGGTTTACAAAACCACGGTAAACCCGATCGGTTTTCGCGAAAACCGGAAAAACCGGTCCGGTCCGGTTTACCCGATAGCTCGGTTTTCGATTTTAAATTTCAAAAGAAATTGAAATTTTGATGAAACAAAAAATATGTAAAAAAAACTAGATTGAATTTGCAGTCCAAAGGTGTAAACGAAACACGTAAATTCAATCATTTGGTCTGTCAAAAAAATCGAGCAAGCTGTGTTGAAAAGGGAAGGAAAAACCTTTCTTTAAAATCTTTTTTCGAACCAGCAACATTCATCGATTTTTTTTACCAAGCAAATGACCGAAATTTTGTGTTGTTATTGCACCATTGCGCTTAAAATTGCATCTAGTTTATTTACATATTTTTGTTTTAATTTTTTCAGATTTTCAATTTTTTGTTTATTTTTATTTGGAAAAAATCTATTTTACTCTCCGAACAATTCACTTTGTCTATTTCACCCCTAAACAAAATGATAGCTCACTTTACTCCCTCAAACAATTTCACTCGGTGCAATGTACATCCTATTAAAGGTTTTTCTTTTGTTTCTCATTCTACAACTGGACATACCGGTCCGGGCCGGTTTTTTCGTCAAAACAGTATTGTAAACTTTGTGAGATCGGTAACACAGTCATCAAGGTCTTGGTTGCCTCCCATTTCTCGATGAGCACTGCTATAGAGTAGACCCGTTTGGTAGACTTTTGTACGATCAGAAAATCCAATGGTTGAAATCACTCGGGTGGTGGTTCACATATCAATCAAATGACTTAAAACACTTGGTTGGACAAAAATCGGACAAATGGGTCTACTCTGAAGCATTTTTCTTTCCGGATATGCAGCTTCGGATTCCGCCATTTTTCCTTCACTTTCCAGTTTCGGCCCGGCTTGGCCCGTGAACAAGTCGCTTGCGAGAAGTAAGTACTAGGCCGCCAGCGGCCCAGCTTCCCCTGGATCCCAAGTAACGGAACCGCCGCCCTCCACTTTTGTTGCGACCTACTCCACGAGCGGCGGCCGTTCGCCGGCGGCAACCGTCGCCATGTTCTGGCGGCGCGCCGGTGGCTGCGACACTGTCGCTTTGACACCCATGGAGATGTGCGGCATGTGCCATGGGCTGTACCCAGGGCTTCTGGACGACCCCACAGAAATTGTGCTCACCTTCCTCGACACCTCGCTCCCCACGCCGCCCGTCTCCACCGCCGCCTCCCTCTCCTGCGCGGCCGCCGCCGCCGCGGGACACGGAGGCGTCGACCGCATCAGCGCGCTCCCCGACGAGGTCCTCCTCCGCGTCGTCTCGCGCCTCCCCGCCAAGGACGGGGCCCGCACCGCCGCGCTCTCCAAGCGCTGGGCCCGCCTGTGGCGGTCCGCCCCGCTCGTGCTCGTCGACGCCCACCTCCTCCCCGCCGCCGGGGCCGGTGGACGCCGCCGCCGCCTGCCCTCGCGCCGCGGCGCCGCCTCGCGAGCCGTCAGGGACGCCGTCTCCGCCGCCCTCGGCGCGCCCCCGGGGCCGTTCCCCTTCGTCAGCCTCACCTGCGGCTTCATGGATGCCGTCGACGCGGACCGCGCCGTGCTCGCGCGCTGGTTCCTGCACCTCGCTACCAAGGGCGTCGAGGAGCTCGTCCTCGTCAACCGCCCCTTCCCCATCCCGGGGCTGCGCCTCCCCGCTGCGCTCTTCAGCTGCCCCTCCCTCCGCAGCCTGTTCGTCTGCTCCTGGGAGTTTCCTGACACCGCCCTGCTCCCGCGCGGCGCCTCTTTCCTCAACCTACTGGAGCTCATCCTTGGCTGCGTCACAATGAAGGATCAAGACCTCGATTTTGTGCTCGCAGCGAGCCCCGTGCTGGAGATCCTCGCCGTTATTGGAAGCCCGGGCCGATTGACTGCTCGTCTTGCCAGCCACAGCCTGCGGTCTGCTCAGTTTGGCATGACAGAGTTGACAGAAGTGTCCGTGGTGGACGCCCCTTGCCTCGAGCGGCTCATCTTCTGGAATCGTCCGAGCTACCATCGCCATAAGAGGAAGACGGGAACGAGGATCAAGATTGGCCATGCCCCTCAGCTGACTACGCTGGGATACCTGGAGCCGGGGGAGCACATTCTGGAAATTGGCAACACCATCATCAAGGTCTTAGTTTCCATTTCCTTCATTGTTTTGATAAGTATAACATGTGTGGCTTTGATCCTTTTCTTAAGGATATATGCCAAATGATTAGTCTAATACAAATGGCATGCGATTCTTTTGATTGCACTGCAGGCTGGAACGAAGGCTAGCCCAAACACTGTTGTTCCGAGTGTGCGGATGTTGGCAGTGCATCTGCACTTCGGAATCTCCAGTGAAGTCAAGATGCTGCCAAGCTTCCTCAGATGCTTTCCCAACGTTGAGACCCTGTGTGTTGAGGTAAAATCAGCTCCCTCTCCCTTCATGGCATTTCATCATCAGTAATGTTCTGCATTAGATTCCTGTTGCATGATCCATGACTATATGTATGGCTGAACCAAGCATTAAACATAATTTGCAGTCTGTGCAAACTTGTGAACCCACTGCCAACCTCAGCCACAAGTTCTGGCAGGAGACCGGTCCAATTGAGTGCGTCCAGTCGCACCTCAAGATACTGTCTTTCCGTGAATTCAGTGGGGAGCAAAGGGAGATGGATTTCCTCATGTTCATCGCTGAGAACACCCCAATGTTGCAGAGGATGAACCTTGTTTTGAGATATGATGGAGCGTGTTCTACGCAGGAAGAAATGAATGCAAAATTGAGGATTTTGAAATCTGCAAAATGGGCCTGTGGACGCCAGAAAATTTGGGTTGTGGCGCGTGAATTTGGTGGAGGATTTATCCTACGGAGTCTTAAAGCAGGATGTGATTTCACATATAATGACCCTTTTAAGTGCCTTTGAGCTCAAACCCTGCCTACATGTTTAAGCAGCTTTGATATCTCTGTAACTGATTGGTGCTTCGGTACTTCTGTTGTGGTATCTACGTTCAAGTTGCTGATGTTGTCTGTTGTTGTGTGTCCTTACCAGAGCTGTCCATCTATGGGCATTCTGGTTCACGTGAATCCATTTTATTTCCTTTGGCAATCGCGAATTTGGGCTTTATTAGCACAAGGTTTTATCAATACCATTAACCATCAGGTTACTCTGCATATATGAAGAACCTTTTGTCGATGGATTTTGATTAATCTTTTAGAATTTGTTGATGGGTGCATTTGGTTTGCCGTGTTGGATATGCACTGTTATTTGTTAGGATGTTGCATGTGTATCTGTTTCTGCTATCCAGATTTTCTTTGACACGTTGCACTGCTCTGTTTCTTGTATGTTAAGTTTTATCTACATTTGAGCTGTTTACTGTGATTTTCAACTGTTGGTCTTTATTTTAGCTATAAAAGAGGCACCTGTACCGTTGTGAACTATAGCGATCAAGTTATGTGCAACATTTTTGCGAGAGACCACATTAAGATGAACACCACTAGTACAAATCTACAGTGCCTTCATGCATGGTCGTGGGCTCTTAGGGCGTGTTTGGATGCTGCACCGGAGGCACTAAAAAATGAGCGCCTGGGATGGCTATCTGCCAGGTCTTGAAGCAATCATGCCCCTATTGCCTTGTTTTGGCTCGCTTGGAAACTTATTTCTTCAGTAGTAGGATTCTTGTCTTTTGAATCTTGTACGGGAAACTACGAGCATGTTCGTTTCCTTTAGTTCTAAAGTTTAGTCCAGAGAATCTTGCTATTTAAAGGTATTAAATAAAGTCTAATTACAAATTTTTTTTACAGATAGGTGCTAATTTATGAGACGAATCTAACGAGCTTAATTAAGCTATAATTTGCTACAGTGATGCTACAGTAACTATCGTTTAGTCACATCTTAATTATTCTCATTAGATTCGTCTCGCAAAGTAGCCCGGGTTTCTGCAAAAAGTTTTATAATTACACTTTATTTAATACTTTTAAATAACAAAAATTTTGAACTAAACTTTAGTTCTAAACGAAACGAACACACCTACATGTCATTCCACCAAGTGTGCTGCTTAGCAGCAATCGTCCGTTTGATTCAATACATTGACTGAAGAGCACCGCATGGTAACAATATATTGCATTGCGTACTATTTGCCAATGCATCATTATGCATGGTACATAACGTACCCTTCTTTCTAAATTGGTCGTTCAGATAGTAAAATTAGCATTTCCCTTGTTTTATTTTGATTTCGTGGCTAAAACTGTCAAAAGAGCCGTTTATCGCAATCGCGCGGGAACAGGGGAGGAGAAGACGGGAACCGTCCAGAAGAGGTGCGACCGCGCGCGAGTCTCCCTCCTGTGGTCGAGTCATCCCCTCCCCGCCGCGTCGCGAACCCTCCCGAACCCCGACGCCCTCCGCCAACCTTCCCCACACATAAATACCCTTCGCGGCCGTTGAGCTCATCCGTCAGAGAGAAACAGAGCAAGAAAACCAAACGCGCTCGCGAGAAGGAAGAGAGAGGAGAGGAGGACGACGGCCTGGGACAAGCGGACCGCATCGCCCGCCGGTAGCTCGCGTCACTCGGCCCCGTGGAAATCTTGGTGGTGGCTCGTCTGATCCGCACTCTGCTGCTTTTCTCCGTCCCCGCACTGTGAGTTGTCTTGCCCCCTTCTCGATCCTTGCTTCCGTGTTTACAGCTCAGTACAGTTCCAGGTTCTGGTTGTTCGATTCTGCTAGTTGGTGATTTGACTGATTTCCTCGGCGATGGGCACAATCACCATCTGCCGTTGGAATTGTGTAGTGCAGGGATTCAGAGTTGGTTTGTAATGCTGAAATTGGCGGTGGTGATGTTTCGGAATTTAGCGATTTTAGCTCGTTGTCAGCTGTAATTTGCGGAGCGAATTAGTCATGCGAGATTGTCTTATGCCGATATTTGCCGGACCTCACTTCATATGCTTTGCTATAGAAAATTTCCCCTTTTTTGTTCAGCATAATAGCATGTATGGTACTTGACGATAAAGATCCTCGTTTTTTAGCCAGGCATCAGAAATGATCAAAAGGAAGCTTTTGAAGTGCTCCTTCTCATTACTAGTAGAATTAATCCTTCACGTGTATTATCTATCAAGAGTCAGATATGGTTTTATAGGAAGACTCTAGACGACCATTGCACATTACTAATTTTTAGGTTCGTTTATGTCCATGATTGGCAATGATATCACTCTATTTTGTATAGTACTAGTTGGCCTTAATATGGAGTAAATTAATTTATCATATTCATGCTTACAAAAAAATGGGTACACAGCTATCTACAGTGAGTAGTTCAGGACGTGCAATGATGTGCCAAAAACCATTTCTGTTAACAAAATGGGGACTGCCAAGGTGAATCCTTAGCTTTGTAGTCGGAATATCTTTAGACACCCATTGTATAAGACATACAATTTGAATATATTTCGATGAGTATTTCGCGAATAACTGAATTGCATGTTTATAACACATTTGCTGTAGCCAGAAAACATCAGTTATAATCTCTTCCTGTCAGTTATTGCCCTATTGGTCCCACAATATACCCCTTGTTTACACATTCCGAAATGCTTGCTGTCTCTTGGCTAAAGTACAGCTACACTGTGTAAAATATACCATTGGTTCTCATTTTCCTAATCAATAACACTATCTTTGAAATTATGTATGTTGCAGATCTGTTGTTTTTGTTGTTCTATCTCCACTATTTATATTCAGCTCACATGTATTTCATATGCATTGTTGCAGGTATCACAGCCTCAGTGCCTGTTCAGCAGGTCTAGGCAAATTATCCTATTAGTTTTATTGTCTAGTAAATAATGTATCCGACGAGCCAGTACATGGATCCATACTACTCTCACTACAGAAATCATACACCCTACTCATACTATCCTCCGGGATGGGAAGCTGGTCACCCCCGGGCAATGGATTCATCTTGTCGTCCACCAAGCTATGGACCTTGGCCATATAATGCGGGTATGCATCACCCACATCCTCCTGAGTACCACTGCTGCTGTAACCACTCGTATCCTCACGGGTATTACGGTTTCAGACCCCCATTCCCTCAAGAACTTCCACCTCCTCATCTATATTACCATGGACCATTTCCACAGCATCCAAATGAATTCCCTCCTTACTTTGCCCACCCGCATCCTTATCCTGCTGAACAAACACAGTATGATTTCAACAAGTCCAAGAACCATTGCTGTGGATGTCCAAATCATGTTTGTCATGGTGAAGAGAAAAGCAATGTGAAAATAAAGGAAGAAAGACCTGATGGAAAGCCTGAGAGGGAGTTCAAGGGTGCTGATAATTCAAGTATAATTCGCCATCCAAACAAACAGTATCCTGCGATATGGCTTCCATCAGGCAACATTGAAGACAACGACAACGGAAAGCTTTATGAATTGCCACCTCAGCTCTTGAATGGCTGGGTTCCTGTGGGTGGCAAGCGGGCAGAGGATGCGAAGCAACAAGGGCAACATGACCAAAAGGAGAAACAGTTTCAGTGGCCAATAGTTTGGATGCCGGCTGGTTATGATGAGCCGAAACAAAAAGCTAAAGATTTGAAAGAGATGGATGAAAACTCAAAGATTACTGAAGAAACTCCTCCTTCACCCAAGATTAAGATTATTCCCCTGTCATGGTTTGAGGATCAGAAGCCGGCTGCCCAGAGTGGTTCTAGAGATCACGGTGACAGATCAACATTGGAGAGCCAACCCACTACCACTGAGTATCGAGATGGCAGATTAGTGGAAGGACACCGTAAAACCACTCCAGATATGCCTAGGAGAGTAAATGATGAAAGGAAACCTGCAAGGGAAAATTACAAGACCATCCCAGTTTTGCCAGATAAAGAAACTGATGAAAAGAAGGTGACTACTTACCGAACTATTCCAGTCATGACTGAGAAAGAAACTGAAGAGAAGAAGCCTGCTGTGAGTGAAAATAAAGAGGAAAAGAAGTCTAGCAGTTCTGAAAAGAAAGGAGAACATGGGAAAGGAAATCATAGTGAATCGCCAACAGCTAAACATTCAAAATTGCCCCCTGTTTGCTTGAGAGTGGATCCACTACCAAGGAAAAAATCTGGAAATGGTTCGTCAAGGTCTCCTAGCCCACCAATCAGAAAAGATGCTAATAAAGATGAGGACATGAACGAGGCCCAAAGCCAGAACTTGGAGCCTAAACAGTCTGATAAAAAGAAGCAAATAACTGTGTCTGAGGCGAAGGAAAAATCAGTGAACGAAAAATCACCTGATGACATGAAAAAAGACATGGGGTTTAGCAATGAAACAGTGCCAGCTGCTTCTGCAAAACATTCTCCGGAGGAAGAAAATGATGATCAGAAGGTCCAAGACAGTAGTACCAGGGTACACGCCCAAGAAAATGCAGGTGCTAACATAGTGGGAGGTGGTACTCAAGAAAATGCAGGTGCGGAGATCTTGAAGGAAGATGACAAGAGCACAGACAGGGATGACATAATTCGGAGTGAAACACTAAAAAATGATTCCAAGCCATTCAGAACAAATTTATCAGAAGCAGCAGCTGCAGTTCGTATTCAGTCTGCATACAGAGGGTATGATGTTCGAAGATGGCAGCCTTTGGATAAGCTCCGGAAGATCAGAGATGTGATTGAACAGATGCAAGGAGTGAGGAAGCAGCTGCAAAGCCTTGAAGCTTCATCCAAGAAACCAACAGAAAAAGAGCAAATGGCCGCTGGTGAGGCAATTATGAATTTACTCCTGAAGCTCGACACTATCCAGGTACCTTGTTGTAATTTCAGCCTTTCCCTTCTGAAACGGCATAAATTATCAAACCTTTTCTGGTATTGTTCATATAGACTGGTTGTGATCCTTTATACCCTTGTTACAGGGCTTGCATCCAAGTGTAAGAGATGCTAGGAAGTCTGTTGCTCGAGAGTTAATTTGCTTACAGGAGAAACTTGATTCTTTATGCAAGCAACCATTCAGTGAGTTTAATCACGAAAACGAGGATGAGATATCAGAAAGAGCTGATAGCATTATCCATACTGCAGCACCGACCTTAACTTCTGAAGCTTCTGATAAAGTAAGTTTCACTTGTGTTCATAATGCTTTATAACCTCATTTTTCAATTGTCCATCAAAGCAGCAGTTTATATGAAAATTTACTAAGTTGTACCCCTTTCACCTTAAGATGTCTCAGGAGGAGAAAGCTGACGAGCTGAGAGAAGCCAAAGAATCATCTTCCGTGGATTCCATAGAGCTGTGTGATGCTGTTCCATCTGAAGTTTCCATGGAATTGGGGCAAGATGCTTATTCCAGTGAGCTGAAGAATCAAAAAGAAGAATCATGTTCCAACACAATGGAAGTACCACGTGAAGAAGTAAGTTAATTTCCATTTGTGTTTATTGCTTAGGTTACGCTTAAATCCTTGATAAAATGGAAGCCTTGTTTGACAATTGGAGCATCTGCCTACATTTGATCTGCACTAGCTAGCAAATTGTTCTAAGAAAAAGTATAGCGAACTTCAAAATAGTTTGTTAAAAAGGAAGTCTTCATACTTAGCTGCATCTGATTTTCATTCATAGAATGATTAATTTACAAGAAGAATTTAAAATTTCATGTTGAAACAGGAGACAGCTGCAGAACAGGTTGAATTTCAAGGAGCATCATCAATAGATACGATGACTGCCACGGCTTTACCTGAACATCCCGCTGACAACCACGAGTGCCGGATAGAAGAACCAAATGCTGGTTTGCTAGAAGTGACTGAAGAAGTAAGTTGTCTTTTCTATAAATGCCCATTCATTGTTCAAAGATGTAATCTATGCTATTGTGTATTGACAATGTTGTTGCATTTTTGTTTAACAGAAGAAAATTGCAATAGCGGATGAAGGGCAAGAGGCACCACTAGTGGACTCCATGGAACCATCACACGATGCAGCATCGACAGTGGACTCTAGTGGGCTGGAGAAATGCATGGCTTCAAGTGGGCAGAATCTCCATGCTGACGAGTTGAATAAAGAAGTTTCTCCTGCTATCAGCGGAGAAATTAAACCCACTCTGGCAACAGAGTCTTTGGATAATAGACTGACAGCTGATAATGTGAGTTTTCTTTTTATTCCTTTATATAATAAGGTTTGTACTGATTGAACTTTTGAGATTGACAATGTGGCGTTAAAACAGGATGGCTCGGTGGATGATCAGATGAAGGAGGCTGTAGGTGTAGAAAGACCGGAACTGAAACATGATGTCTCTCCTGCTGAAGAAACCCCAGATATTAACTTGGAGGATCCGCTAGTATCTTTGAAGCACACAGAGCTACATGAGCGTGATCTAACTACTGCAGCTGGCTCATTTACGTCTAATGTAGATGGCCAACTAGAGGAAGCCAGGGATACGAACATGCAAGAACAAGAGGCAGATAGCACGCAAGATGCTACCAAAGAATCACCAGAGGCTACAATGGATGATATGGAAGCTGTTGCTTCTGGAGAGCCTGCTCAGGCTGTCTTGGTCGAACCAACATTGGAGTCAGACTCTGCCCCAGAACAAACTGTCCTGAAGGAGTCGAGCAACTCAATGCAAATTGAGCTTTCTGGCCAGGATGACTCGCCCCATGTGGATCAGAACAATGAAGTTGGCAAGCTAACAGGAGGAGAAATTGATGCCCTGGAGAGTAACAATAGACTTGCAGAAGAGGCATATGACACTAGAGCCGAAACTGTCTTCCCAGAATTGGACTCTTGTGAGTTATCATGTGCTCATGTTGATGCTACCTCAGGGTATCAGAGGCCTGAGATGAAGGTGTCACTGGAGAGCCAAGCTGCTGAAGAAGAGAGCGTCTGTTCACATAGTTTGTGCGCAGATGCACAGGTGTCTGAGATGGATGAACGCACTGAAATGCCGAAAGCTCCAGCAGGTGTGATGGGAGCAGATTATCCTGAAGAAGTTGATGAGCGGGTTTCTGAGATGGAAGAATGCAATGGGACGCCGAACGGTTCTCCAGTCTGCACAGCAGGAGTAACTTCTGCTGAAGAGGAAGCTGATAACTTGAAAGAAGTCGCCAAAGAAGATGTCGCTGTGCAGATAGAGAGCAAGGCCTCTGAAGAAGCTTTGCCTGCCGCAGTAACTCCTGATGCTCTGAAGAATGCTCTGAAGGATGGTGACGAGAAGAAGCTAGCCGAAGAAAACCAGAAGCTGAAAGAGATGCTCCAGAAGCTTCTTGCATCTGGCAATGATCAGATGGGGGTTATCACAGATCTAAGCGAAAAGGTCAAGGTGCTTGAGAGAAAGCTGGCACGCAAAAAGAAGCCAAAGGTGAGGGTTCACAGGCCATCCAGGCATGCAATGGCCAAAGTCCACTAGATTGATCTCTGAAGTTTGAGGATCTGTGTATGGATTCTGTGTATATCCATGTTGTATGTGCAACTGCAATGTACTGCTGCCAGTGTGTACTGCGATGTCCTGAAAAACACGAGATATTAAGTTGATCTAGTGCTTTGTTGGGTAGTCAAACGTGCAAGTCTTTTAACAAGAATGTAGATCTGGTTAAAAACTCTGGCATATGACGATTGGCCAAAATGCTAAAACTGGTGAGAGCTAGCGTTGCGTTGCAGGTACAGGTGGTGTTTGCGCGTTTTCATAGAAGATTTTGTCGCCGGTCTATATTCATCACACAGATGCGAAGAAAGTTTCTTCATTCTTGCTGTACCAGTATTTTCATGTGGGCAACGGTACGCTACGATCTGTATGAAAACTAGGTGGCCCTCGTGTAATGTTTTCATTTTGCCTGTTCAACTTTTCTTTTTCTTTGCCTGCACAATTTAGCTGTTAGATTTTCAACTGCGCGTCTTTCCTTCATTTAGTGGCGGACCGTGCCTAAGATTTTGGCTGGGGCAAACTCCTAGATTAATCTTGGCTAGCGACGATATCCGCCATCAAATGGCATTGTCTACCACTGAACATGCTGCTGTGTAGCTGGAGCAGCTGCCCCATGGTTTAGGTCCATGATGCGTCTCTTTTTAGCCAGATCATTTTTATGAAATGGTGTATTATCTGATAGAACATATATGTTTTTTTTTTGCAAAAAATAGAACATATATGCTTGTCTGTGGCCAGATTCACTAAAAATTGTCTTTGACTACAATACAAGATGTTAGTCTACTTGTCTCTGGGCTTCTCGTTATGAAGTTAACGGATTCTACGAAATCTGAACCGTGTCATCTCTAACGCACCTTTTTGCGGTAGACCATGATACCGTTGGGTAAAAAGTACCATGAATGAAATATGATCATCTATTTAAGTAGAAAACCATAATGTCTCTAATTTAAGTAACTTTTTTCAGTACTACCTATATGATGCCCATAATACCGCACCGTGATATGATCAAACATGTATCACAATAAAGATCTAGATCGTCGGATGAAGAAAATGGACGATGTGCATCCATTTGAGTCTATCTATTATAATAATTCTCTTGCAACATACGTCTCTAGCATGCTGCGGTTCATTAAACTGACATATCTCCAGCTTGTAATGATCATACTTAAAAGTATGATCATAACATCTTTATAAGTATGATCATATAGTTTGACTCTAAGAAGGGCAGTGTACTTGCAGGCCTTAAAATTGCAGTACACGCTGTTATGATCATACTTATAAAGCTTGCCCCAAAAGGCTTCGAAAAGCTTGTTAAACATCTGAGATGGCAGATGAAGGTCAAAGCTAAAGGCGCGTCAGAGTGCAATCCTGAATATTCTGCAGTTCAGTTCACATACTTTACTTCCCTTGAAAAAAAAAAAGGTGCTGTGCCAACGAACCAAATCATGGGTGCTGCACTCATTTTGTTTCCATTGCAAGCAGGGACTACGCAGAGAGCATGGTGAACATCATAAGATATCCCGTCGTTGCAACGCACTTATTGTCAGCAATTCATACCATCACCTCATGCACTCGCTACAAATGTATACTATTGAACTGACCAAACTCTGTGGACCATTGTTCAGGATTCCTAGAAGCATGGTGTACGAGGCCCTCCATAAGCATGGGCGTGCACTTATCCATTTATCCGGGTCTGTGATGACGGTAAAATTTCACCTCCATCAGTCTGAGAGAAGACGCAGGAGAGCTTTCTTTGTTCATGTGTTACTGTGTAAGACCCTGGTGGTTTCCTTGGCCAACTGCTCAACCTACCTTGCTCCAATCATCAAACATGTTCATGTCACCTATAGCAGCAAGTTAGCAGAAACATATATCACAAACTCGCAACTTTATTAGCCTGTACATGTACGGTGCAGCTTATCGCGTACTCCTATTTGCATATTATTTCTTTGTGGACAAGGAATTCACATATATGTATAACTTATGACATGACTTTACAATGATGCTTCGACGATACCAGGAAAAAAGAGGGAAGAAACGTGACGTTTTCCTAAAGAAACCCTCGTCTTTTTTATCCAAGAACAGGATCACTAAACACCAATGCTTGGAACCCGGAGTTGCATAATGTCCTAAGATGGCTAAGATTAATGTCACTCGAGACAAGGACATGCCGACAGTCAGTGGACAGCGATATCCATCTACATGCCTCTCCTGGTGGAGCTAATGGAATTGTTCGTGATGACAAGTATTTCACAAGATTCCCATACATACTGTAGTGTTACCATCGACAGACTCTTCCTAAAGATATTTCCTTTCCTTCTACCGTTCTTCCAAGTGACACGTTGCTTGAGGCATCTTGGAAGCTAAGCTGTCCTAACACTACCGGAGGATTTCTCAGTGAGCATGGTCCTCCTTTTATGATTAACCACTTTATATGACATAACATCTTCAAAACTAATATTTAGATTACTTACCATCAGAACTTAAATATTAAAATATGCTTTGATTAGGGCACTATTTGTCTTTTTAAAATGATTAGGGCACTATTTTTTGAATTGGTGGAAGTATGGGATTCCGTGGAAATGTACCCTTATTATATGAAAAGGATATAAAATAGCAGGCGATATGCTAATAATTGGCTACAAGACGAAGCCCATCACACAATAAATGACTATCATGTGAAATTTGAATTTTAGCTGAAGAAAACAGTTAGGAGGGTTCTTAACAAAAATTAAAAATTGAGATTTCAGTTTATTAAAAAAATGAATAAAGTTCATCTAAATAAAAGTGATGAGGCACGTGGTGCATGCTATTGAGAATGTCAATAGGACATCAGCACAAATATGATTTAGTTTCAATTGTCCATATGATGAGCAATTCTTTTTACCAGACTTCTTTTACTTCTTCTTTTAATGTCATTGTAACTTTCACTTTCGTTTTTTTAGGTGTCTTCCAGCAAGATAATTGTTTGTGCCCTTGAACCAATAGGCGTTTGCACCAAATAATTGTTTTTCAGAACCTACTGAACAGATATTGGTGGGACAAAATGATCAGGAGGTTGCATTAGAGTATATAGGAAATTAAAAAAAAATGTTAAAGTTGTTCTAGCAAGTGGAGTCGTCATTGCCTGAAAATTGTGCTGCGTCCAAGCGTTGTTGAGGTCTTCATTGATGCTATGTTTGGTTGATAACTCGAATACTTTTTGCGATGAACTTTGTAGTTATCATGGTTTCATGTGATGGTAATCTGCACTAAAACTCAAGGCCTAGTCTGCATCCGACTAACGCCAGCTCAGAATCGAAAAGCAAGGTCTTAGCTTTTCTCATGCAACATGTAAAAGGCACTGAGGCATGCTTACCAGCACATGGCACATATATACATAGTAGTGGACACTAATATAGTGGCCATTCTCATTAGTGCACTAGGTAGCATGCCTTTCATTATTTTTTGGGGCATAGTTGGGATCCTACATCTTTGCCACCATAAGAATACTGTTGCTGTCAGGTGGCTTCGATTCATATACATGAAAATTGCTAGGCATGCAACTTCTTCTGCCCTAAAAGATGTCAACTTGTTTCCCTTTTCTTTTTGGTGTGTGTGCTGTGTGTGATGTGGCAATAGCTTAAGAAGTTGCATGAACCTGTTCAAACAGTCAAGCCGTTCTTCCAAAAAGGAGGAAAGACAGGTCTCACATACATTGCCACATCTACAAGCTATCTCAAAATAGGAATGGCAGGAACCTCATCACCACCTTATAAAGGTTAACATGTCCTCTTTGGGCATTTTGGAACAGTGGTCCTAGAGGAGGAAATGGTAACAGCAAAAGGGTGCATATTTTATACATACTCCGTATCATGGAATATCACTACTTAGATTCTAGAGCAGTGGGCAGCAAATAACCAAATACGGTTGATAAGTCGTGGCATGTGATGTGCTAGCACATGGGGACAGATTGTGTGCACCAGGTGTTTTGGAGTGTCCAAAGCCGAAGGCAACAGGGGCAGCGTGATGCCATGCCATCTGCTACTGGACATGGCAAGGTATGGCATGGCCAGGTATGCCGCATCGCAAGGAATGATGGATGCAAGGTATGTCGTGCAACAATCCAAGGCGTGCACCAAGTTTGTTTGTCCCTTGTTTTGTATCCACTGCATCTGGTGTGAAAACAAGGATGTGCAAGCTTCTTTGGCCCCTGCATGCTGTTGACTCATTAATTGGTCCCTACCACAACCTGTCTTTGATATGCTTACGGTGGAAGGAACAGATGTGCATCGTCTAGTCATATAGATATTGCAAAATCAGCATCTTTCAGCCTATCATGTTCGCCTCGCTGCTTTGCAGTAGCTACAGTGTTTCAGTTATTTCTTCAGCAGCCGTTACAATGTTCGTAGTTATTTTTTCAGCAGCCGATACAGTAAAACGGCTGCTTCGCAGCGAGGCGAACAGACTGACAGATCGGTACGTTGAGTTTGCCACCTTCTTTTTGTAATATGATATTTAAACGTGAAAGTTTGATGTGGATATATATCCAGAGATCAGCAAAAGACAACATAATAATGAACCCAATTCAAAACTCAACAAAATAGATATGCACCGAGTGTTGTCACTATCAGTGACAATGCTCTTGATAGGTCTCTCATGCGGATTAGATGGCAAGCCAATACGACAGTACAAGATTCTTAGGACGTGCTTGGTTCGGCGCCTCACTTTGCCAAACCAAAGCTTCGGCGGCGCCACAAATTTTACGTTGCTGCTTGGTTCAAGTGAACGCTTGCCGAATTTGACGCCGCCGACGCTTGCCGAATTTGCCGCCACACCTTCGGCGGCGCCGAACCATCGGCGTGGCAAGCGCAGGCCGTGAACCAAGCATGCCCTTACATTGGCTGGCTGGGAAAAATTAAGATTCTTCTTGTATGAGCAACTATGGCAACTACGGCAACTTTGTTACTATAAAAAAACTGCTCTAGAGACTTAGAGTATGTTTGGCATGGTTTATGTTTTTTGGTTTATGCATTGTTGCTACAGTGTTTCAGAGACATAAGTCAGAAAAAGCCATGCGCAGTACCAAAAAATACATAAACCGCTGACGCATAAGTCCAAATAAATCATGCCAAACACACCTTTACTAAAAAAACTGCTCTACAATTAGCCTCGAGACACATGCTTCCCACTGTTCCTACAATTAATTGCTCAGCAAAGGCACAAATGGTTCCCTAGAGTCATCTGCTATTAGGACGTTCTCAATAGTTACCTTTTAGCTAACTTTTATAATTATTTAATGAAGAAAAAGAAGAGAGAGGAAGCTGCTAGTTTTTTCTCAAGAGGCAGTCTCTAGTATTTACTGAGCTATTGACATGCGGGACTAGCCATTAACTTAGAGTCGACATGAATTCTTATATTAACTCTTAGATGATGTGGAGAGACAATGTTGTCTCTACCTTTGAAGACGTTTTTAAAGCTCCTCGAGCCTACCTTAGCAATTGTAGGACTGCCAAACCACTCCTCGAGCGTCACATCTTTTCATTTTTCCTTGAAGAAGATCCAGCTTGGGGAAAAGGGAAACTAATCTTAGTTTTGGTGTTTTATTGATTCATACAAAAATCTATGTATAGATGAAACAATCATATGCATTCATATACATGCCTACTATAAGTATTCATTAACATAATGCTCAAAGAAAAATTGATAAATGCCATTAGCAAATCCATTTCTTTGGTGAAGCCATCACAAGGACAGCAACAAAGTTGAGGCCCACAGACACCAGGTGAGCTCACACCTTTCACGACCTTTCAAACGAGAAGCAACGCGTGCGTAGGATGGAGACGGAAGAGGTGGATGGGTCATGAGATAAACAATTTTGTTGTGACTTGTGAGTGATGCAGATGGAGCAGGGTTAATTAGGTAAAGGTGGCCCATGGTGCCTCACCCACCAATCATAAAATAGACCTCATCCAACTTTCTCTTGTGGCCCTCGTTTGTGCCCTTCGTTGATCGAACATCAAATCCATGCACAGAAAACCTATGAAAAATCTCCTTAACAGCGAAGATATTAACGGCAGCTATGCGCGGATCAAATAAATATTTCCCCTAACTAACGTATACTCCTACTTACAGAAAAGTTGTTTAAAAGTTACTTAGCCAAGAGGCGACTTTAAGGTTCTGGGTTTGACTTCTCGTGGGAGTAAATTTTTTAGTATTTAACGGCTTTGTGCTTTCAGCGGTAGGCGACGTGACCGTCGACAGCGAGGCGCCAGTGGTGATTTCGTCAATCTCGAGAATTTGTCGGTTCAGTCTTCGAAGATGCTTATAGAGGTAGGGTTTGCATATGTACGGTTATAGAGGTGAGTGTGTATGCGTTGTGAGTGTCTGAGTTGTACTGTGTAATTAAAAAAAAAAAAAAGCCAAGAGGCGACTTGTACCGCATTTGTGTTCACCCTCATGGCTCTAGAATTTTGTTCGCAAGTCAAAGGAGCAAACCCCAACTAAGTACGGTATACGTTCGCAAAGAAAAAGATAAACTGAGTATGGTATACGTGCTCTACCCCACAGATAAGGCGTGCATGGTGCAACATGTGGAACAGGTATAATTGGGACTTCGTTTTTTATTTGTTGAATAATTTCTATTATTAATAATATTATTTCTGTCCATGTAACGAGTTTTAGATTTAGTCAGGTTATTCTTTAAATTTTTTATAACAAGTAACTATTAGACTTTAATTGACAATAGCAAAAGGCTTTAGAGATCTACGAAATGGTGTTACTATTTTCATCGTGAAACCAACTATCATGATATACAACTCTTTCTATTTAACATAATTTATTCAGCCTGTTCGTTACGAACACTGTAGCAGCTGCAGAAACACTGTAGCAGCTGCAGAAGAAATAACTGCGAACACTGTAGCTGCTGCAAAGCAGCGAGACGAACACGCTGATTTATAAGTAAATTTGACTTAGATCAACTTATTTTATAGAGAGGGAGTCTTTTAAGAGAACATTCTGGGATCTTATGTTTTCAGAAACAAAGAGTTTGTGACATGGCACTTAAAGAGCCACGAGAGGCTAAAAGAAGCCATGTCAATGCAACACAACAAGGTGTAAGCATCATGGTGAGTGGCATGATGTGTTCGAGATGCCTATAATTGTAAAAGGTTTTGTTTTTTCAGTTCAACTGAAAAGGTCCTGAAAATTTAAATGTTGCGATATTGATAAAGAAATTAATGAATTTGAACCAATTCCTTCACGATTTTTTAATTAATGCATGTATGTCAAACCTCCTGGATCATCAATCCTTCGCTAGAAATCAAAATGCCTGCCATATTCGAGCCGGAACTAGAAAGGAAAAAGTAGACGAATGCTTAAACAGAACTAGTATGACAGTAACTGTCAGGGGAAAATGGACCAGCATGACAGTAACCTTCAAGTTTGATTAGTATTGTCAGATGTCCGGTAGAGTTAAAGCACCTTCCATAGCATTTCTCTCTTCCTCTTCTACCCCTCCCTCTTCCTACTCCACTCAGCCCTTCTCTCTCTATACCACACCTCTCTCTCAGCTTGAAGCAAGCAAGCACCTTCCGCTTTCTTTTCTCTCTCCACGTTGCCTCACTCATATATACGCCATTGTGGCGTTGTGCTAGAGACCATGGCCATGGGGGCCCTGACCTAATGTAGGTGAAGAGGGGGAGCCACTGTTCCATCTCTTTGGAGTAGAAGGGCAGGCAGGAAGGTCCCTCACCTTCCCCTCATTTCCCAACCCCCGCGCCCCCACCAGATTGGGGAAATTTCGCGCTCAACTCGATCGCCGCCGGCCGCCCAACCGCAAGGAACTGCCGCCGGTACGATCCCTACTGCTCATCTGTTCTCCTTCTATCTCTTTCTTGCAGTCCCTCTTGGTGCGGGATTTCTTTGTTCTTGATTCGTGGGAAAGATTGGGCTTTGGGTTTATGTTGTTTCATCGGTGCTGAATCTTGGCACTGAATCTTTGTTTCATTTCTTGAAAGGATTAGGAGGACGCGGCGGCTTGGTGGATTTCGAAAGGCAGGATCTTTTTCTTGGATTTCTGTTCTCCAGGAGGTAATCCGCGAGCAAAAACTTATCTTTCCCCATTTCTGTTATTATGTTAGGCCAGGCTGGAATTGTGGGATTTTGCTTGTTCCTCATGCATTAATAATACTGTGCTTTGGTGCCTGATTTTGTGCGGGCGTCACGGATTGGTTGTCATAGGCTCATAGGCATGCTTTTTCTTGGTGCGGTTTTGGTAAATTTTGTTTGGTAGATAGTGCTGTTCATGGCTGCCTTGGCAGCGTTGGTTGCTTTATTTGTCCATGTCTTTAATGATCGCGATGTGGCCCTTTCTGCGGCAAATTGAATGTGGTGTTAGAAATTCCATTTTTTCTTTTCTAAAAAAATCCAATTTGTGATAGGGACATTAGTGTCCCTGCACTCTGTATTATTTCCCCCGAGATCCATTGATTAACAGCTATTTTGTCATCTCTCGTTGTACAAGAGACATGACAGAATAGATGCTAGAATCATAAGATTTTTTGTCTAAAAAAAAAAGATTGAAACTTTGTCAATATTATTGTCTTTTGTGTTGTTGAAAGGTTAGAATGGTAATATTGGTTAGTACTCTCCCTAATTCAGGACTTAGTTTTGTCTGTTAAAGAAATGGCCATAGTTTAGATGTTTGGTTCTTGTCAAGCTGTGATGAGCTGCGAAATCACCTCTCGAGGTATAGATAGCCTGGAACTTATTTTGATTGTATTTGCTCACCATTCTACATCATCCTTCTTTTCTTTTTCTGCTGTTCATATGGGTGGCTAAACCTGATCTGAAAATGGCTTTGTTTATTTCCAATATGCTCAGAAAAGTTGCTGTTGAGCTGAGAATACTTGAGAAGAGGTTTCTCATGTTGCTATAGCGTCGTCCCTTATTTTATTATTTATTTTTGCAGGATCTTGTATTAGCTACCGTACTGTGTTATTCACCGGATGCTGGCAATGGGGTCAGAAGAGTGGGAGTTGTATCCTTCCTCTTACATTGGTGCTCAGGTCATAGAATACCGGCCAATTTCTGAAGACAGCGATGATGATTGGAATGGGGATGTCGCAGTATCTTTGGATGCTGTTCTCCCTGATGATCTGTTGGAGAAGGTTCTCTCCTTCTTGCCAGTTGTGAGTATCATAAGATCCGGGTCGGTTTGCAAAAGATGGCACGAGATCGTGCATGCCCAAAGGCATACTTGGAGCAAAATGGTGCCTCAGAAGCCATGGTACTTCATGTTTACTTGCAGCGAGGAAGCTGTTTCAGGTTTTGCCTATGACCCGAGCCTGCGCAAGTGGTATGAATTTGACTTCCCTTGCATCGAGAGGAGCAACTGGTCTACATCCTCATCGGCCGGGTTGGTGTGTCTGATGGACAGTGAGAACAGGGGGCGCATCATGGTGTGCAACCCCATCACCAAGGACTGGAAGAGGCTTCTTGATGCTCCTGGTGGCAAAACAGCAGATTACAGTGCCCTTGCCTTTTCTGTTGACAGGAGTTCTCATCAGTACACTGTGGTTGTTGCAAGGAGCAACCAGGTCCCGTCGGAGTATTATCAGTGGGAGTTTGCCATCCATCTGTATGAGTCGATCACCGGTAGTTGGGTGACTCCCTTTACTGGAGTGTTGCTTGGATGGAGAGGTGGGGACGAATGCGTCATCTGTGATGGAGTCCTCTACTATCTGGTGTACTCCACTGGAGTTGTGGTGAACAATAATCAGCATCGCCATTGCCTTGTCATGTATGATCTCTCTGCAAGACCTAACCACATTTCTTTGATGAGCATGGCTATACCAGTACCATGCGCTCTTACATGTGGCCGGTTGATGAACCTAAGTGAGAGGCTTGTTCTGGTTGGCGGCATTGGCAAGCAAGATAGACCTGGCATTATCAAGGGAATTGGCATTTGGGAACTCCGTAACAAGAAGTGGCATGAGGTTGCTAAAATGCCTCACAAGTTTTTTCAAGGATTTGGTGAGTTTGACGAGGTTTTTGCAAGCTGCGGAGCGGATGATATCATCTACATCCAGAGCTATGGATCCCCAGCTCTTCTCACCTTTGAAGTAAAGCAGAAGATATGGAAATGGTCAGCAAAGAGCCCTGTGACAAAGCGCTTTCCGCTACAGCTGTTCACTGGTTTTTCTTTCGAGCCAAGGCTGGATATTGCTTCCTAGTTTTGATTTTTCAAGATTCTTACATTATATTTTGCCTGATTTTGGAATGGCCAAAGACAGGAGATGCTAGCATTGGAAGCCATTTGAACACAGAAAATGGTCAGATCTACAGATCTATTCTATTGATTGGTGGGCGTAGTGATGGATTAACATTGCCTATCTTTTGTTGACTTGATTGGATAGTAGAGTGAGAGTTGTTACCTTCTACAATTTACACAATCATTGTTTCTGAATTTCCTTTTCTTTTGTTGCCTGCAAATTTAGTGCGCAAGTCCCAGAAGAATTCGTCCCATTCTGTTTTGCAGTCCTCTCGATATATGGTCCCTGCTGCTACTGAATTATGTTTTCCTTACGCTGCAATTGCGTGATATGCATCCAGGAGTTTTGAGCTGCGAAGCTAGTAGTAGTACTTTGTTGCTGGACCGGTACTTGCTTTGCCTTCCTTGCAGCCATTTATGTAGAGCTGAGCCTGTTAATATGGTCAATTTGTCCGCTCAGTTTACAAATATTTTCATTTTCCTAGAAGTTGAATTCACAGAAGCTTTATTAATCCAAAAAAATTGCATATGGAACTGACAGTTCACATGTCTGTCTGCTAGTTTTTGTCACTTATTTGTGTTTTACCTGACTGCCCTAATCCTGCAGCCAGTGCTGTCATTGCATTGTCTGATGTAATCACATACTCCAGTTATGTACCGTAATACTACATGCTGTACCTAAAAGCAGGTACTAACACCATCTAGAATCTTTGCCTGTTGCTTCTGATGCATCATCGCTGTCATGCCTTGCATGTTGCACGCTATTGTGCAAAGACAGGCGAAGAAGCATGCTCCCAGGAGCCTGCTTTGTCTATCTTCCGCCCTCTGTGGTATGGATCTAAACGTCACATTATTTTGCCCTGTCTGAACTCTAAACGTAAAAGCAGGTACTAACACCATCCAGGAAAGCGGCATTGTCTTGCATGTTACCGCTGCTCCAAATGGTGTTTAAAGCCAATGAAAGGCCGTCTGTGCCGTGCACTGCAAGGCAGTGTGTCATGTTGAGATGTGCAGTGTCGGCTTCAAATGAAAATTTTGTTTTGAGCTAAAGCCATAGCAGCTTGTTGCTATTTAGTCTTAAAGTGGATGCAATGTAGATGGCCCCTTTTTTTTTTAGTTAAATGGGATGCAATATATGTACATCCAGTTGTTATGAAACATCTACAATATGAAACTTTTCTGTGAAAGAAGAAAAGCATCGGCGCTGCTATCGGTCACAAGCAGTAAAGAATAAGATTCCCCTGAACTGAAACGTGTTCCATGTTTTTAACCAACATCATGTACTTAAAAAAAAAAGGCATTGGAGTACTAAGCATGTCAGTATTTTGTCTTCTTCACACTGGACAATCGCACGTACTGGTAGTGATTAACACGAGTATCCGACGGTACGGATTATACATGCCTAAACAAAGTGAAACCAAGTAAGAGTACAATTTTTTAACTCGTTGCACAGATTCACCTCACCTAATCATTCTTTAAGTACAGAGAGGAAGATAGATTTTCTTTACACGTGCACCTGGACATGGTGCAGCAACCCAACAATTTTCAATGGACATCGCCATTGTTTATCAAGGACGTAAGTACTATTCATTTTCCTAGTCGGTAAACTGAACTTTCAATGAAGCAGATCACTTTCCCCGTCATTTTACTGAGCTTTGAAGGAACAAAAAAAAACTTCTTTCAAACCATTTTTTGGTTAACCTGACCTTTTTTTTCCAAGAAACTAGTACTACTCGAACTTATTAGGTACAATGAGCATGAAAAATCCATCAGCAAATACCAACGATTCGATTAGTAAACCGCGGCAGAAACGGGCCCAACCGCGAAATCGATGAGCGAGGGGTAATCGAGTGGAGTCATCAGTCACTGTGTCATGTGTCTGGTGCAGTCGAGGTGACTGACGGGCTGCTGAGGAGTGCTGGGTGAGTACGTACGCGCGCGTCCTTTGTCTGGGCTTCTGCGCGGCATGGACGGATTTGGATCCTGATGACTCGTCCTCTTGCTGTCCCTGTCCCCCGCCTTGGCAGATTGCGATGCAGTGCAGAGGAGGCAGAGGGCGAGAGAACTCACAGGCTAGAACCCAGGCCAAGCGGAGCGTGTGGTTCAATGGGGTCTCGTGACCGGACCAACATCTACTACTACTCCAGCTCCATTCCCTCTTTTTTCACGACCAGTGGTCAGAACGCTCGATCGAAATTCAATTTCGCGGGCGAAAATCAGATACGTTCGTTGTTCCAAAATTCAAAAAAAATAATATTAAAAGGTTCAGGTTTGGCAAGACAGTAGTACTCCCAATAGCAGACTGAAATCTTTGGTTGTTGAACGTTGAGCATCGCCAATCGCGTGCCATCCATGGGCCTGAAAGTTCAAAGAGCAGCAGCGGGTCCTGTGCCCAAGGCATGGCGCTCCTACCAACAGCACCTCGGTGGCGGAGCCCCAGGGCACAAGCATCACATTCCCGTGGCCGAAGCAATGCCCTGCCGGCCAGCAAGAGGCCCGGCACTGCCCCCGGCCCAAACCCAGCTCAGCTCGGCCGGCGTCGTCGATGCACGCGCTGCCAGTCTGGCAACACCATTGCCATTGAACGCGCCTCCTCCCGCGCCCTGCAACCTCCTATGTCCTGCCGTGCCGTGCCGTGCTGTCCTGTGCTGTGCTGACGCAGCACCCCCTGAATCCTGCCACCCTATCGATCTTCTCCATCCGTCCCGTCTGAACGGAGGACGACTTTGGTGGCCGCTCCGTTGAAAACGGCCACGCCTGAGCCTTCGCGCCGCGGGGGAAGGAGAAACGGGGGACTCTATTCATCTATTGGGAGCCGTGCGAGTGTTTGACAGCCTAGCCGTGCCCGGTGCGGCGGCAGCGGCGCCGCGGCAGAGCGAAGAGAATTCAATGCCAGCTGAGCTCAGCTCTCGCGCCTGCCTGGGAATTCGCGAGTCACTGACCTCAGAATTTCTGCCCTGCCTTGCCCTCTGCTCTGATGAGACGTTGCATGCATGTGGAATGCATTCATGTGCTGCCCGCTCTGTCCCTTGCCTGCTTCCTTTCCGTTTCGAGCAGTACTTGCTGATGCCGCGCTTCAGACCAACGCTTCTTTCGAGAGGTCCAACGTTCCTCTACTGCTCCAAGCCGTCTTCATTTTTATTTTTTGTACGTTAGGCATCGAATGATCCTTCCTTGCAATATTTTCGCTTTCTTTTTTGGGGCGAAGAATTCCTTGCGAATCTGAGGCACCACTACGCTAGCACAAGGATTGATTACCAAAAGTTTCAAAAATGATTTGAAGAATTCCACTTGGTTAGATAAATTGATTCTTGATGTCTTGTTGAGCCTTTCCTTTGCATGTGCGAAGAGCGGATGATTTGTTCCTGTCGTGATTTTGGAAGTCTAGCAATGAAGATGATATTTGTCTAAAAATATTTATTTTCCATTGGCCTATCATCTCATTGAGTTAGCATTGCCTTCACTGCTATGAAAATAATCAAAATTGATTTGCACAATAGGATGTTGAGAAGGAGATCTAAGAAATCTTGATTTTTATAAAGTTCAGAAGAGGTTTAAAATCATGGAAAAAATGGAGAATAATGGAATTTCCTAATCCACCTAAAGTTAGAAGATCAAGGCACCAAGCTAGATTTTTTTTTTGAAATATTTGATCTAAAAGTGTTGTTTTTACTCTTCACATGTCTATTCCATTTGTTTACCATGTATGGTCTATTTTTATGAGATTTTCATATGCATTAAGTGCTTATATGCACTTCAGGATTTTTCTACCTTAATTGTCCGCCCTATCTAAGAAAAATTCCTGGGTCCGCCACTGAGCAGAATTGAAGCCACTCCAAAAGAATGGTGGATTCATCATATATATACCGTAGCTCATATACAATCAGTTTGGACGACAAAGGGATTGCATCATCATTCAAGCCTTCTTTTTTTTTAGATGAACATTCAAGCCTTCTTTGAGCCCTGTTTTGTGGAGAAAAGAACGCGGCGGAGGTTGGTTTCAGAATGAAGTCGGCCAGTTGCTTGATCGGAAGTGAAGGCTTAATATCCATTGGGCCGGCCCACAATATTTGACTCTATAAGAAGTTGACGGCCTGCGCAACTACAAAGTGATTTCTTTTTCGAAGCCAACTACTGCAAAGTAAGGGCCTTTAGCTTAGCGGTTACAAGAGTCTCAGTAGCACCATAAGTTCTAGGTTCGACTTCTTGTGGGAGCGAATTTTTTAGGATTTAACGGCATTGTGCTTTCAGCGGTAATCGACGCTCCCATCGACAGCGAGGCGCCAGTGGTGACTTCGTCAATATTTAAGATGTGCCGGCACAGTCTTCGAAGATGCTCATAGAAGTAGGGTTTGCATACATATGTTCATAAGGGTGAGTGTGCGTGTGTTATGACGGCTGAGTTGTACTTTGTACTTAAAAAAAAAACTACTGCAAAGTGATGAAGCATAGCATGGCACTGAAGTGATTGATTGATAGAGAGGAAAAGGTTAGCAGCCTGGTCTGGCATGTGAATTCAGATCTGCGTCAATTTTTGTTGTCGACTCCTCAAACAATGGATGAAAAGCAGGAATTTTGCACAACTGATCTTTTTGTGAAACGTGACCTTCAGGAGTCGACGAGTCGTGCGTGCCTACATGATGAAAGCATGCGAGATGACAAACTGACTTATTCAAAGCAGTCATGTTCCCACGGTTACAAAGCACAAACACACTGTGATACGCAGAACGAAACTACATATATAAACTCGGCCAGTGTGCCGCGTGCCAGCGATGACAGATCGACGCTCTCCCGACTAGCTTGCGGCCGGTCAGCCTTGACATGCATCACCGACAGAGTCGCGACGTCGATGCCAGGCGATCGAGGGGGCGATGCCTACCGCACGCCGCCGGCGCGCTTCTTTGGACCTGGCTTCGTCCCGTGCGCGGCGGCGGCGTCCTGCTTCTTCTGCTGCTCCACCTCCGCGGCGGCGTTCACGGGCGGCTGTCCATGCTGCTGCGTCGCGTCGTCGTGTGCCTTGGCCTTTTGCGCGTTGTGCGCGTCGGCGCCCAGGCTCGCCGCGGACTCCTTGCTCGCCTCCATTAATTCCTCGCGCTCAGTTAGTAGCTAGCTCTCCCTCTTCTCACTCTCTATCGTGTTGAGTGAACTGTGACCTTGCGAGATCTGAGAGGAAGTGAGAAGATTTTATAGGCGCAGATGAGTTATGGGTTGATTAATATATGAGTACCAAATTTGTGGATAATTGTTGCATGGACACGCAAGTGCCTTCGAGACGACACGTCCGCGGCCGCGCACGTGGAGCGGGCCAGCAGTGCGGCGAGCGCGCCGGGGACGACGACGCAGCAGTCAGCGTTCAGCAGCAAAGACGACGAGCCTACCATGCGTGTTGTGTGGAGACGCGGCCAGCAAGGGACGCATCCACGCACGCACGCACTCGTGGCTCACGTGCGAGTGGCTCGTGACACGCGCGGTGCGCGGGGAACGACCGTCGCCGGCAGCTCGGGAAGCAAGATCCGTGTTAACTTATCTCTCTCTTCTTTTTTTTTTTTTTTTTTTTTTTTTTGAGGTAACCGTGTTAACTTATCTTCGGTGCGGCATGCAGATGCTGATGCTCGAGAAGCCCAAGCCTGCGAGAGACACAACACACACTACCTCGAGAGATCGGAGAGCTTCAAGAGATCAGAGCCTGTGAGATAAGGTCGTTTTATGGGCTGAGCTGACCTTTCCACATGGGCCATGACTGCTAAGCAGCTTTGGAGGCAAAGGCCCAGCGGTGACTACACTGGCAGCCCAATAATGCCTTCAACCTTTATCCTGGAGGCCCAAGCCTTACTTCTTTCGGAGCAATATCTTAGATGATGGCCAGCTTTAAGCCAGCCTTTTGTTAAATATAATCTGTGCTTTTAATTTCGTTGAAATGCAAGACAAGGAAGTACATGAATGAAACATACAAAGAAAAAAAGCAACTCCTTTTTTTTTTGAAACGAACAAAAAAAAAGCAACCCCTTGCTAACACGCACATACGCACAAAGCTGCTTTTGATAAAAGGATCAATTAACACAAGACCCTACTATCCCTACTTGGCTACACCGATTCAAGATGAGACATCAACGGGCGGAAGCCGGGAGCTGGGCTGTCATGTTCCTCCGACAGCTAGCCGGCAAGCAAGCATGGCCAAGCTAACCTTTTCCTCTCTATCAATCAATCACTTCAGCACTGAGAAAGTTTTGTTGGCATGGAGACCTGACTACGAGTACAGGGGTGTTCGTTCAATGAGAGTCTAAAATTTAGGGGGGTCTAAAAAAAAAATCTTATCATTTAAGAGTATTAAATAAAGTTTAATTACAAAACTAACTGCAGAACCCCTGGTCTAATTCGCGAGACGAATCTAATGAGGGTAAGCAATCCGTGGTTAGACGATGGTTACTGTAGCATTACTGTAGCATTACTGTAGCAAAACATAGCTTACTTAAGCTCGTTAGATTCGTCTCGTAAAGATGTACCCATCTGTAAAAAGGTTTTGTCATTAGAATTTATTTAGTACTAGATTCTCTTTATTTAGAGGCCTCTAAAATTTAGCGCTAAAAGAAACAAACATGGCCTACGTCTGTTTCGTTCCATATAGGGGCTGTTCGTTTCCAGGGGGTCTAAAATTTAGAGGGGTCTAAAAAAAGAATCTTATCATTTAAGAGTATTAAATAAAGTTTAATTACAAAACTAACTGCAGAACCCTGGTCTAATTCGCGAGACGAATCTAATGAGGGTAAGCAATCCGTGGTTAGACGATGGTTACTGTAGCATTACTGTAGCAAAACATAGCTTACTTAGGCTCGTTAGATTCGTCTCGTAAAGATGTACCCATCTATAAAAAAGTTTTGTTATTAGACTTTATTTAGTAATAGATTCTTTTTATTTAGAGGCCTCTAAAATTTAACGCTAAAAGAAACGAACAGTGTCATAATAGTATACTACTGATACACAAGAACGAGGAACCTAGATCCTTCAAACAAACCGGAGCTTGGCATCAAACGATTCAACTTTCTTGGGATTCAAATTATCCTTTCGACGCTTTTCAATCAGGGACTGTTAGTTTAGCTCATCGCATGCCAGTTTGAGCATGCATGCGCGCATCAGTTACCTTAGTATACGTAGTAGTACACTTTTGTGTGATCAACTAACGATTCTGTCGTATGCCTACTCGGCTACTCCAAATTAAGTGCCGGTATAGGTCATGACTCATGACTGACGAGGACCTCTATACCATCTAAAGTTGGTGATCAAAGTACACTAGAATTTAGCTTATGGCCTCCTACTGCTCACGCACCACGCATGATGCTCCTTTGGCAAATGAACGAAGCCGCTTGGCAAATCCACGTGGCCATGTGAAAGTGTGGGCTTTGGTTATTCTACATGATCGAACCACTCTTTTTGACTTTGACTGGACATGCTTGTAGCATTAGGGTACAGGCGTGCAAATAAGTAGGGATCGCTTCATTTCTTCTTTGTCCTATTGTCACATTGTTATTGATGATTTTTTACAATAAACTTTGCTAATAATGAATGTGTGTGTGTGTGTGTGAGAGAGAGAGAGAGAGAGAGAGAGAGAGAGAGAGATGAAGTACTAGTTTAGAGTTCGCTTGTTTCTTCGGCCATATACATCTCTAGGTGTAGAGACTGGTATGTTGTTTTCCTTATGACATAATTTCCTTTTACATACATCTTCTTTATTCCATAGACCAGTCCTATGAGACTATCTGCAGCGGGGAACGGCACACCGGCCTGCAGTTCAATTTTACCGTTTTTTTGGCCGCAGCGGGGGACTGTAAAGGGAACGGTAACATAACGTTTCGCTCCCGAAACGCTATTCTCAGCGGCATCCAGATTTACGCTATAGAGGAGAGAGAGTGCGTCGCCCCCAACGAACACGCTCCTCGCGCCTTTCACGGACGCCCGACGCTTGCGCTCGCCAGCCGCCGCCCCGCGCTCACCAGCCGCCGCCGCCGCCGCCCCGCGCTCGCCTGCCGCCGGCCCGTGGATCGAATCATCTCCGGCGCTCCCACCCTCTCCCTCGTGGCTGTACGTAGTCATCTCCCGCGCCGCCGCCACCGGATTGAACCATCTCCGCCGCCGCCACGGTTCCGCCGGCCCTTGTGTCCGATTCGTCGCCGGTGGCGGTGGATCCAGTCAAGGAAATAGCGGATCCACACCGGGGAGGTCCGGCTGCACCCGTTCCCGAGGTCCTTCGGCGTTGCGGCGTCCTCGTTTTGATTTGCGCGGGGAAGTCGCGTCGGCGGCGGCGGCGGCGAGCTTCACCGTCCGACGTGTTGTCCACCCCAGCCGCGCGCCCTTCCGACGTGTTGTCCACCCCAGCCGCGCGCCCTTCCGGCCCCGCATCGGCACGGCGACGGCCCCGTCCGCTGCGACGACGCGGCCATCCTGGAGAAATCGGCCGTGCGCAGCCGTGGGCGCAAGCGGCGGCGGCGAGCTTCACCGTCCACGTCGGAGGAGAGCTCCACCGCGCGCTCCTGTCGTCGTCCTACTCGATTGAGGTATGTCCACTGGTGTGCCCGCGCGCGTGTATTCATTCTCTTACTTGTGCTTGTACTTGACGGATGAACATCAAGGCCAATGAATTTCGGTAGGATGCCGAGGAATGCAATCCAATGTACTGACTATTTGATTGTATTTGTATTCGTCAAAGAATGTGACAGATCGGATGGAGTGTCTTTTAATAATTTTTTTGGAGGATTTGTTTCAAATGATGCTGAGAAATTCAGTACACCTCCTTTGTTTAAGACTCATTTGCACATGCGCCTGGTATTATTTCCTGTCACTGTGCTTGTATTTGATGAACGAACACTAGGGTCAATGAGTTTCGATAGGATACAGAGGAATGTGGCCCAAGGAATGCCTACTTCATTGTAATTGTGACATAGGAATTGGGAGGATCAGATGTAGTGTCTTTGATAAACTTTGTGGATTACAAAATATATTGAAACATTCATTACACCTCCTCTATTTAGATATTCTTTAGATATTGCCTTTAATTAGAACATTTTTATATCATGCAAGACAACAAAAAAGAAAATGCCTAGATGAACTAAAAATATTTTCTTTTGTAACTTTATTATTTTCACTGCAATCAGTATGCATTTGTAAATCCCTTTGTCATGTGAATCTGTTTACCGTCAAGAGAGTGTACATAATTTTTGTTCTCGCTCACCAGCTTTACCATCTCTGGCCTAGCAATTTACAGTAGCACAGACACCAATGTGTTTACTGCTAGAAATTGGTATGCTAGCAAGTCGATGTTATCTGGACTTTGTCACCAGCTTGACCATCTCCGGCCTAGCAATTTACAGTAGCACTATTAAGTTGGTATGTGCAGTTTGTGTCATGGTAGTGATAGTAGTAGATTAGTGACTGTATGGACTGGTAGCATGCGTCGTGGCTGCCCCAAGCTACTTCTTGAGTGTTGTGGTAAATTGGCAGGCACCAGCAGATGGGTGTGATTTTGTTGCTAAGCTATATTATGGAGTGTACTCAGACCTGCCCTGACTCTATAATGAAATCTAAGCATATCTGTTGTCATTGCGTGCTGTATCTATTCCTGTGTTGTTTTTTGTTAGTGATTGGCTATATGGCCTAGATGAAATGTCCTGTTTCTCTCTCTCTCTCTTATTTCCTGGAAACAACATACCACAGCTGCCATGTTTTTCTGTTGGCTGTCCTTACATATGTGCTGACATTGTCAATCTCTTTTAATGTTGGAATAGAATTATGGCTACACCTAAATGATACATTTGTTCAATTTTAATAAAATAGTAAGATATAATGGGTCAAGTGACATGTCAAGTTTACATGATACTATACTTCTGTTGCTTGTCCTTACATATGTGCTGAGTTCCTCTTTCATATCCTTTGAAATACTTTCATATGCAGCGACCTAATTTATGGCTTTTTTCTTGTCATATCAGGATGGATGCCAATGATGGATCACAGGGAGGTTTTCCAGGAGGCTACATGCCTCCCTACCATGGTGGCTGGAACCAATACATGTTTGGGTACCAAGGTCAACCATCCTGGGTCCCACAAGGCATGGCGCAGCTACCGCATGGAATGCCGCAGGTGCCGCCCAATTTCTCAATGATGTATCAAAGTACGAATGGTGCACAAGTGTGTCAGGCAGCTGAAAAGGAAAATGCATCTCGGGAACCCGATGAGAACGATGTGGACGATCCGGCCGTCTGTGCAGAGCCTTCACCAACTGGAAAGAGGTCATCGCCGGGCATAAGGATCAAGCTAAGCAATTTCAGTCCAAAAGAAGATGTGAACCTTGTGAAGTCATGCCTTGAAATACAGGGTGACCAAGTTACGAATACTTCACAAAAAAAGGACAAAATGTGGCTCAGGATTCTGGAACGATACAACTTGAGGAGAGGAGCATACCCACAACGTACTTCAAGGTCTGTACAGAGCCGCTGGGACACTATAAAGACTGAAGTGGCCAAGTTTGCATCCTTCTATGCTGATGTCCTTCGAGAGAATCGCAGCGGGCTGTCCGATGCCGACAAGGTTAGTGATTTGTTGACCCGTATTCCTGCTATGTTACTGTTGCCTTTGCTTGATACAAACAACTTTTTACGTCGTCAACGTCACCTTTGCTGAATTAAACAAGAATTATTGTATATTGCAGACCACTCAAGCCGCAGCTACTTTTGCTGCTGTCCTGAAACACCAGTTTTCTTACCTGCATTGTTGGGAGCTAATGAAGGATGAGCCCAGATGGCAGGATGCTAAGAGCAGAGCAAATTCGAAGGCCACTGCAGGTGAAGGTTTTGGAGACGAGTACGTGAACCTTGAAGATGTCAATTGTAGCCCAACCAGAGCAACTGAAACGAGGCCTATGGGCAGGGATCAAGCTAAAGCAGCAAAGAAGGCAGCAAATTCTTCGGGGGGGTCGGCGTCATCTTCGGAGTATGCTTCGAGGATGGAAGATCTATCTTTGCAAAAGATTTCTATCATGCAAACAGAATTTGATCGTAAAAATGAACGTTTCCAGCAGCTTGAGCGTATAGATGAGAAGCGCTATGACGAAATGCAAAGCCACAATGCTGCAGTGTTAGCCATTGAGCAAGAGAAGCTTCAGTTCAAGCATCTGCAGTATGAGAAGAAGCAAGAAGATAAGGAGAGGAAAGAGGATGAAAGGATCCTTGCCATTGATCTTGATGATCCCACACTCACACCAGCTCAGCGGCTGTATTACAAGGACCAGCAGGATGACATTTTGTTGAAAATGGCAGGTAGGCGCAGGAAGAGACATAGCCCTGCGCCTTAGCGAGTGTGCCTTTAATCACCTGTGCCTTGTGATCTTACCTTGTGATCTTATCTACGCGCAGGAAGATGGCAGCTAGGCGCAGGAAGATGGCAGCTAGCTGTCTGTTGTAATCTTACCTTGTGATTCGTATTCGTAGCTGTGATTCGTATCATTTTAATCCTGTGTTGTATCATTTGAACATTTTCATATATCATGTGTTGTATCTGTTGTATGATTTAGTCACAATAATGTTGGCAGATGTTTTTTCTGTGCTCAGTTGGGTGACCTGTACTATCATACAATGGAGATTTGAATTATGTGAAACGTCCTGTCAATTTCTGTGAAGAGCTGAATCTGTGCAACATTGGAATGTTAACTTCATTTGTATTTCACCTGTCAGGCACTTTACTGTTATCATAACGCTCAGCATTTGTTCAACAGATGCAAATTCATTGGCTTCAATCTTTATATGGTACATTTAGGACAGCAAGCCATCTGACAATTGTGGTACATTCATCATGAAGGATCAATTTCAATTCAGATCACCATGCCATACAACTATTTAGAACAAGGCATAGTGGCCAGACTACAATAATTTAGAACAAGGCAC
This sequence comes from Eragrostis curvula, assembly GCA_007726485.1. Classification (NCBI taxonomy): domain Eukaryota; kingdom Viridiplantae; phylum Streptophyta; class Magnoliopsida; order Poales; family Poaceae; genus Eragrostis; species Eragrostis curvula. Next base: position 56,298,530 of record CM017439.1, read on the forward strand.
ATCCATACTGATCCTCATGCAACAAAACATAGTACCTTAAAAAGTACTTAGTAACATCAAGTCCACTAGTGATGCTGACGAGATCCCCGCCTCATCCAATGGTTCTCGATGAGATCTTGTCGTAGCTGATTGTGCGTGTTTCGGTCATGAAGCCTATGGTGTGCTGCAACAAATGCCTGCCTGTCTGGATGGTTGGAGTGTGGAACAGCTAGGGGTCCGATGCTTGTGAAATTAGTATTGTGGGCATGGCCTTGTTCATCCTCCACTATCATGTTATGCAAAATAATGCAAGTCATCATTATATCGTTCAGGTGGCTACGGTCCCAACCATACGCGGGTCCGCGGATCACAGCAAACCGAGATTGAAGGACGCCAAAGGCACGCTCTATATCCTTTCGTGCACTTTCCTGCTTCCCGGCAAAGTATTGTGCCTTTTCCTCGATGGGATGCCGAATAGTCTTCACAAAGGCTGCCCAATCAGGGTAAATCCCATCGGCAAGGTAGTACCCCATGTTATAGGTCCTTCCATTGACTGCAAACTCCACAGGTGTTGAACGACCCCTCAGGTAACTAGAGAAAACAGGGGATCTATGAAGAACATTAATGTCATTGTTACTTCCAGGCATGCCAAAGTAGGCATGCCATATCCAAAGATCATGTGATGCAACTGCCTCTAAGATCATAGAGGGTTTTTTGCCCCTCCCAGTGAATTGACCCTTCCATCCTGTGGGGCAGTTCTTCCACTCCCAATGCATGCAGTCAATGCTCCCTAGCATCCCCGGGAACCCACGATTCTCACCCTCTTGAAGAAGCTTAGCCACATCGGTTTCGTTTGGTGCCCGTAGGTACTCCTTGCCAAATACATCAATGACAGCCGTACAGAAATGATACAGAGCTTGTCGAGCAGTTGACTCGCCAATACGCACGTACTCGTCCACGGCATCTGCCGGGACGCCGTAAGCGAGAATCCGCAAAGACGCGACGCACTTTTGAAGCGCCGATAATCCTTCCTTGCCAGCAGCATCACACTTCTTTTGGAAATAGTTATCATGATTTTTGACAGCCTCTTTAATACGCTTGAATACATGTCGACGCATCCGAAACCTAACAACCACATATAATATGAGATTCTAAAGACATGGAGTCAGCCATACACGAAATATGCACAAGTTTACCTTCTACGGAATTGGTACTCATTGTAAACGGGATTGTCGACAAAGTAGTCATTTTTTATCTGCCTGTGGCCGCCAGGAAGGTTCCTAGGCCAAATAACCTTTGGTGGAGCATCAGATCGACGACGACGACGTGGGCGAGAGCTCTCTGCTTGCACCAACTCATTATATGTCGATGCCTCTACTTCATCATCATCAAGAAAGAAAAAAGTGTCATCATCTTCCTCCTCCATCATCCAGTACCTTCTCATGGACCATGTGAACTGGTCCATGATGTTGGTGCAAGGACCAAGTTAAGTTCAAAACGCAGTGTGGATTCGCCTCATCGCCTGACACAAAATGTGTTGTTTGCTAATTTTCCGAGTCTCCTAACATTTCTGAAATGATTCATTCATTTGCTGCTGCAACAAATCAATGACTGAATTCAGTGAATTATAAGAAGCTTCGATAACCAAATAAAATTAAAGAACAAACTTGGCTCACCTTAATGTTGTTTTATGGAAGAAGCTCCAGAGTATAGGGTTCGATTAAAACAATATTCCCTCTGCAGTGAAATTTTAGGTTAATAATCTTCTTTCAAAAATGCTAGCAATATTACAGAACGGCGATACAGTTGGAACACTTCAAGGCTTCGATTACCAGCAGCGCGGGGTCAGCTCGTCGTCGTCGCCACGTCCAGGCTTCGATTACCAGCAGCTCCAAACACCGACGAAGCCTGCGCACCCGTTGACGAGGCTCATCCCGGATCGACGCCCGCGCCGTCGTTCTCCCTGGCCTCGATTCCCCACCTCGCGCGCCGTCGAGCGCGATGGAGCGCGACGCGGAGGAGGTCGCGCTAAAGGTGGCACGCGAGGCGGATGCGCTGTGCTGGGACACGCGGGACCGGATCGGCGTCGAGGACTCGCTGATGGCTGCTGCTCCAGCTCCACGCCGTGCGCGGCGCGATGGAGTTCCGGATTGAGCGGCGATGGCGGGAGCGGATCAGGCGGCGGCGGCGGCTGCCCCAACGGCGGTCACCGGGGATCCTGCGGCGACAGCGCGCGGTTCGAGCGGTGCCAGACGGCGCCGGGCTACGTCACCTTCGACGAGGTCATCGGCGGGAAGGCCCGGCGGCAGCGGAGACCGGTGGGAGGGAGCGACACAGAAGAGGAAAATGTGTGAAAATAAAAAAAGTTCTGACTTGTGGGCCCAGCGTCGATGGTAGTTGGTATACAGGTTCATTTTACAGGTTCACCGTTGCGGAAGAAAATGTTTAGAGTTGAGAATCTCAAAGGCATATTCTCTTACAGTTGCAAATAGAGTTTCAATCACTGCAGGTAGTCTGAGTGAGTTCCTCATTAATTAGGTGGTCTATAGCTATGACAACATTGACAAGGACAAGGCTAAATAGGCATGCTCCCAATAGAGTTGTGGCAATGGCATACGACACATGAAAAGGGTGTGAGGTTATATCTGTTTTTCACTATGGTCAATTCATAAAAGATTATGGGTGACTAGTGTTATTGACCGCTATATGGATTAATCTACAATATTTAAATATACATATAGCAAAGTCTTATTCTCTATAGACTATTTTTAAGCACATTATGGTTGGTCTAACCGTTGCATGTTGTGACCATCAACAAAGCAGCGTTTACAGCCCTTAACGTTTTCTGTGTACAGTTGCTGCCGTGAAGTGGACGAGAAAAGGAGGGAAAAGGCCTCAAACAAGACGAGAAAAGGCGGTCGGGCGCAAAACGAAACATTGCGCTCACATGCTGGCAAGTGGGCCAACGCCGCACCCTGACTGCTGAAACCTTTCTTCTCCCCTCCCTTTCCCTCCCCCACCTCAAGACTTCCCCACTCCTCGCTGTCCTTCTGCCAGCTACAGCCTCTGCCATGGCGTAGGCCCTCCACCAAACGGCCAAGCTTCGCAGCCTGCATGTCCGTGCGGTCGAACGCATAGCTCCTCCACCAAGCGGCCAAGCTTCGCAGCCTGCATGTCCGTGCGGTCGAACGCATAGCTATGGAACCGTCCGCGCCCGCAGCGGCAGGAGGAGGTGGCGAGCGCGCGGAGGCCATCGCGGGCCCGGTTCTTGGCGGGGCCAGAGGCGCGGCTGGTGAGCCGGGGCCCGAGACCGCGGGCCGAGACGGCCGCAAGGGACGCGGGGAGGCGGTGCCGCTGCGGCTGCGGCTTGGGAGGGCCAGACGGCGGGCGGGGCCCGGCACGCCGGCGCCGTCGTGGAAGATGGAGGACGAGGTTGCGGGGGAGGGCGAGGCGGCCGCGGCAAGGCGGAGCTCGGCGTCCGCGTCGGCGCGGCAGCTGGGCGCCAGCCTGTGGGAGATCCACGACGTGGCTCTGGAGGGTCGGCGGAGGCGGCGGGGCGGGAAGGGCGTGGCCGCCGGCCGGGAGGATGGCGGCGGCGTTGAGGAAGCGGATCAGGTGAGGGTTACGAACTCTGTTTTTCCTCTTTACACGTGGCGTAGAATCGGATGGATTTGTGCGGATTCCGTGGGCTGGTCCGTTTTACGTGCGCCAGGCAAATCAAACGGATAAAATCCTTCACTTTAGTAATCGATAAACAGTTTTGAGACCCAATTTTGTTTAGTTCTTGTCTCATTTTGCTTACGTTTACGAATTTCATACAAATTCATAGCAGGCTTTTGTTTGTGTTCGTTGCCGTTTAGTTTTTCACGTCCTCTGGCATGTCGACATTGCCTGTCCTTCACATGAGTTATTGGTTTGGCCTCAGTTAATTGATCTGCCTGCTGGTACCAAACTACCAACTTTGACCCATTGCGGCATTTGCTACTAGATGGATAGGGTGGAGCTCATGTAGAGGTGTAATGCTGCCATTCTTGTCCTACTATTGCTCAAGAACAATAGTAATTGCTTGCTGGAACGTAAGGATATGAAAACTGAGAAGGATTGAGAGTTTTGTTATGGCACAATGACGCAGCAACATAATTGAATGGAATTTTGTCCATCCCGAGGACTGTATACTGTGCTTGGGTCAGTCAAACGAAATTAATCCTATCCTTGTAACGTAGTGGCCGCTGTGCAGTTTCAGGCCTCAATTTTATTATTCTTTCCCTTGTTTATATGCATTAGGTTTCTTGAATAGAATTGTAGGTTGGCCTCAGTTCATCGGTTTGCTTGGTGGTACCAACTTTGACGATTTGACATCCCAATCTTGGTAGATGCTAGATGGCGTGGATCTTCTGTAGGTGTAATGCTGCGATTTTGTTCTATCGTTACTTTGCAAAATAATTGTGTCTAGAAACTTAAAGCTGCAAAATATGAAGGATCAAGAGTGTCGTATGGATCCGGAGGCAAAACGATCAGATTTGTTTCTTCCTTCCCTGAATTGGAACACCACCTTTGTCACTTGCTTCTACGATTTATTTATGTTAAATACTGCTACTGGCCATTTATCATCCATTGAGCCTATCTAGGTATTCTTTTTTCGTTCCTTCATGTGTGTTCCAACTTCTCAAGATCTTGACACAATGGTCACATCAAGCTCCTGTACCATTTGACACATGAGACGCTTTAAGCACGATGCTGCTGTTCGGGAGTGTATACAGATCGAACTTTGGGTTCCATGCTTTAGTTGCCACGGAAATGCTTATATTGTTATACCACTAACATGTCTTGATTAGGTAAAATTTTTGCAAGAAAATTGCAAATAATGTTACAGAAGTTCACCTCAAGCAAAAATATAAATGTTGGACTAATCATATCCCTTGTTTATGCATGTCCATGTGTGCCCACCCTAGTAAGTATCTAGCATCCTCCTTATGACAACCTAGTGCAATGGGACGAATGACGAGGCCTCTCCATTTTGGGACACAACCATGCGTCTATTGCTATCACACGTGATGTGGCGTCTCCCCTCCAGTTCCATGATCACCAAGCACCAAGTGTCCTTGCCCTTGTGTCACATATATAATCATTATTGTGATATACTCCCACCCTTCTTTGTTTCATGGTGCTGGTTAGCTCATGATAAAATCAAATTTGAGCTGCCTTCTTGAAACAAATGATCGGAGGGAGTATATTAACAAACTTCTTTTTTTATCTATGAATAAATATTAGACTCAAGAGTATTACAGGCTGATCTATTTGTGTATTTCACTGACTTTGCTTGAACGCTATCTGTTCTGCCTCAGCTAGTTTTTATTTGTGTCGGTGTGGCTACAAGTCTACAGTTAAAATCGTATTGTATATGTTTGCTATGCTTAATGATGGTTACTGTATATTATTTGGTATTTGGTAATATAAAAGCATGTTCCGTATATGTGATATGAAGTATTCTCAATATCCAACATGGAGCATATAGCCCGTCATATTGCTCGCCATTAATAGACTGGCCAATTCTTTGTGAACTTGGTGTCCACTATCTGCGGGATAATTATTCGACAAAATTGTTTTCCATCCAAGTTCGTGGACCAAAGCAATCTATGAGTAGTACTAGTGCGATGCATGGACATGTTGTGCTGCCAGATAATTTGTGCTAATGTTTTTTTTTCTAATCTCAGCCACATGGTTCAGATGGCTTTGGTGTTTGTCATGCGAATTCATCAATGAAACATCACAAGTTGCATGAAGAAAGCAGTCACAGAATACAACCTTTCTCTCCTGCAAGTTATACAAGCTCAGTCAGGGTACGCATAGTTTTACTTTTTTCCTATTAGAATCATGTTTTTTCATTCATGTGATTTCTAGATGAATTTTATTTAAACATATGAGTCACTTGATTTAGGATATTGGGGTTGGAGAAATGCATCTTAGCATGCCTTTTCAATACAGTTTGTTGATTATACAGCTGATACCGTGAAAAAGCACCAAAAATCATAGGCGTTAACTGAATAGTTTCTGGGTTATTATTTAGTTGTTGGATAAAACAATTCCCCCCCAAAAAAAGTTGTTGGATAAAACAAAAGCATGAGCATCGATGTCATCTCAGCGTATTTCCTGTTGGTTGTAGTTCATGAATTCTCTTTGATATAAATTAGTGAATTTTCTGATTCAAAAGGAATTACATCTGTAACTACACTGTTTTCCAGCTGTAAGGATCAGCACACAAAGCACATTTCCAAATTTTGATACTTTACCTTTGTATTATTCAGGGTTCTGCTGTGAATCATGCAATTAGTCCAGCTCATTCTTTGGATTTCAAGGGTAGATTTAGGTCGGCAAGTTCTAGCCTTAAAACATCAACTGAACTACTGAAGGTTCTAAATCGAATTTGGAGCCTTGAAGAGCAGCACACTGCTAATTTGTCAGTGGTTAATGGATTGAGGTTGGAGTTACAGCAGGCACAGGCACATATTCAAGAACTTATGCAAGAGAGACGGCGGTACCGCCATGAAGTTTCGTCATTGATGAGGCAACTCTCTGAGAACAAAAACAAGGAGCATGGGAAGATTGAAGCAGCTGTTCATTCCCTGCAAGGTGAACTAGCAGATGAAAGACGTCTCAGGAGACATTCTGAGGACCTCCACAGAAAATTAAGCAAGGAGGTTTCTGAGATAAAATCAGCGTTTCTCAAGGCAGTCAGGGACCTTGAGAAGGAGAAACAAGGAAACCACCTCTTAGAGGAGCTTTGTGATCAGTTTGCAATGGGCATCAGGAACTATGAAGATGAAGTCAGGGTGGTAAAACAAAGGCACGTAAAGAATTATGAACCCAATTTTGATAAATCAGTGCTCCATGTTGCCGAAGCTTGGCTTGATGAGCGAGTGCAAATGCAAAATACTGATGTCAAGGAAGACTTGGCACAGAAAGCCACAATAACGGATAGGCTCAGCAATGAAATACAGTCTTTTCTTCTTTCTAAAAGATCAGGTAGCTCTAAACATAATGAAAAATACATGAATGATAATGCCATCTTGCGTCGGCAATCCCTTGAGTCTGTCCATTTGAACGGAGCCACCAGTGCTCCTCAGGTTGCTGAAGATGATGACGATGATTCTGTTGCTAGTGATTTGCACTGCTTTGAACTTAACATGCATGGAAATGGCTTACGGAACCAAAACCACATGGGACCTCACAGAAGTAGTAGAACTGGCATAGACGCATCAAAGAGAAGATCAGAGGATATTCATGGTATATCTGCTGAAGGTTCACACTTGTCTCGGGCACCAATTCGTTCACATAAAGACAGTACAAGGTCCAGTAGCAGCAACCAGCAGCATGCCACTAAAATACCAGAACTCGACTCACACTGCAGTGGTGGATTTACAGCAGCTGAAGAGCCAAATGGAATCAGAAGCACCTATATTTCTCGAGGATCTCACAATGACCCATCGAAGAATAACCCAGAGGCTCATGTTACTTGTTTGGGGCAGGAATCCCTTGACCATTACTCTCGAACAAGTTTATTTTGTGAAGGCACTACTTCAGGGGATTTAGGCAACCCTGGCAGTCCAACACGGCAGCTGACCTACCAGTCCACATCATTGGACCCTGAGATATCGGAATGCTCACCAGAGCCACCACTAGGTGTGGTGGGGAACACACTGAAGGAAAAATTACTTCAAGCAAGGCAAGAGGGGCGTCATGCCCGACTGAAGGCATCAGGAAGTTCCTCAACCGGCAATAGGAAATAAGAATGCCCACCTTAAGAATCAAGGGTGTAATACAGTGAAACTATATCTGTGCTATTTCCAATTTCCTTCTGTCACGTCTATTGATTCAGTAGCCCTGTACATTCCAAGCTGCCCAAACATGTGTATCCAATCAGTGACGTTGTAATTAGGCTGTTACTTAGATGCCCGGCATGCTATAGGCTAATAACTACTCCGAGAAGGTTTTTGGCTATGACATGTCTTGTTAACTTCCTGATAATTTGGTTGGCACTCCATTTGAATTGCTAGAGGTTTTCAGGCTTCTGAAGTTTCAGGAGTACTGTATGAGTAAGCATGACTTGTTGTCATCTCGAAAGCATGGAGTTTTGCCATGACAAAATCAGTGAACGCCGCAAGATGTGCTCTTCGCTTCAGGATTTCCAGAAACGTGCTTTTCCAAAATATATTGATCTTGTTGAAACGATTTTTTTAGGACTGCCTTAAACACAGTTTCTGTAACTTTTTAGAATCATTCAATTTATGTAGGAATAACACGGCTTTCATGTTATTCCTTTTTCTAGAAGAGTATTTCGACGGTGCGTTGGAACCACAGATTTTCTGGACGTGGAGGTCATCTTCCACATAGAGTTTGACTAATTGAGTCTTGGTCGCAACAACAATTACCACCACCATACTCAAATACATGGCATTTTGAGCAAGGACGGAGTACGAGTGCTGATGTACTATTCTTCTCAAGTTAACGTTTGGATTAAACACCCCAAACGTTTGAATTTACCAAATTGACACCCAAACGGCCATTTCAGATGACCAAAATTGAAAAAAAAAAGGGGGAAATAATTGCAGGTAGAAAAGGCATAATCCAAAATTAAGGTTTCATTTCATCCTCTATATTCTTATTTTGGTGAACCTAAATGTTTTGGTATTAAGTTAGCTAAGCCAATAGCTACGAGTCCTGCCTCTACTATTGCAACTGCCACTGCTGCAATTCATGTATACAAATTTGGTGGTGAATTTCCTTAATAAAAATTATTAATTGTTGTATGGCATTTAATATTGTTAACTAATTTCTCGAAGCGCCATATTTGTATAATGGCCGCGGAGGACTATTTTCCTTAAAAGTTATCCCTGCCATATGCATTGGCAATAATTCATGATGCATATGAATATATATGCGTTGTGATGAGTAATTTCATTCAATATTGTAATAAAGTAGCTTGACAATCTGTCAACACTTAATATAATTTTGTACTAGTTTCATTCGTAATAATTCGTATCTAGTGTTTATGTAAACACGCTCTAAACGAGGAATGACTAAAGCTTCTTTGATCATCCGATTAAATCATACGGGTCCGTCCTTCTTTTTTTTTTAGATTACACAGTACAACTGGCGGCAAATCCTCCAGATTGACGAAGTCACCACTGGCGCCTCGCTGTCGACGGCCACGTCGTCTACCGCTGAAAGCACAAATGCCGTTAAATCCTAGAAAATTCGCTCCCACCGGGAGTCGAATCCAGGACCTCAAATATGCTACTCGGGTGCCTTAACCACTAAACCAAAGTGCCCTAGAAAAAAAAACCACTAAACCAAGGCCCCTTCACAGGGTCTGTCCTTCATCTTCAACCTCGCACACCCACGCTTCTTATCTATTTCATACTCGGAACTATTAACTTTTCTTAATCTCCAACTAATGAGACTACCTCTAAAG